>OX940966.1:32894751-33367751 GCA_954870475.1 Euphrasia confusa
TACTCCGTATGTGATTCTCTGACATAATAAATAGTCTAAACTGTGGCTATGCTTTAAATGCAAATATTGGTTTCCCAAAGTTTCTTGCGGTATATCGTTTCAACTCCTACACGAGAATATTTGTGTAGAATGTGGCTCTGTATTGTGATTTTTTTTTCAGGCATTGGTGTTTTAACCCTTCGCCTTTTATCTTCTTACTTCAGGGTTTTGTAAACTACTCTAACCCAGTCTCTGGTGGTTCCACAAGTCCAACAATTCCAAGCCCTTTGGCTGCTTCAGTTCTCCCATCAGTGCAGTGCATACTGCAACAAAATGTCATGCAAAGAGTAAGCTCCCTACTAAACTAGTTTTACATGTTATTCAATTCTGTTGCTGATCTGTCTCATTATATCAGGACGAGTTGGATAAATTAATCAAGTTTGTGGAACAAGCCTCAGGTAAGGCTTAATTATACGAGTAAATTACGAAATCTACGGTGACTCTTTAGCCTAATCTTTTCTTCAAGGTGCATTTTGTAAAATAAAAACAAATGTCGGTGTATATAAAACAAAAATGAATGTCTGGGGTTTTTCTTTGTAAACAACACTTGACATAATAGTTGATCTGTTAAACAGCTAGTCATCCTAATTATTAGGTTAATGCTTGATTATAAGGCTAAAGGACAAAAACTAACTCTGGTGTTTAACTTAATCACCAAAACCTCCCAAAAGTTCAATTTATATTTCAAAGAAAAAAATACCCTGGAAGAATTACAAACACCTCATTGAGGTTTGTGTTTGCTCTTAAAAAGAGAAACAAAATTAGACCGAACGTCAATGGTGTTTGTTTTCTCCTTAAAATGGCCCTTGTTATAATATTTGATCGTCTTAAACATTACGTCACAACTAGTTGCAATCTTTTCTCATCAATTGATTCTTCCTAACAGGCAATTCCAGTGAGTTAGCAGAGGCAGGAACAAATGAACCTTTGCAGGTAATATTGCTTCTATTAACAACACACTGTGTTTACCATCATTTTACTTTGCGTTAACTCTTTAGATAACGTTCATGAGGTTAAAAAAAAATCTCTTGTGACTTGTATCAGATAAGCCCGAAGGAGCGTGACTTGCAAAATCAGGTGAATCACATGCAACAAAGGTACGAATCACAAATACTTTGACAGTCGGGTGCTTGTTTTTAATTTGATGGCCAACTTTATCTGAACGAGAGTTTTAAATGTCAGCATTGGAAGCCTTGTTGAGGAAGTACAGAGACTCAAGGCTAAGAACGCTCAGGTTTGTCCTTGGTGTTCTGCATCTAATTCCACTGTCAGCTCAATTTTTCCTTAAGAACGATTTTCCCAATTATTTCTGATTGTTTTTTGTTCTTACATATCGTAACAAGATTGAGTAATCTACTCTTACTCTCTTTGCAGCTGGAAAGAAAATTAACTGTGTCTCTCAAGAAAGAGGACAAGATCCCGGAATAATGGATCGTCGTAGGACAATGAAAAAAAAAACGACTCACTGAATTATTATCATAGTCTCCGTACCTTATTTTTTTAGTTTATTTTGTTTTTTGCTTGCCGTTTTCTCTTAAGTTTCCTTTTTCATAAATCTCTCTAGGTGCCTGACATGTTCTTTTCCCCCCTTCGTATATGATGGGGTTTAATTTTGGTTTCCTACGTTTGAACTTGCGCTGTCGCTATTGCCAGTGTCAATTGTACATAAAAATGTTCTGTTTTTCCAATTCTCATTTTGTTATTGTAATTAATTTCTCTCATACATTGTTTGGGATGAAATACATTGTTCACTATCTTATGATAGTGCATAATTTTTTGGTTTATTATTCGAAAACCACTAGGTTATGACTTTTCTTTTAACTTAATTTCACTACGATTTTTTTACAAGATTATTAAGCCAGAATTCAATCCAAAAAACCAATGTCTAATTAATTCATCATATTTGCTCAGTTTTTACACTAATACAAAGTTTGACTTTCGTTTAAGTGGAAACCATGAATACTAATCAAGATTTGTGGAAAAAAAAGTAAAGTTTAATACTATATTGTAACAATGAATTAACAAAACTTATATTTATATTGAGGTACAAAACCAATAATAATATTTGTACCACAAAATGAAAAAAAAAAAAGTGTTCTTCTCTCATCCAGTCAGATTAATATGATTCAATTTATTGAATTCATCCAAAAACAATCAAACAACCATTGTGAAGTGTCCCCAATCTCTTAGTAACCAAATGGCCGAGACCTCCCACATGCATTAGACCACCTAACCAAATCAAACAAAAAAATGACAACAATCAATATCAAGTAAAATAAATCAAAATCTACAAAATGTGTTCGTCTTTACCCGTTGTAGTAATGAGAATGCGTCGAGTAATTTTGAGGTGGGTACGAGGAATAAGGATCGGGCAAACCCCGAGTGTAGCCGTAAGGGTTGTGGCTATGACTATGACTATACGGGTAGTTATCGATGGCTCCATAGTTGTGCCTGTGTCGATAATTATACGAACTGTGGTCGTTATCGTAGTAGTTTCGACTCAGCCTCGGGTGTTGGAGCTTGGCCCATTTCAACTCCGCGTGGTACCCAGTTCTCGCCAACGCCTTCATCAGTAAGTTCGGCTCAACTAGAGCATAAACCCTAACCAATCCTTCTTCAGCATTTATATCAATATTATATTCTCCTATATATATATGAAAACAAAAATTACATTTTTCATTTAAATTGAAAATAATTTGAAAAGTCAAAACAGTCACGAGTATTATGTACCGCAAATTGAACCAAGAACTTCGAGGATCCTGAATTTACACGCCTGGCAATGGACGTTGACCTTCAAAATACAGCTCTGAAACACAACAAACGTACGTTCATAATTGTTACTAAAAAAATTTGGATGCAAAAAAATAAAGTTTGTGATAATTACCGCTTCGGCATAGGGCTGTTCCATTACTTTTTTTTTTTTATGAAAATTTTGTGTATTGAGGAAGGGATAAATAAATTGATAGAGAAAGTTATTTATAAGATAATTATGGGATTAAAATATGGATAAATTAATACCGGATTCTGTTGCAAATATATTATTTGGAAAGGAAATAATATTGTATCCTTTAAAATCTTGTAATTTATTTCAATATCAAATCCTTCAAATGGAATATTGGAAGGTAACTATATTTTACAAGCAAAATTGATTTTGCTTGTTTTGTTTCGTTTTCAAACATTTTATTTATTTATTTGTTTTTTTATCAATTAATAATAAATAGATAAATGTTTCTAAGCGTCCACGCTTCTTCATCATTGATAAATATTGATGTACTGTATTATTTATTAAATTTTAAACCCTTTTAATTTTGACCTTTTTTTTCATACCCATAATTGTTGTTTATGTGTAATGCGTGGCTCATTTTATTGCACGTAACGAAATATTATTGAATGCTACTCCTAACTACACTCTTAATCCTTGAAAAGAAGAAGAGCAAGGAATTGAATTTTAGCAAAAAAAATAAATTATGATTAAAAGTTCGATAAATATTATGATGAAAAATTCGATTTGCTTTCTCGCGGAATATTTGACGGTCGAATATTTGACTGTATAAAAGTAACACGGTCAACCTACGGGCTATGTTCCATGTTCGAAAGTTGAACATGTTAGAATGTTAATCATATCGACGACCTCCGTAAGAAAATGTTGGTACTCGAGTTCCATTCTATCCAAAATTTTCTTTTTGGATCGTAGAATTATTGTTGAAGATTTATTATTATTGTTTTTGTTCATAGGACATTGTACTTTTATTTAATGGAATTATTGAAAAATGAAATAAAATAAAAAAATAGTGTTGGGTGCTAACTAATTAAATTAAATCTTTTCATCTACCCCCACACGTAATTAATTCAGGCCTCATGGCATTTGCACCTGCCGTTCAACGCGAATAACTTGTCGCTTTCTTTCGTAGCCTAGCCGAGCCGAGCTGCTTGTTAGCCGAGTCGCCATATAGTATAATACTAATACCACATCACTATATTACTTCTATATTATCATTATTATTATTATTATTAACACTTAACAGTGGAGGGAAGTAGTGGTATATTTTATGAGTGTAAAAATTATTTTTTTCATTAAGACTTTTAAAGTTTGTGCGCATGAGCTATTCAACCTAAATTTTAACAAGTCTATTAAAATCTATAAGTATTTAATAGTTTATGGATTTTAAAAATTTTTAATAGTTATTACAGTAGAAACTCTATATAATAATTCTGAATAAACTCTCTACAGTAATAAAAAATTCAAGTCCCAACTTGGGACCAGTTATATATAGGAATAAACTCCACATTGTCATAAGCTATACATTTTTGAATCCCTTATACATCTATATAAGAATAAATGATTAATATATAATAAAATATTTATTAATAATGTTTTTATTTATTAAAATCAATAACATGTTTAAGATAAAATATTTATCAAAATCAATAACATATAGTATATGATCAAAGTTTATAGTCCTTAGATTTATTAATATTTTTATTCAATTTATATGTTAAACACAATTTTTACACATATATAGTCAAATTTTATTATTGAAAACTATTAAATTCACTTGTGAATTTAAAAACAGATAATATTGTATATATATTATTTTTATATTTATATTATTTTTTATATAAAAAATTATTTTTATTTTGTAAAACTCTATATAATATTTTTTTTCGGTCCCAACGATATGACTTTAGGGAGTTTTTACGGTAGATTTTAAAGGTTTCTCTTTAAAAAATATAAAAGAATTCATGTCTCCAAAATTCCTCATAATTACTATAGATTTCAACGAATTTTTATTTATTAAACTAAATTATTTTAAAAAATAATAAAAACTTAAAAAAATAAATAAAATAAACTAAATAAGAAAAATATATTTTTAAAAAAAATACAAATTTGAAGAATAAAAAAAATAATATTTTAAATAATAATTTTACTTTAACTATCAATAAAATTTCAAAAAATATTAAAATATTTTTTTAATAAAAAAATATATAATATATTTTAAAAAAATTAGTGATGTAAATAAAAAATAAATATAATATTACTAATATTTTTTTTGAATTTTTTGATAATTTTCTTATGCGCAAATGTGTTTCATACACGTTAGTTACAATAATTCATTCTCGAAAATTTATGAAAATTTATGTAAAATCAATGAAAATATTCTCTCTGTTCCACATAAATAGTCACAAGTGTCAACATTGACTTTTTTTTGTCGGTCCAATACATATGATAAATAGTGTAAAAAAATTATGAAAAAATTCATTTTTTTCATATTTTTTTACAATATTTATTGTATTTATTGAACGATAAAAAAAAGTGAACGTTGACCACTGACTATTTTTGTGGGACGGGTCGAGTATATATTTCACAATCTTTTAAAATCTATAAAAATTCATATAAATCAATAAAAAAAAAAAGCAGTCAAACTTTCTAAAAACTTTGTGAATTTTCAAAACCCACACACATTTTAAAATCCATACAAATCCAATAAAATCTAATCCAATATACCATCCTAAATTGTGTAACATTTATATAAGAAAACTGTGACTATAATATTATCTTGAGACATTAAAATTTTGTTTTTTTGTACTGAAATTGGAGAACTGGACTGAATTGGATTATGAATGAACTCAAACAATATGAACTTAACTGGAGAAAATTGAATTGATAAAAAATAAAATTATTGCTTTAAATTATTTTTTATTTGTTTTATATTAATTTATTTTGAAACTTATTTTATGGAGCTGAATTGAACTCAATTAAAATTATTTGAACTGATATGAAATGAACTAAAATTAAGTTCAAAAAGACAAGTAATAAGTATAAATTATCATACCAAAATTTAGTGATAATATTAATTAAACTTCAAAAAATAAATATTTTTTGTGTTTTTTTACTTTAAAATTCAAAAAAAATCTTATTTTTTAATTTATGTTTTCTCTTATTTTTAAATTTATTTTTAAAATTTTCTCATAATTAATTTAATATTTCAACTTATAATTATATTTTTGTCACTCGTAAAAAGCTTCACAACTTCTCTCTAAGATTATTAAAATTATTTTTAAATTTAAATCTTAAGTTTTAATTATATTTTTGCTTCTTAAATTATTTTGCATTAATAATCTATTAATACATTTATTCTAACAAATTATGTACATTTTGTTTGAAAACACGTAATTTAACATTTTTTAGTTTTTATTATTAAAATAAATAGTAAAAGCATAGATTTAAGTTAAAACTTAAAGTAATCGGTAGTAAAAATTTGAAAATTGATAAAAAAAATAAAAAAATATTTTAAATGAAAAATTAATAATTAATATAATTATTTTTTCTATAAAGCTGTGAAATGTCAAACATCTTATTGAGATTTGAGGATATTTATTTGACACCAATCTATGCGCCTATATTATTGAAATAACAAATTTAAAATATAAAAAGTGTCAACAGTAATTTCTTTACCAACCAAAGCCGAGAGCCGAGCCATTGATGACGCTTATCTTAAATATCTGAGTAACAGAAATAAATCCGAGGCACTCACACTACATGATTCCCAGCAATTTCGATCTCCCTTATATATATATATATACAACACAATATATATATATATATACACACACACATACACTAAACTCCGTCGGCAGCCGCAATGGGGGTTCTGATACCGGAGCAGATGAGTAGTAAATCGGAGCTCGAGGAATTCCGCCGTGCGCTGCTATCCTGCGCGGCGGTGCAGAGGCGGAAGGACGACGACGGGTTCCGGAGCCGAGAGAAAGTTTCGCCACCCCCAAACGACGACGTATTGGGCAGGATGATGGTCTGCGTCACCAGCTGCGTATCCTACCTCGGAATCGCTATCGTGAACCAGCTCCTACTCAATGGCTACTCTCTGCGGATCATCGTAGATACCCAAGGTGCGACTGTAGACGATTTATTGTGGTAAATCTGTGTATAATCTCGTGAACTCAGATTTCATGTTTTTCTAATTGCTTGATTATCGCGTTCGATTGACAGACTTCATTTGGGGGTGTATACTTTTCATTATTTACATTCCGGTCCCTGAATTTCTTCTTATTGCCATTGATTGATGTGTTCGTTCAGTGTTTGGACTAGTTTGGTAGACTTTTTGGGGGAACAATGGAAATCTCAGGAACTATACACCTTCTGTTTTATTACTTTCCAGTCACCTGAATTTCATTTTATTGCATTGGGCGAATGAAATGAGTTGTCGATTTTACTTTACTTTAGATATGAATATATGATATTATGGTTGTGTGTCGTTGTCCGTAATCGCAAAAGTAAGAAAACAATAGTGTGACGATGACGTGGCTTATTGAGTCCCTCTCGAATTCTCTCTGTTTGAGGCTGATGAATAGTGTTCGATTTGAAAATTGCAGAGGATGTGGAAAAGTTGAGGGAAATGCAGATTTCCGGCGAGATGAGACTCAACGACAGCTCAGTGGAAGTCGTTATGGCCAAACTCACAGAAGTCGAAATCCTTATCGAGGCCTTTGATGGTTGTTGTGGTGTTTTTCACACCGCCGCTTTTGTGGACCCCGCTGGACTATCCGGTTACTCGGTGAGTATTTTTTCTTTTTTCGTTTGTGGGAAATCATTCTAGAAAAGTCATGTGAACCACGGATAAATTATTGGTGGGTTAGGTTTCGTGTATGGTGTCTGCTGGTTGATCGTTTAAGACTCTCATAAAAGACATCCGGTTGGTGAGGAAATCATAAATACGTAATCTCGGAAATAATTAACACACTTTGTTCTAGTAAAATGATTGACAGTGATCAACCATATGTAATAAGCCCGGATTAAAGAGCTTTTTACATCGTAACCTTAATACATACTCAGCTGATATCACTGTATATTTTCTCTTATGCGTTGTTTTCTAGAAAGCTATGGCGGATATCGAAGTGAACGCAACCAAGAATGTCATGAAGGCATGCGGAGTTTCGCCTTCTGTTCGACACTGTGTGCTCACTTCCTCTCTTTTGACTTGCATTTGGCGAGATACCACTACTATTGATGAAGCATCGCTTCTAATTGACCACAACAGCTGGAGTGATGAGGCTGTCTGCATTAATAAAAAGGTACGAGTCAGTTATAAAAAAGAGCGACAATTTGAATTTGGGTGCGATTTTGTTTAGCTTAGAGGATAATGACGTTTGGATATCTGGCTGACTAGTATTTTTGTTCTGGAAAATCGGCAGCTCTGGTATGCGTTGGGGAAGCTGAGAGCAGAAAAGGCTTCCTGGGATATTGCTAGAGAACATGGTCTGAAGCTGGCCACCATTTGTCCAGGACTTGTAACGGGCTCAGAGTCTTACCAAAGAAACCCGACGTCTACAGTAGCATATCTCAAAGGAGTTCACGAGATGTATACACGTGGATTACTAGCCACTGTCGATATAGACAGATTGGCAAAGGCACATATTGCTATTTTTGAGGGGATGAAGAAGATGGCATCCGGAAGATACATTTGCTTCGATAAAGTGATTGAGAGAGAAGATGAGCTTGAAAACCTTGTTTCTGAGACGGGAATAAGCATGAGCACGATAATCGGAGATGCCTCGTTCGTTAGTAGGCCTCGGTTCAAACTGTCAAATGTTAAGCTTGGTCGTTTAATGATGAGAACACGAAGTTGTCGGAATGATGATTAAGGTTTGGGCTAGTTCGGTGTTTGATAAATATCGGGAGAATGTGCTTAGCATTTCTTCTAACTTTTTCGACATTAGTAGTTCGATATCGAGAGATTTTTGGTTATTAGCTCATATACTCTATAACTTACAAGTGTGTTGCTTTAAAATGAATAGAATTGAACTGATTTGAACTAATTGAAATTAAATTAATCGAATGGAAAGTAGTAATAATTTCTATATATTATTAAATATTTTCTTAAAATTATAAATAATACTCAATCATGAAAATCACTTATTTTAATTATTTTTAATTTTTTTTAATAATTTTATTTTTGAAATGAATTGAATCGTTTTACTTAAACGAATTAAAATTAAATTTTAAAGAAAATCTATTTAGAAAATTCAATTGGTTGAAAGACTCAAATTTTCATAAGCCCACAATGAAATGGGCTTAATAATACTACACTTTCATAAAACCCAATGGACTAGAAACTAAAATTATTTGAGTAAAATATTGTTTTAGGTAAAAAGAGTGTTTTAAGTATTTCTAAGAGGTGTTCTTATCATTTTTTTTTTGAAATCACATATTTAAATTTGGTTTTGATTCTCATATTTATTTTGTATTCATTTTAAATCGAACACTAAATCTTCTGAATCAGGTATAACTAGGTATAACTAGGGGTGTCAAAAATTTAGTTAAACCGACCAAACCGACACTGTTCGGTTAAACCAAACCAAACCAAACTAATTTGGTTTGGTTTTCGGTTTTGATTTTTTTAATTTTTTGGTTTTCGCTTTGGTTTGGTTTTTAACCGATTTCGGTTTGGTTTGGTTTTTAACCGATTAAAACGGTTAAAACCAAACCAAACCGAATAAAAGTAAAATAAAAAATAATTAATATATATATTATTTTAAATGTAAATAATAATAATTTATATATATATATTTATATTTTTTAATAATAATATTTTATTTTTAATTAAATTTTTTTTTTATATTTTGTTTTAATTATTTTAATAAAAAATAAAAATTATTTTTAAATGAAAATATTAAAAAATATATATATATTTTTTTTAATTAAAATTTGGTTAAAACCGAACCAAACCATTTCTTAAACGGTTTGGTTTTCGGTTCTTGAAAATAAGTCTTGTTTGGTTCGATTAACCGAAATTTCGGTTCGGTTTGGTTTGGTTTAACCGAATTAACACCCCTAGGTATAACATCGCACCAATGCGTAATCTACCTCACTCACAAAAGTTTGAACTTGTTTTGTGACGAAGAAGACAAATGTAAGGAAGGGGCAGTTTGAAAGCTCATACTATACACATAGAAAAAAGGAAAAAAATTCAAATATCTAAAGCTCATACTATTATACCTATAAAAAAAGATAAAATTTGAGTCGACAATCCAAATGGATGAAAAATATTTCACGAGTTTGGGCGATGAAATGCGTTGCGTAGTCCCATCACATTCCCCCACTCTAAAGCTTTTCCTTTCATTTTTTTAGCCATATTGTAACTGTCCCACTCGTCTTCCACCCCTAATCTTGTACACATTCGGACTACATCAATTCTCTTCACTTCTTTCTACTCTTGCATTTCAAAAAAAAATCTACTTAGATTGACTAATCGAACAAATTACGATACACTTATATATCGCAGAACTTTCCTGTTAATTAAGATCCGATCGATCTCGTATTTTAATCGTGCTTTTTTATTGATTTTACGAGACGATTTTATGTCATCATTATCGTATAGTATAATAAGTTGAGCGTCGTTCAAAAATAAGTATGAAATTGAGATTTTCCTAATTTCACTTCACTATTTCCCAGTCCACGGAGGGTAAAATTGTCACTACGTGTTTAGCCACAATAGGAATTATACTCTGTGATTTTCTACCCACAGGCAAAACACATTATCCCCTTGGTTTTTTCTCTGGGTGGGATCCACGCGCCGCGATCGCGCGTGGTGTTTCCTTTTTCGGCAAAACTTTCAACACCTCGCAACGCTAAATACATGGACCTCTGCACCTCTTTGGAATTACCAGAATGAATAATGGCGTGGAAAACGCACACACGTATATACATACATATATCTGTATCTATATCTATGTGTGTGTGTGTTTATAAATATATAAAATAATTTCGTGCGTGTTGAAACAAAATTAAAAAAAAAAAAACTATTCGAATTGATGGACAATCGGAGCGGATCCGATCCGGCTTACTCGCCGTCGTCGAGCGTCGCCGTGCGGCGGCGACGCGACGCGGAGGAGGACGGAGGAGATCCGGCGGCGGCGTGCACGGGGAGATCGTGCGAATCGTGCACGGCGGGGGTGATCGCCGACTGCGTGGCCGTGTGCTGCTGCCCGTGCGGGGTGGTGAACATCCTGGCGCTGGCGTTCCTGAAGCTGCCGTGGGCGGTGGCGCGGAAGTGCATCGGCAGGCGGAAGAAGAGGATCCGGCGGCGGCGGGCGGCGGAGGGGGTCGGGGATTCGGGAATTTTGGAAATGTCGTCGTCGATCGGAGGCGGGGCGGCGATGGTGAGTGAGGATTTTAGGGCTGAGGACATTTGGATAGAGCTGTATGAGGTTGGGCATTTGGGTTTCGGCAGGGTTTCTTTTACAGGACTCCCGCCTTTTCACGACAGGGGCAATTAAGGTATTAACAATATTTATTTACTTATTTGTTATTTATTTGTTTGTTATTTATTTGTTTAATTATTAGGGTGTTTTTGAATTATGATGAGTTTTGCATGGAGAGGAAGAGCCAAAAACAATTACAGTAATTGATTAATTAATTTAATCCTTGTTTGCAATTATTGTCCAAATATTCTTGGGGCTTTGGAATTTACTATTTTGAAAATATATATATGTGATTTTTAATTAACAAAATTGATTTTAAATTTTGTCTAATGCTAAGTATATATTTAGATGCAGAAAAACTCAAAATAGATTTTAGTCACATTGCAAGAGTCGGTTTCGAGTTTCATATTAATTAATTACAGATTTTAAAAAGTTTTTATTTAAAATTATGCATACTCCCCTAGCTTCATTTCCAAGAACGTTGCAATTATTTAGAGCTCTTTTAAAGAATATATACATTACGTATATAATTTGCTAATGCAAATGGTTGCTGAAATGTACTGTATAATTAATAAATGATATTTGGTCATTTACTCATTTGTAATTTATAATGATCGACTAGTAAGTACTCACGAGTCCATTTTAATTATTTTTGTTTGTTAGATACTTAATGTTTGTATGCCGGTTTACTCATTTTCAAGATATATATATGCAGTGTTTAATTTGTTCCATTTAGATGCCGGGGAGAAACGAAACATAGTCACCTCTTCATTCTTGGTCGACTGCCCGTGCGCAAGGAGGTGGTTGAAGCGGGTACGTGAAAAGCAAAGTTCGATTTATAGATGGCTTGATGCGGATCGAGAGTGGTCGGTTGCTATTGACAGAATATAACAGACAATTAAGGCTCGTCGAATTGAAAATGATCACGTGGTTGACATTTGATTTCAGCATAGAGATTTACTCATCGCAGCTCTCGTATCTGTACTATGTTATTTTGGAGTAGCAAAATCGTAGAGTTCATGAGTCGATCGATTGTGACCACCCATGATGTTGCTATAGAGCTGTAATGATTTTGTACTCTTCTACTTTTAGTATGGATCAAAATTAACCCTAATTAATTCATGTAACAAAAATCTACCAACGGATCGATATACAGAGTAGCTCTCTACACTTAATTATAAATTCAATGTGGGAGTTTGGGACAACACACAAGTTGTACGTACATTTCAAACACTACAAAACTTTTAACAAGTGGTTATAAGTCGTACATACGTACGTACAGAGGTTTTTAACCAGTAGCTTGTTGATCATCAGATAGTTTTATTACAAGTGTTGCATGTTGTTGTTTATTACATGAGCTTAGAAATTGTGTCGCATGAGATTCCAAAATTGTGGTGAACACAATGGGGCTCACACGAAAAGCAACTCATGTGAGACTCCCTAAACAAATGCAAATATTGTACCATGGAATTACTCGATCCTGCATGCGTCTACAGAGTTCATCAATTCGCAACAGTAAAAACCAACTGTATCAAATGCACTAAGCCTAAATCTGTTAGTACAAAATTAAAAAAAAAAAATTGACCAAACAGTAAAAAGTATAAACTTTTAAAGTAATTTTTTCAAGAATTAAAGTCTGAAATCATACCAAAATGTTATAAGTAATAGACAGACAGAAAGAAAGAAAGAGTATATAGTGTACTCTTTCGTCTCCCAAAAAAATGAAGTTACTGCAGTACTTTCATTTTTCAAAATTTTAGTATTTAAAATATAGTATTACTCCTTCGAAAAGGAATACTGCTGGAAAGGCCTTGGAGTGGTAAAAAAAATGTGGTGAGATGTGAGTGAAATTATTCGCGTAAAGAAAGTGGTGAGATGCGTGACAGTGTGAGTGAAATTATTCGGGGACGCAATTTCATTAATCTTCTAATTCTCTAGTGAGACAAATTTCATTCAATTCTCATTGAAATATTAGGAGTATGAAGTAAAAAGTTTTTTGAAATATTATAAAGTTTGTATTGGGTAAAACTTTCTTTTCCATCTTATGAGAAGGTGATTTTATTGCACATGCACTTTTGATGTTGCTTTCCTTTTTCTGCCTTTCTTTTTTCTCCTTCACAAAGTGTGTGCGATTCTTGTCGTCCAAAAGTACACCAAAGAAAAACTTCTCTTGGGTAAAAGTAAAAAAAAAAACTGGACTGCATAAATTTTGACATAGTCAGCATAGCCATTTGCATCTTATTTTGCAATCTGTATCATGGAGCTGGTTTTATCGCATAAACGATGGCACTAGAGATGTTAAAGAACGAAAACCACCTGTTCAGTGCTCGATCAAGACTAACTTGACGTCAAACGAACGAAAACCACCTGTTGTTTCGATCGGATCAAGCCTTGATTTATAGTTATAACAGAAAAAAGGCAGGACAAATAAAATGACGATAGAGATACTCATACTCCTACGATAGTATATACTACCATAATGTTTTCCTAAGAAAAGTCAGATCTGAATCTGCAAATTAACAGTCTCCCTAAAAGTCGATGATAACAAAATTAAGCTACTGATCAAAAGAACTAAACTTCAAATTTTTTTTACCAAATGATGATACTCGAAGACTTCTTCGAGATCAAGAGCATTTCTCGGCCGTGGCCCGAACCATCTCACTCACCGCCTCCATATTACTCATCAGCTTCTTCATCTCCTCCTCCAAGCTCGATTTCTCCTCAGCCGAGAACTTGGAATGGCAATTCTCCAGAACAGCAATCATTATATCCAGCTTCTGCTTGAAAACCAAAACATCAGACATGAACTCATCACCCGTTTCATCAGAAAGGCCCGCATTCTTCACCAAATCATGATTCGACTTTGAGTTGTTTGACGGGCGCTGCAACCAATAGTTGACATTCTTCGCTCCAAACGGGCTATCAGTGACCGACGACTTAAACGCCTCCTCAGCATCAGATTCCTTGGCGTACACGATTCGGACCGAACGAGACTCTGTCATCACACTGGTTTCCTTCTCGTTCAGGCAACCAAATTGACCGAATAGGTCCATGATCTCTTCCTTGGAAGGCAGAGGGAACTCAGGCGTGAAGGTCAGAATAAGGGACGTAGAAACATCTCCTTCGGTCATCTTGGATTTTTTAGAGTTCGACTTCTTTCCTCCAGTCTTCTTCCTCGGTGCCGACTTGGGTGTTTTTCCATCATTATCAGATTTCGACTTCTCCGGGGCAAAAGCATCGCTTTCTTGATTTCTCGGTAATATTCTCTTGTTCCCGCCAGTTTTGGATGTCTGATAGAGTTTATAGTTCACTCCATTTGTAAAGCTCGAGCTTCGGAGTGCAGAAACAAATCCCCACACAGTTTCAAGAGAGCCTTTCTTTCCCAAGTACAGATGATCCGCAGCAGCAAACTGGACCTCCGATAGTAACTCATCCACGTTTACATCGACATCAGACACAGAAAACGTCAACTCTTCAGCAGATGAGATGTCGGCAACCTTGGAATGAAAAGGCAGAGAAGCCGAATGTTCCGTCATGGTCCATGATTTATCGGAACCGTAATTTCCAAAGCTCCATCCGGGATTCGTATAAGGTGGAGATAAGTACTTGCTCCTCTTCCGTTCCCTCGGCGAAGATAAAACTTCTGCTTTGTCATTGGCTTCATCCGAAGACTTTTCAGCGACATCAACTTCAACCATTCTCTTTGTACTCGTGTTTCCATTTGAAGAACCCTGTCCTTTTCCTCCGTTATCGCCGCCCTTTCTTCTCTTTCCAGATGATATGCCCTGTTCTTCTTTAGCTCTTTTCAGGCTATTGGGCATCTCCGAATCATTGCCTTCTCCCATGAGTACAGAAACACTCTTATGCTTTCTCCTTTGGTAAATCTTATCACCGAAGTTCGTTACCGCAGCTGGAGAAGAAGATAGCCAGTCATCCTCATATGTGCCAAGGAGCGAGATTTCATTCTCTTTTTCCGACTCCGGTTTCTTCATGTCCTCAAGACCTTCAATGTAAACCGGCTCACAATACATAGGCAGCTGATAACGACCACCTCTCGCGCGATAAAAAGCAGAGACGTAACTTTTCAGGATGGCAAGCTCCAGCACGCAGTCGACCGAAACACCCTTTGCGTAATCAGTCAAGATTTCGAGAATCCCATTCGAGCAGTATTCAGGGATGGCAAGACGACGTACATCCACATCCGGAACGAGCACTCCGTTTTTCACTCCAGCATTCGACACCAAGGGCCTAGCAAGCCCATCTCTTCTATCAGACTTCACACACTTGCAGGTCATAGATTCCTCCACGAGCCTACCAATATCATTTACTGCACACTGAATAGCATTGTCCAAGCTCTTGGAGGAAGTATCAGCCGACATCTGCTTGAAATTTTCGACAAAGGGAACGAGCTGTGAAGGAAGGCACCATGAACAGGACCCGTCCCCGAAATAAGCAACGAGTATACGGTCCTCCTGGCCATGCTTGACTGCGAAAGCCGAGGCGTCTTTCGAGTCGTAAATCTGACCTGGCCACCATGGATGGCTTTTGATTTTGCCCCACACGAAATCGCCTACGAGAAACTCGTCATTGGGGTTATCCACCATCTTCTCACCAAGAATCCCCTGTTTTTTCTCCCCATTAGCTTCTGAAGAGCTTATCACTTTCTCCTCGTTATCTCCACGAGAAACCTCAGAAATTTTATCGTCGCTCACAACAACATTCGTATTAACCGGAGAACCTGTACTCCCATCCTCACCATCTCCTTCAGAGTCATCATCAAACCCAAAAACATCATACATGTTAACCGGAAGAGTATAAGCACCAGCCGAAGAACCAGCATCATCTTTCTCTGCATTGGAAACCCTATCCCGATTTTCATCGGATTCAGAACCCGAGCTGAGAATGACAGTGTCGGCCATCACACACAATAATAACCACCGCTGCAAAACCCCCAAAATCGACGAGAAAAACTTCTATCAGCTAAACAATAAAATGATCTAGGGTTTTCAGAGATTCAAACAAAAATGGAATCGAGGTACGAACTCTCAAATAAACCAGCAAGCATTTAGTAATTTGTATTCAATTTCAACAAGCGTCGAACGGGAAAATGGCCAGAAAAACAGAAACAAAAACAAAAAATCAGATAATAATATAAAATTAAATTTAAATACCTGAGGAAGACGACGGGAAGACAAAAAACCAGCTCTCAAAATCTACCCGGAAAAAAAAACTTCAAAGCTCCGTCGCAGAAATTAGGGTTTGAGAAAGGTGAATGAATTTGAGCTAGAAATGAACAAAAGGATATGCATTTCGTTTTTTTTCTAAAAAAACGAAAAGGTACGGGATTAATGCCGACCTCCAAAATTTCCTTTTCCGGGCGGTGACGTTCGGTATTGCGGGTTTGAAATGTTAATCTGAAGAGAGTGCTTGATTTCAGTAAACTCACCCACTCGCGCGTGGCAGTACGCTCGTTAGATGGTCAATTGTGTAGGGAGCGCGTGTCATCAGACTAGTACGGTGGTGAGTGAATAACAGGTAGTGAGTTGTGAATTTGAAATGGGGTGACTGACGGTTGTCGGTTCACGTTTCGGTGTACGGAACTGCTGAGCGGATAAGGAGAATCCTATGAATTAATTCAATATTAGTATATTTGAAATATACAATTAATTGAAAAAAAAAACTAAATTAGTACTTAGTGGAGTATTATTATTAAAAACAATAATTTATGAGTCATTAAGAAAATTATTATTAAACCGGAAAAAAGTTATGCTTAATAGTATTTAACTAACAAACCTTAAAAGTTTATAATTTTTAAATATTATACTCCATAAGATACTTTTAAGCTCACAAAAAAATGCATGAACCCAATCTATTTTGATTATAGAACTACAAAGTACATAACGTTTTCGTGTTCGATCTTAAGTCGACACGAAAAAAGATAAACTGCGAGATGTGCCAACACGAGATTTTGTCTTATTACTCCGACTTAACAATTAACATCATAGATTTGAAACTCCATCATCAGCTCGAATTAACATTCTAATCACATTGGGCCAACACAAAAGGCCCAAGTACATCCCCAAACTATCACAGCATCCGTAAGACCAGAATTAAATTCGAATCACATTGGGCCATGACCCAAAAACGTTTTTGGGCCAACACAGAAAGCTCGAGTACATCCCCTAACCATCACACAACACAAGGCATCCGTAACACCAGAACTTCACCGACGGCCACCGGAAAACATCACACAAAATTCAGTACTCACAAGAATAGTTGTCATATAAAACCTCATTTTAAACAACATACTACTCCACTATATCTCTAAAATTATCATACTCTACAACAACAAATGTCACAATTTTTATTTTTTTAGAAATTAAATTGAATACAAATTCCCAGTAATAAATTGTGGCATTTGCATATTCACTCAATGAAATCAACTAAATGTAATTCAAAACACACCAGATTCATTTCACTTTTCCTGCACAAAAATTGCTTCAAAATTTACTCAAACAATGGCGATCTTAGCACCGGCCGCTTCCAGCTGCTTCTTCGCCTCCTCCGCCTCCTCTTTCGACACCGCCTCCTTGAACTTCTTCGGCAGTCCTTCGATCAGCTCCTTGGCCTCCTTCAGAGCTAGGCTGGTCAAAGCCCTAACCACCTTGATGGTGGCGATTCTCGAGCTGCTCGGCACGTCCTCGATCACTACGTCGAACTCGGTCTTCTCCTCCACGACCGCGGCCGCTTCGGCCGCCGGCGCAGCGGCTACTGCGGCGACGGGGGCAAAGGACGCGGCGGAGACGCCGAGCTTGTCCTGCAGGTACTCGACGAGCTTCTGAGCGTCGGCAAGGGTGAGATTCGAGATCTGGTCTCCGAGATCGACGACTTTCTCGGGGGCTTCTACGGCGTAGATTGGGCGGACGGCGGCGGCGCGGCGGCGGATGAGGGCGGGGTTTGTTTTGAAATGGAATTCGATCGATTGCTTGCGGATTGTGGCGGACGAGTGCGCAGAATAAGCGGTGGTGGGTGTACGGTAAGAGGGAGAGCTGAGGCTGACGGAGAAAAGAGCGGAAGCCATTGCCGATTTGAGAGAGAGCGAGTGAGCAGTGTTGAAGATAGGATAAGGGTTGGAAGGGATGAAGATTTTGGGGAGAAACTACTCCCAATCCCATATATAGATTTGGGCTTTAGGAATCGGGTTGTTTTCGCATGTGTTGATTTTAAATGGGCCTATAGCCCAATATTTACTACTACAAAAAATAATATGGCACTAGCTCAATATTCACTACTAAAAAGGGGCATTCCGAGAATCGAACTCGGGACCTCTCGCACCCAAAGCGAGAATCATACCACTAGACCAAATGCCCTGAATGAATAAATGGTTATAATTGTTGTACTAACTAACGATATCAAAAAGACGTGTGTCCATTTTCAATTTTTGAAATCCCAAATCTCGTTTCACTTTTTAGTGATCACTCTCCTTTTTTTCTCATCTTAGACCTCAATTATCAATTAAGAGTTACACTTTATTTATAATTATAAAAAATAATTAAATAATTACAAGTAAAAAAATCAAATTTTCAATAAAATATAATAATTTCTCCGTATAAAGTCGTACACTCTTTCCGTACTATACATACAAAAACTTAAACGTAAATTAAAATAACATTAATTTTTTGTTTGTTTTATAATATGAAGTATTGAGTATAATTAGATATTAATGTATAAGTAATAAAGTATTTAGTTGAAAAAATAATAAAATAATGTTACATGGAATTGATAAAATTATAAAAATATATTCCATTTAAAGATATGCAATATTTTAATGGACAAATAAAAAAAATATGTATTGTTTTGTGCAATGAACGTGGAGTATAACTGTAACAACCCAGATTTTTAATATAAAAATTAAGTAATTAAAATAGGTTGTTTGCTTACGTGTTAATTGAATTTCGGTATTTTTATTGATTTAACTTATATATTTATTTAATGGGCTGGACTTGTATCAATGGACTAATAAAATTATAAATTAGTTGAGCTTCGATATTTTACTAAATGGACTTTTAGTTTGATTGTTTTTATTGGGCTAAAATAATAATTGAGTTTCTTTAAATGGGCTAGATAAGTTTAATCTTTTATGGGCAAAGTAATTAATTAAACCTAATTGTTTATATATTAAAACAAATAATAAAGAAGAAAAAGAAAAAAAAAAAAAAAAGGACTTACGGGAAAGAGAGGAAAAGGGGGCGGCTATGGACGAGAGAAAAGGAGAAGAAGAATGGGACGATCGGTCCGATAGGATGAGCAGAGAAGAAGAACTGGGCGAATCTCACGAGGAACTTAGTCTATCAATCTCGACTTCATAATTAACCAGGCAAGTGGGTTTAAGATTCATATAATTATTAAGTCATGTATTTGAATTTAGAGTTCGTCGATTATCATTGAAGTATGCGGTATTGCGGGTCATATATATATGCCTATGATTATGTATATACATGTGCAGGTGTGTAAATATAATTGTATGTATTTGTACGTACTTGTGTGTATATAGTATATAAGAAGGATAACATGAACAATCTATATGGTCTAATATGTAGGTACGGGAGAGTATATAAATATAGATATAGTGACTTGATGATGATGTGAGTAGCATTTGTATATATGAGTTAATGGGTATGTATGTATGTGAATAAAAGTAGCAGTAGCCTATACATATGGTATGTACTTGTGTTTTTATTATTAAGTAGTTATGGATATGGTTTGAATATTATAACATCACAAGTGAGTATATACAAAGTGATTTGATCATGCTGTTAGTTAGTGTCAGGTTATATATGTAATATAACTACGTATGTACATATGTGTAGGTAAGCAACACCAAAGTAAAACTTATTAGTTGTATGTGCGCAAGTATACATATATAACTAATTGATATATAACTTTATGTGTTTAGACTTGGGTGTCATTCTGTGTATGATATTGAATGTTTAATTTTATGTTTTAACTCTTCTATTTGTTGTCATTATATTTGTGAATGATTGCACTTAACTGCTTGAAGTCGATGTTATGATTTATGTTGAATTATTCATGATTGAGGTGAGTTTATTCATGTCATTTAGTTCATGCATACATATAAGAATGCATTTGCATTAGAAGTCCAGTTCACGGTCAAAATATTAAAAGAACGAAACTTAATGCTAATGTAAACGAAATGTCGGGCATCGTAAGGACCTACCTAAGCAGGGTGACACTAACTTTAATGGCCTCAATGGCTAGAGCGTCGAAAGGGCATCTAG
Source organism: Euphrasia confusa (assembly GCA_954870475.1). NCBI lineage: Eukaryota > Viridiplantae > Streptophyta > Magnoliopsida > Lamiales > Orobanchaceae > Euphrasia > Euphrasia confusa. The sequence goes on from OX940966.1 coordinate 32,915,310, forward strand.
ACCAGGGAGTGCAACTAACTTTAATGGCCTCAATGGCTAGAGCGTCAAAAGGGCCTCTAGACAGGGTGTGCAACTAACGAACGAATGGCCTCAATGGACTGGGGTAGCCTTTACGATGTCAAGTGAGCTCGCGTCTAAACGTGAAAGAAATGTTATGAACGGATGTTAATGTTAAAGAAAAGTTACTTAAACGTTTCAAGTTAAAGTTTAATGATAACGTCTAAGTTAAGAGTTGCATTGCATTAAAGGTTCAACGTTTAAAACACAAACTAAGACGACAAGTGAAAAGATTAAAGCATATAGAATGCATGTCTACTTGCCAGTCAGTGGACTGACCCTTGCTAATATAAATGTTTTCAGGTGATACTTTTGATTAACCGGAGTAGTCGAGGATGCTTCTGCGTCGTGATTCGTACAAACCTTTGATATGTTAATTTATTTTAGTACGTGTTGACGTGTTAAAACTATTAATGATTTCCGCTGCGTTACTATTATTTAAAGCTTTTTACCGTTAAATTTTCAAATATTGACGTGGACGTCTAAGTTTTCAAATTCTCGCGCCCTGAGTTATTTTAAAATTAATAGTTGTATTTTATTTATTTAATAAAATAAAACGGGGCGTGACAATAACCTTTGAAATGAACAAAATATATAGAAATATGTGGGAATGTGACTTTTCATGCACAATTTTAACAAACATGAGAATTTTGACCTCTCCCAAAGAAACATGAGTATTTTATACAAACTACACTTGAAATACTTTCAATACCCTTACTTTTTATTTCCACTCAAACAATTCAATTAAAAATTCAAAAACAATTTCAAAACATAAATAAAAAATTGTGGGGCCCACATATTACCAAAATCGGAAATTTGGTTGTTGAAGGTGTAAATCCATGCATTAATCATGCATGTCAAACCTATCAAACCCTAAAACTCTCACACCCACAATTTTTTTCAAAACACAAAAAACCACCCAATCTCTCTTATTCTCTCTACAAAAACAACTCTAGAAGAATGCTTCGTCCGAATCTACGTTGGAAGAGCTGGGTTCGCCGGCCGAAAGGTACGTCGAAAATCGCCGTTTTTTTTTTTTTTTTCGATTTTCTGTTCGAGTTCATCCCTACAGGGTGGCTACACGGTGGGCAGCTTCGACCGTGTAGCCACCGTGTAGCTATGAAGATTATCCGGTCACTGCCCGGTAACACAGCAGGGCACTACACGGTAATCCCGGTCACCGTGTTCCGAGAAGTGTCTCTCGGTAACACGGTGACACACTACACGGTCAGGTGACCGTGTAGTGACCGTGTACAGTGAGCATTTTTTTTTTTTTTTTTAATTTTCGAATTATGGATTGTTTTTACACGTTTGGATGGATATTTTGGGTTCCCTAACTTAATCGTGTTTATTTATCGTAGATGTCGGATCGACGAATCACGGTACGTTACGGTGGTCGTTGGGATCGAGCGGGCTACGTCGATGGGGTAGATATGTGCCTCTTCTTTAATAGGGATGAAATTACGCTCGACACTCTTGTGAGCCGGATTCGTACAGCTTTGCGCCCTCCGCCCAATATCGAGTACATGTTGTCTTTCTTCACACGAGGCATTGACGCGAGAAGCGTGCGGGCTCCTTTGATTCGCGACGAAGATGTATCCCGCATGTTAGACGAGCAAATACACGAGTGCTTTGTGTTCGTCGTCGAAACAGAGGCACAACAAGCTGCGCCAGAGGTGAATATTGGAGCAGAGAATCGGGATCAAGGTGTACCGTCAGACCGCGAGGCAGTCGAGACTTCCGAGGACGAAGAAGAAGCCCGTCACACCGATCTCTTGGCTTCGCTGACCACGGAGTGGACCGAATGGATTAGACAGCCGGGCGTGGTTAGAAATATTATGTCACGCCGTAATATGTCCTCGAGTTCTAATGCGGGCGGTGGCGAGCAAACTGAAGGCGCTCAGAATGCACAGAATCATCCGCTGCGCAATTGGATCATTCCACTGCCGAGCTTTGATCCCGCTGTTCCGTTGCGTTCCATCGAACCCCAACCGATTTATGGTCAGATGGTAGTCGGGGCCACGTTCCGAAAGAAATCTGATTTGAAGGTGTCGGTGGGGATGTATCACATGGAGAATAGAGTGGAGTGCAAAACTACTCTGTCTAGCTCTGGTCGGGTGACGTACGAGTGCAAGCAGGGGAGTGAAAATTGCCCGTTCAAATTGTGTTCCACGGGTTCCGATGACACCTTTTGGAGGATTACGAAGCTGAACTTGAATCACGAGTGTCATAACAATTTGGGGCGGACTACTGATCGACAGGTGTCTAGCAAGGTTGCAGCTACTTTCTTTGCACGCCAGTTAGTCGGCAATCGGGAACTGAAGCCGAAAGATATGGTTGAGGATTTGAGGAGATTGTACGGAGTTCACATCGACTACAGCTTCGCCCTACGGACGAGGAACTTGGCGCTTGAGATAGCATACGGCAACTACCATGAATCGTATCAGAGGCTCCCGTCATATCTGTACATGCTGAGAGAACATAATCCCGGGACTCGGTATGATATTCAGACGACCAGCGAGGGCGTGTTTTGCCACATGTTTGTTGCACTTGGGCAGTGCATTAGTGCATTTCAGCATCGCACTCTGAGGCCTGTGATAGTAGTCGACGCCACCTATTTGAAAGGGAAAAACACTGGTGTGATGTTTGTCGCAGTCACAAAAGACGGGAATGAAAATATTTTCCCGCTTGCCATTGGTATCGGTCCGATAGAGAATGACGAGGAGTGGTTGTGGTTTCTACAGCACCTCAGGCAATGCTACGATACAGACGACGATGATCTCCTCATTGTGTCCGACCAGCATAAGAGCATAGCAAATGCTATTCGGAGTGTTTATCCCCACGCGACCCGTGCGTTGTGCTATCACCACCTCTCGAAGAATCTAGCACGGTACGGCCATAAGGTGGTCGAAGCTGTATACTGTGCTGCCTATAGTTATCGGGTGGATGAGTTTGAAAGGCATTTTTCGAATGTGGAGACTCTTAGTAGAGAGGGTGCTTATAGGCGCCTTACTGATATCGGGGTTGAGCATTGGGCGAGGTCAAAGTGTGCTGCACGACGATACGGTTTCATGACATCGAATGCGGCCGAAGTCTTCAATGCTGCTATCAAATGGCCACGGCGATTACCTGTCTGTGCGATGCTCGAGGCCATTCGTGCGATGATTGAGAGATGGTTTGACGAGAAACGAAGGAAAGCTAACGAGAGACAGAATGACCATGAGCTGACCGAGGAGGCAGTCCTCAAGTTGTCTAATCAAGATATGTTGAGCCGTTATTTTACCATTCGGGAGGTCAGTGCGGATACCCTTTACAGAGTTGAGGAGGATGACAGATCTTATCTTGTGGATATCGCGAATCGCACGTGTGATTGTCGGGAGTTCGACTTGGACCTAATACCGTGTCGTCATGCTTGTGCCGCTTTAAGGTATGATATCATTTTGCCTTTAAAATTAATTTTAAAGTGCTCATTCCACTAACTTGTTTGTTGATATTATGTAGACGAGCCAGATTTTCAGCGTACGATTTCGTGAGCCCCTGGTTCAAGACGAGCAGCCATGTCGAGATGTATGCGACGCCTATTGTGCCGGTGCCACATTATGATGATTGGGTGGTCCCGCCGGATGTAGCATCGTACGTAGTTTATCCTCCAGTAGCGGTTAGCCAGGCTGGACGTCCGAGGATGAGTCGTGCTCGTTCCGCAGTTGAGAGCTCTGCACGACGTGATCAGGTTTGTTCATCCAGAAGGAACATCGTATGTATGTCGTGGCTTAAACCTCTAATATTGTGTCGTCGTGTGCAGGTGTGTTCGAGATGTCAGGGCGTGGGTCACAACAGACGGAAGTGCACGGTCTTTATCCCACCTGGGGGGGCTGTTGATTTAAATGTCCCTGCAGAAGAGTCGAGCCGAAGAAGACAGAAGAAGAAGTGCAGCATCTGCAGAAACGAGGGACACACGAGAACAAAATGTCCAATGAGCACGGAGGCAGAGATCTAAATTGGGTTTGGTTGATTTATCGGAGTTTTAGAATTATTTGAGACCTGGGTTGTTTTATTTTCGTCTACTCTCGTTGGATTTTGGATATTTGGTGTGTTTTAGGTGTTTGTGCTTGTTTTAGATTATTGTACGTGTTTTTGGAGTTTGTTTATCTCTTGAATGTGAAATGTGTGAAAAAACAGGTTGGAAATAGGTTCTCGGGGGAAGGGCGGGTCGATTTTAAAAGATATTCGTAAGGTAAATATATAATAATTTGCCAAATAACATCAGTGAAGAGTTCTAGTCCAACTGGTGTGCCCCATTTGAATAATCGGGTTGAAATCAATAGGTCAGGGGCTCGAATCCTAAGAGCCCCTTTTTTTTTTTTTTTTTTACCCGGTAACACGGCTGATACCCGGTTAACCGTGTTACCGGTATAAGCCGTGTTACCGATATTTTTTTCAATAAATAGTGCTACACGGTCAGTGACCGTGTTACCGGTACACGTGACCGTGTTACCGGTACCACCGTGTAGCAGTCCGGCAGAACCCTTTTTTCACCTGCTTTTCACCTAAATCAATCAAAACACACACCAATAAACCATTTTTCACCAAAATCAATCAAAACACACATAAATAAAGTCAAATAGAAACCAAATCAATCCGAAAAGATACCAAATCAATCCAAAAACGTACAAAATCAATCAAAATACAAATCAAAGGTCTACTAGTTGAAGGAAATCTGGCATGACTTGGATCCTCGCTCAAACAATGAGATTCTTTGGTGCGCATCAAGCTTTTCCTGCTCAGATAAACTATAACGGGGGAATCCGTCTATGTCCATCCTCTCAAGTACAAAAGCATTCCTCAAAATATATCTCACCATGTCAAAACCGCTATCATCACGAAAACCGAATTTATCAATTCTAACAGTTCTTAGATGTAATAAGATGCACAAAGGCACTCGTTCCGGCTCTCTATAGGGCATCAAGGTTGAGCGAAGCTGATGAAAAAAACAAGGATACAAATAAAAAACATATAGAGTTGCAAAATATGTAAAAAGATAAATTGCAAAAGCTAACTCCACTCACAACAAGATCTTCAAGATTATCAGCAACTTCGAGGAACCTAGCAATAAAATGCCACTGAGCGTTCATATTAAGTACGAGTTTGGTTAAATTAACAAACTTTGGCATTGAACTCGTTCCTACAATGTCAACCAGCTGCAAAAAAAATCATATTTAAAACCACAAGCAGGGTATATAATTAAATAAGAAAAAAAATTAGAACAATTCAAAAATCAAAACGTACCTTCTCTTGAAAATAGCTTGAGATGTTTAGGTACCTCACATGGCAAAGAGAACTAAAAAATGCTCTCGAACAGTCATGCTCGATGCAATCAATGTGACAGTCATGCCAATATCCATTCAACTTAATATCCGCTTCAATTAAGGAGGGCATGGTCTTCCTCGAACTTTTGGCATACTCCAAATAACAACCATTCACCTTAAGATATACGAGGGCGGGAAGATTTATTATCAACATCTCATCATCATAGTATACTTCGCGACTCGAGGAGAAATCAATGTTCAGCATTTTTATTGTGGGTGAAGATATAATAAAGCAACCCAAGTTCGTTTCTTCCTCCCTGTAGAAATCATCGATGATCAGCTCCTCAATCACAGGACAACCAGAAAGCAAGTGAGGGAGGGAATCCTTATCCTCATAATCGACATTACTGAGATCAAGCTTCTTGAGGCAAGGCAAAAACACCTCCCCACTAGAGGGGATCACTCCACAATTATTTAGCTTCAAGTCGACGAGGGTCTTGCACATGAAGAGAATTCTTGGCAAACCGCACGCGATATACTCCTTGTAGTCTATATCATCGAAATTAAGACGCTGCGCTTGAGGGCGTGGATAATCAATGTCTCCAGTCGATACGAGCTGCCCTCCACATTGGAGATGCTAAAAGTATCCAGGGGTTTTGCTTCGTGCATCGATATAACCCTGTCTATGATGTCCAAATGCGTAGAGCTGCGAAACTCTAAATTTGGGACGAGGGCCCACAAAAACCTCCATCGTCTCGCGAGAACGCTGGTGCGCACGGAGAGGTTGGTCGGTAGGAAAGAGAGGACATGATGCAGGATCTCATCTGGTAATCCGCTTAGCATATCCATGTTTATTCTTCTCAACTTGAAGCCCTCCTGCAAAAATGAATAACAAAACTCAAAATTAAAAAATTAAAAAAAAAAAAATTTAGGCTTCTGTCCGGTAACACGGTCACCGTGTTACCGGATAACCGGGACCGTGTTACCGGATAACTAGGACCGTGTTACCGGATAGAAGCCCAGCATTTTTTGGTCACTTCCCGGTAACACGGTAGGCAAGCAACACGGTGACCGAGAAAATCACCACCGTGTAGCGCCACCGTGTTGCCAAGAACAGCGACCCAAACCCAGATTTTTCAGAATTTTCACGAGCAATTTAACACTGAATTTCGATTCTAAATCAACTAAAACACAATAAGGAACTCTAATACACTCAAATCTTAGCAATTAACGCATCAAATTGAACACATTATTGAAAAAAAAAATCAAATTTTCGAAATTGAAAAACTAGGGTTCGGCCACACTAACCGGAGCTTGAATCGGCCGTTGTTGCTCTTATTGTTGTTCGTTGTTGTCTGCCATTGAGATTCACCGGAATTGAAGTGGCCGGATTTTTCTTGATTCTCAAAAACGGCCGGCGGTAGGGGTGGCGAAGAGAGAGAGAGAGAAAAAATGTACGATTTTTTGTTTTTTTTTACATTTTATTGTGTTTTGAAAAAGGTTTAGGTTAAGTGTATAGAATATTTGTCAGGTATATATATAAACTTCTTCTAATTATATTCAGTGAAGAGTTCTAGATCAACTGGTTAGCCCCATTTGAAAAATCGAATTAAATCCATTAGGTCAGGGGTTCGAATTCTTTGAGCCCCATTTTGTTTTCTTTTTACACGGCTTTTACCGGTTACACGGTAACCCGGTTACCCGGTTAGCCGTGTTACCGGTATTAGCCGTGTTACCGAGTAATTTTAAATAAACCGAGCAATTGAAAACTACCGTGTAGGACCTTCCACCGTGTAGCCTACCGTGTAGCCCACCGTGTAGCTTAGAAAAGATTTGGTTTTTTATGAATTTGAAGCATTTCTAGAGCATTTTTGTTGTTACGTTAAGCATGAAACATCATTTTAAACACTAGATACATCCAATAAACATCGTAAAACAACAAATATAGGACTACAAATAGAAAATGCCTTCTACCGTGTTGGACCTTCCACCGTGTAGCCTACCGTGTAGCTTAGAAAAGATTTGGTTTTTTATGAATTTGAAGCATTTCTAGAGCATTTTTGTTGTTACGTTAAGCATGAAACATCATTTTAAACACTAGATACATCCAATAAACATCACAAAACAACCAATATAGGACTACAAAGATGAGATGCTTTGAATGTTGACCGTTTTTCGAACTTTCTACTAATATTGTCACAATCTTATCAACATAGGTAATAAATTGTTCATGCGTAATCACTTAATTCGTCAAATTCAATAATTGATCATGTTTTTTGAATCATTTTGATTATTAAAATGATGTTTTACACTACAAGAACAAGTTAACAATCGAAAAATGCCTTAAAATCAATGAAAAATCAAAACTTGTTCTACACTACACGGTCACCACCGTGTAGGCCACCGTGTAGCCGGGTAACACCGTGTTACCGAGTAATTGCCCAGAAAACTGACCGGGCAGTTCTTGGCTACACGGTCAGTGATACGGTGACCGTGTTACCGGTACACATGACCGTGTTACCGGTACCACCGTGTAGCAGAGGCAGAAATCGTTTTTTCACCTTCTTTCCACCTAAATCAATCAAAACAAACACCTATTACACCAAAATCAATCAAAACACACCTATTTCACCTAAATCAATCAAAACACACCTAAAATAGTTTAATTGTTTTACAAATTATATTAAATTAATAAGTTAATATATTATAAATAATTTTAAAAAATTTTGACGGGATTTATTTAGTTAATATAAAAGCTAAACCTGCAAATCAATCTCAATACACATACCACTCTGTCCAAACACATGCACACGAAAAAGTCTAAAATCATCCAAAATACAAATCAATCGACTCGATGACTCAAACTGAAGATTTTCCGAGCGACATATCGGCGATACTTCACCAAGTACCCGTCGTCGATGTCTCTATCCCGGTGATTGAGGTGCTTGTTGACGAGACGATCCAGGTACATGCACACGTAAGGGCCGCAGTTGTTGTTGTCGACTTGGACAAACTGATCTACCGGGGCTTCGACTTGGATAGGAGTCTTCTTGTGGGTTCGATGGAAAAGGTTTATACCGTCCCAAAATCCTGCAGCCACCAAGAGACGAGGCAACAACTCCAACAACGGAGACAGTACAAGAGACTTGACAGATAGATCCGGAGAACGGTGCCACAACGAGTCGTACAACTGTACAGTCCAGTGGTCCAGGTCAATCCGTATCACGATCCAATGTTCCCCGGAATTACACACCGTTATCACCTTAAAAAAAACAAAAAAAAAAAACGTTATTTACAATTAAATTAAAATATTAAGTTGAATTAAAATCGAATAAAAATGTACAGTTCTTTAAATTACCTCTCGTGCGAGTTCCCAACTCTCGTGTCTCTCGTCTCCCGTGATGTATTTCAGCATGTAGTCCGGCGGTGCCCAGGTCTCATATTTCCTCTCCAAGTTCTTTCTCTTTACGTGTTGTGCCGGAATCTTAACCCTAGCGTACTGGGTCCTCAAAGCGTTCTGTTAATTAAAAATAAATTTAAACGATTAGTATTAGGAAAATGAAAAAAAAACGTGTATTTGATAGGATGATTGGAACTTACGAAGAACTCGGTACACAAGAGTATAGTCTTCTTTGGAGAGACTCCATCTTTTAAAGCCCTGTTATGTTTTATCTTGTCTTGCAGGTACAAAATGTACATGTCAATCTCCTGAAAAATATACATATTAGAGTTAAGCACAATTTAATAAACATTATAAATTTCAAAGTTTAAATACAAATTAACTTACCATGCTCGTGTACCAATGATGTAGTGACTCAATCCGGTCGAAGTAGTCCTGGTCCAGAGTGAGTCCGTTGTAAGGGATTTTGACACTCATTCCATGCCCGTCACGACGGAACATCGAATAGAGCCCCCTAACCTTCTTGCTGCCAGTGCGTCGGAACTGCTGGACGTACGGGCTCCGAAGAGCTGCCGAGGGCCTCCTCACACGGGGTCCGAGACTACTACTCTCGGCGACATCATCCTCCTCCTCATCAGCCCCAAGTTCTTCCTCCTCTTCCGACAATGCAATCTCATTTTCGTGTTCATCCTCCACGGGAGATGTCAGCTTGAACAACTGGACCTGCGACTCAGGAGGAAAATAAGTCTCTTCATCAACGATAATCTGCGGTTCATCAGCCCCCTTCGGTACAATAAAACCAGGATCATCCTCTGGCCGAACATACTCTGGCCGATAAACAGGAGTCGGACCGAAGATGCTGTCGGTGTGAATCGGTGGGAAGGGAGCGAAGACAGCCTGGAAATCACGCAGCCCCCTCGGTGGCGAAAACTGACCGCTATCTCCAACGGTCGAGAATATTTGGGTCGGTGTGCGATAGCTATCGCCAACGACCTGCTGCTCGTACTGGGGCACATGCTCGTACTGGGGCACATGCTCGTACAGGGGCTCCTGCTGCTCGACCTGAGGCTGCTGCTCGACGTGGGTCGACTCGGCATGGAAAGACTCGGCATGGGTCGGCTCGACAAGTGGCGACCTGCGATAACCATCCTGAAAGTGATAATCATGTGGCCAATCCCCACACGAAACCCTGACATCAACGTCCACTAACTCGGGCTCCGAGTCCTGAAAGCGAGGAGGCGCGCTGATAGAATGCCGAGCAGCCGGAAAACCGCCCTGAGATGCATCAGAAGGGCAGGGGCGAGGCCAGGAGTATCGCCTGCGACCGAAAAAGCCCCGAATCTGCTCCATAAGACTATCGTTGCCCTCCTTATGTACCCTCCTCACCCGGGCAGTCAATCGGCCCATAAATCCAGTCTAAGACTCATCGCTGAGGATCTTGTGGAGCCGTCGATCAATGCGCCGATCAGTACTGTCATCTGAACCCTCGGGTGCCTCAGGTGCCTCAGGTGCCTCAGCTGCAGGAGAGGACTCTCGTCGGGCACGGTGAGACGCACGCTCAGCTGCATGCCGCTCGGCAGATGAATCGGGTGTCCTGTCATCACGCGTGCGTCGACTAGTCTGAGGGTCAGCGCCCGTCATCTTGGACACGCGTCCGGCCACGCGTTCCATCAAGCTCGGCTTCTTCTTCTTCACCGGTACTGCAGCCGGTGCTCCTCTCGGAGCATGTCCAATCCTAGCAGGAGCAACGTACCTCACTTCGTCTGCTCCTCTGTTGAGGAACGAAGTGTAGTACTTAGTCCTCGCCTCCTTGCGTGTCGGCTCTAGAGTCGAGAGGACCACAAGCTGAAAAAAAATGAAAATTAATTTATTAAGCATTAATTAAAGGAAATAAATAATTTAAAACATTAATTTCACAAAATTTACCTCATCGTCCTCGAAGAAATCAGTGAAATTGAGGGTGCATCCAACCGATTTCCAGTTCAAAAACCGAGGCCTCACAGTTTTCTCCATCTGCACTCCGCAGACACGGCCCAGGCTCGGTATCGCCTCGTACGACCATAGCTGAAAGGCCCAAATTGGGCCGTAAACGTGGTATCCCCTCGAGTGAACCTGATCGGGCATCGTCGCAGCTATGGAGATGTAGTGCGACATGATCTGCCAGGAGTAGGATCCCCAGGGAAACGAATCCCATCCGGCAACGTCCTCCACAAAAGCCCAAGCCCAAGTGTCGATCTTGGCATCGTCTCGGCCCAACAAGAAAAAATAGTAGATCAACAAGTTGGCCACCTTCAAGTAGTCGGCCGGGTCCTGACCCATACTCAGAGAGGTGAATCTCGTACGAAGATCTTTAAGGCTCGTCGTCTGTCTGAAGTGTCTCCAGTAAACAGAGTCCTCAGAAATCGTGTGCGTGGTGGCCGAAGGATCAAATGCGTGACCACCAAATCGAAATCCGGTAATCAGGGCATACTCCTGTGCTCGAAAGCGAATAGTCTGGCCCCCGACGAAAAACCAATGCTCGAATGGAGGTATCGTCGGACTCACGATCTCCCGAGCTAGAAGGTGGTGCATCGCCATATTGGACCTTCCGTCCCTCTTAAGCCAGAGCAAATACCCGAAACAACTTTCCTTAAATGTCCGTAAAGCTGCTAGGGTAGGGTCGACGGACGTCAGCGTGTCTCTGATTTCCTTTAGTAATTCGAACCGATCGTACAAATTGAGGTTCTTCGACAACTTTATGAACTCTGGCCTCTTCCAATCGAAGCCCTCCTGCAAAAATGAAGTTAAAAAAAATAAATATGACATTCAATTAAATAACAAAACTCAAAATTCAAAAAAAAAAAAAAAAAAAAATTTATTCTGTAACACGGTCATAACACGGTCACCGTGTACCGTGTTACCGGTAACACGGTCACCGTGTAACCGGATAACCGATAACACGGTGACCGAGAAATCTGACCATGTTACCGAGATTTTCTCGGTCACTACCCGGTAACACGGTAGCCAAGCAACACGGTGACCGAGAAAATCCCCACCGTGTAGCGCCACCGTGTTGCCAAGAACAGCACCAAAAACCCAGAATTTCAGTCGATTTCAAGAGCAATTTAGCACAGAATTTCAATTCTAAATCAACTAAAACGCAATAAGGAACTCAAATACACTCAAATACTAGCAATTAACATATCCAATTGAACACATTATTGAAAAAAAAAATCAAATTTTCGAAATAAAAAAGCTAGGGTTTCGGCCAACTTACCGGTGCTTGAATCGGCCATTGATGCTCCTCCTGCTGTTCGTTGTCTGCCATTGAGTAGCCGGAAATTAGGTGGCCGGAATTTTAGCTTTCGATTCTCAGAAAAAATGCGGCGGTTTTGATGTTTGGGGGGACCGAACGGGAGAGAGAAAAGAATGAATGTGGGGACCGATTTTTTTAATTGCTCTTTTTGTCTTTTTTCTATTGTTTTAATTGTTTTTGTTGGTTTTTTTAAAAGTTGGAGGGCAAAGTAGGCTTTTCCTATACAAAGTGTACAAAATACTCGTATGTTTTTAGGGTTGTATATAATTCTCACACTTCTTATAAAAGTGCTTGAAAATCCACAGGACTCTAGAAATATTATATAATTCTAACCAAACAAAAGTTATTTTCTAATTCTTATATTCAAAACTTTGTAACTTTTCCTCATTTGAAATAAAGAGAGGTTATGACTTATGTGACATTGGAAATCAAATGAATGGTATAGGTTATTTTTAGTGAAATGTCCTTGAATAAAAGTGGGCCGAAGTGTAAATTGTAAAAGCCCAAGTACTCTTGATGGCCAAATCGGTCATTAAGCCCTTTCACCTCTTCCCTCGTTTAACCTATTTAGACTTTAGAGTATGCCGTGCACTGTTTTCCGACCCGCCATGTGAGTGTGATTTATGCTTCACGTGCTACACCTTTGTGATTTCTGCGAATCATCCAAGGTGGAAAAAGAAGTGGTTCATGGATTCAGGATACACGTTAATGAAAAAATTATTTTTAATTTAATTTCAATTTAACGATTTAGGTTAATTAATTATTCTATAAAAAATATTTTTTTTATTATTATTACGATAAAAAATCAATTCAATTTAGAAAAAGAGAAAAAAGAGTGAGCACGCGCGCGTGTGTAAGTTTCCAAAAAAGCCCTTAAAAGTTGGGCAGCCGTCCAAGTTGAAATTTTGACGGCCAAGAACAAATATAGTTCTATATAGAAAGCGCCCACAAAATTTTCCTCAAAATAGCTTTACAAGTGCATATTTACCTTCAATGTTCACTTGCCCATTTGCTTTGCAGCATCAATTCTTCTCTATTCACATTATTAATCGATGATCCATCTTAATCACTTTTTTTTTTAAGTTGAACGAATAACACTTTAAATAAAAATAAACTTTGATATAATTAGTTAATAGTTTCATAATATTAATTAGATGGATGAGTTGATCACTTGAACTACTAAATAATATCGATCAAAAAAATGCATAAATAATGCATGAGATGATCTGCCAAAAATACGGAAAAAAAATGATTGAACGGTACTTATTAATCATTGATACAAAGTACAAACATACTAATCCTTTCAAAAACATTTGACTAATCATCACTTGAATTTCGATTGTAACTCTCGTACGATCACTAATCGTTCAAGATATTATTATTAATGTACAAGAGAACACTATATTTTCCCGTATTTGAGTATATGTAGACGTATCAATCCTATGTAACATCACATTACATTCATCCCTCAAGAAAAACAAACAAACAAACTATAAATTGACTTAAACTTTGATGATTAATTATTTTAATTATATAATTCAATTCACTTAGGGTTACTTGAAATTTAATCTCCATTGAGTAACTGCATGGACCAAAGATCCTCCATGCTCCAAAGGTTGTCATGATTTGATTGGTCAATGGGGAAAGTAGTTTGGAAAGCCTCCATATTTCCATCCAATGAGGTTGGAGAATATGACTCAACTGCATGATCCGCAGGGCCGCAACCGGAGAGGTTGCTAGTGCTCGCCCGATCATCGCGCCAGCTGTCGCACAATTACTCCGATCGTCGCTTTGCTTCATGTGCTTCTGGATTCGAGTCCTCCAAAAATTCTTTATTTCGTTGTCGGTTCTTCCCGGCAGATGCTTGGCGATTTTCGACCACCTACGATTTTTTTTTTATATATAATTTTTTTTATAAAATTCATTTTTATGAAGACAAATTAAAACGAAAATAAAGGGGTCATATGCATGTTATTATTTGAGCTTAATGTGTTCTCATTCGACATTCAAATAATCGAAACGTGTCACCTTAGCACACTATGAAAAAACTACATTTTCGTGCATATTGTACCTATAAAAGATTTATTGGTGTATAGGGTATGGCCCATCATAGAAAAAAAAAATGATATCCAAACGTGGGACCTTTTTTAATCATTCCATTAAAAAAAACAAATAATTTTGTATATAAGTAAATTTAATAGATAGTTTTTTTTTTTTTTTTTATTATAGTTTGATTCAAATCAATAATCACTATTTGTTGATCATTTTATTAAAAAATAAAGTGATCAATAGAGCAATTTTTTTTTTATAATTTTCATACTCAAATACACGTGACTATTCATAACAATATGGTAGATGTCAAATTCAAAAATTAATTAACCATCAATTGGTGGCTGCCCTTTCATACCAATTTGATATGTTTACATGGGACCAATAAAAAAGGGGCTTACTATAAATGGAAATATTCTATCGCCCCCAATCCTTAGCTCTTCTTTCACAACGTTGTTTGTCTTTACACTTTTTTATTTACTATTTTTTTTTGTTATTTTTCATAATAATTAAAAAAAATAAAAAAAAATTACCGGTTTCCCCACTTGGCATGCAATTCCATGATCAGAAGTTGTTCCTCCGGTGTGATGTTTCCCCTCTTGACGTCCGGCCGGAGATAATTGAGCCACCTCAGACGACAGCTCTTTCCGGTGCGCTTGAGCCCTATGGTAAATTGGATCGAAAAAGTTATCGCACGTGTGAATATATATTGCGCGTAAAATATATATTGATTGGTTAATTAATTACCTGCGGATCGAGCGAGCGAGTTCCAAACGCCTTCTCCGTGATTAGCAATGTAGTTCATGAGTATAAGATCCTCCTCCATAGTCCATGGCCCTTTCCTCACTTCAACATCTATAGATTTGAATGGTTTATTATCCATCTTTGTTAGAGAGAGAAAGAGAGAGGAAACTATGTAATATAAGTATATATTTATGGAATTTGTATTAATTTGAAATGAAATAATGGTGGCATGCTCAATTTATAGAGCATGGCAAAGTGAATTTTTGTAGCCTTTTAAATGATCCTATTAATTTTGATTTAAAAAGAATAAGCTTTCGACCTAACTTTGTCTCGACGTTCATATAGGGTTTTGATCATTTTTAAAAATAAATTATATATACTGATTGCAAGATAAACACGTCGCGCATATATGTACGTCTACACATGTACATGACTACGTCGAGAAATTCGAGCCTATATACGAATAAGTACCTTAAGAGAAAGCACCAACACTACCAAAAAAAAAATAAGATTGAAAGCTATATATGAGTTTGATTCCGTACTACATATTGATTAAAATTGCGATTTTACCACTGTACTTGAGCTTGACGGTTGCTACAAATGTTTTATTGCAATTGATTCCATTATAGGAAATAATTATGTTTTATTTACTAAATTGTTTTATTAATTAAGGTTAATATTGATTTAATTTATTTAGTGTGGAAAAATCCCATACTTTTTGTCCTTGCTGGCGTGTTGTGCGATTATTAGGAAATTCCAATTAAGTTGTTTGGACTGACGTTAGATTGAATGTACGTGTTTTTAATGAAACTTTTATTTTTAATCAATCAATGTCATAAATTAAATTGCACATGATAGTGTTTTTGTGAAAAGTAGTGTTAATGAATTTCTAAATTCAAATTTAATTTTTAAATATGATATGATACACAAAAATTATCAAAAAATTGTTTTTTATATTCAAATATGACATGAAACACGAAAATTATTAGTAAAACAATAGTAATAATTTGTCTGATTATAATCATCAGAAAAAAAATTATACTGTCCATTTGCACAATATTATGAATATTATGTTCATGTATGTATTTATTAAAATATACAATAATTACAATTATTTTCTAGAACAATTTATTGGTTTCTTGCACTTAGATAAGTACTACAAAAAAAAAAATGCTACATTGAATGAAAGTTAAAGTGTGGTTAACAACATGAGTTATGTCTTATTATCTTTTTAAGGAGGGTTTGGCACATGTAATGTTATGAGCTTCATTTAATCTGTGTTTTCTCATTTATATCTTTTTTGAGAAAAAGGACAAAAGTTTGAAAGAAGGTTAGTTGAGAGTGTTGTAAAGATTAACTTGTGAATGTAACTAATTCCTGTGCTTAGATAATTTCTTTTTTGTTTATATGTTGGTCTTTTGTCGTTTAGCACAGGTAGCTAATTATTTTAAAATTATTTTAAAATGAAATAAAAATAAAACTGTAGATATTACAATAATTATTACACAAGTACTAATTAACTTTCCAACTTAAAAAACATTTGTACTCCATAACCTTACTTTTTAATACTAAAAAAATAAAAATAAAAATTTACAATTAGATTTTTACTAAGATTATTACTAAAATCTAATTGTAAATTTTTATTTTAGTAATATGAATTAAAATGATGATTAGAAATGATAATAGTTTCCTAACACAAATAATAATAAATCGCAAAATCAATCATTGGTATGGTGAAAAAATTGAAATTGAATATTTGTGATTTTTTGTATTAAATTATATTTTTAAATTTATGTATGAAAATATAGATTATCCATGCATTGATCATTGTTTCATTTTTAAACGTGTTCAATTATATTCCAACCAATCAAATGTTTTATGTGTTGAAAGTATATATCAATGATTTATATTATAATTATTAAAACATAAATTATAAAATTTTAATTAGTATATTCTTGTAATTCATACAATTATTTTTAATTTGATTCTTATCTTCTTACCATTGTTTTTTTTAGTAAATGTTATTAATCATCAAAAAAAATATCAATTCTTGTTACTATTAATTCCAACCTTTGTTACTATGTTAATTCAAATCACTCTCGTCATCATAACAAATCAATTAATCAAAATCTAGTTTCGGCGACTTCGCCGGAGACGGCGCCAGATCAAAATCTAGTTTCGGCGACTTCGCCGGAGACGGCGCCGGAGCTCCGTGATGAGACCCCAAGCAACTCTCCAAAGGAGGTGTAGTCTTCGTGAGCAAAACCCCGTAAGCATTCGAACATAGTGGCGGCATTCCTTTGCTCTTTTCCGCGGTTGACGACAACGTCAAGTTTATGCCGGAAATCGTCAAATTTTTGCATGGAGCTTTTATGCTGCAGTCGAGCAAAACCGACCGGGATGTGAATGTTCCGGTTATCTTCTCGAAAGTAACCTTCGACACGGCCACTGCGCTCGTCTCTACCAGGTGGCAATCAGAACCCCCACAATAATGTTGGTCTATGACTATCGGATTCTTCACGTCGATTATTTCGATGTTCGAGAACGTAACGTTTTGAACGTACCCTGATCCGCCCTGTACAGTAAAACCTTTATAAATTAATAATTTAAAAAAATATTTTTTTTTTTATAAAGTTCTTACGTGGTTTTTTGAATTAATAAAAATAGTATGATTCCAGAATTATTAATTTATAGAGGTTTTACCGGCCAGGTTTTGATTCTCACTCCGTTCAGCGCGTTTTGGACCTTGGAGTTGAGAACGGAAACATCCGAAACCTCGGCTCTCGAAGAATTTGGACCGAGCCCTCCGATGCTGTAGCCATGTCCGGGCCCGCAGCGCACGTTGTTTATTCTTACGTCGGAGCAACCGCTTTGTATCGACACACAATCGTCTCCTGCAAAATATACGTGTGTTTGCAAAATGGTCCCTAAACAAATCTCAATTTAAAATTTGGGACACTTAATATTTATTACCACAAGCAAGAGTGCAGTCATGGACGTCGATGTGTTGAGAACTCGTGAAGTGTATCCCGTCCGTGTTAGGGCTGTCGGCCGGAGACGACGTCGTGAAATTGTAGATTCGGAGGTGCTGACTGTTTTCGAAAAAAATGTGCATTCTGGGAGAGTTCTGAATCGTTATTCCAGTCACGGTTACGTTCTGACCATTCCTGATCAGCACGGCCTGCAACGTGAATTGTGCAATGATCATTCATTTTAAGAGATAATATCATAAAACATCATCTAACATAAGCTGATTTCACATTTAGTCATTTAAGTTTATTTGAAAAAAATCAGATTTCATCATATTCGATTTATAGTAGAATTTGATTAGCATTCTATTTTATGTGAAGTCAATTCAATTTAACGAGTGTTACAAAAATATGACTTAAAAAAATTAGATTGTTTTTAAATATTTGTGTGGCATTTTGATTAATTGAACAACTATCAAATAAGTGATATTCTGTCTGATTAGAAATAAGAAAAATTAAAATGAAATTTAAAAAAAATACGATTAATTTGTACTTACGTGTGGTCGGTGCTCCTTTGATTCCTCATCCGCCCACCACGACCCACCTTGTCCGTCGATCACTCCGTGACCTTTAATGGTTAAACCTTTCGTGTTATTTTGGAATTGAATCCATTCATCGGCAGTTTTGTTGATCCACTTTGCTTTCGCCGGAGCAACTAATTTTCCATCCACCTTCAAAATCGTAAGAGTTACATAAATATTCGACAATGTATAAAATTTTTTCGACAAAAAAAAAAAAAAAAAAAAAACTATTACTTGGACAACAATGTTGGGTTTGCAAGGACCTCCTTCGAAATTGACTTCTTGTAATAAAAATGTGAACCCTGAGGGAACTAACATCACTCCTCCGTTCACTTTGCATGCTTCTGACCATGTTTTTACGAATGACTGCAGCCATAAATTGAAAATAAATTTTTGGAACAGAGAGAGTAAGTTTAAATTGAAAATAAATTTTCGAAACAGAGAGAGTAATAATATTAAATAATGTTACTACCTCTGCGTCGTTTGTAGCCCCGTCACCTTTTGCACCGTACTTGACTACGTTGAAAATGGTAGAATTTGTAGTTGTGTTGATTTGTGTACTAAATTCTTCGTTTTCATCTAAGAGTGATATGATCTCTCTAAGATATTGGTCTTCTCTCCCATGACAAGATCCATGATCCGAAGAAGTGAAATACAATATGAAGCAGATTAAAAAAATTAAATGTTGTTGAATTGATATTGTCATTTCAATTTCAATTGTATTTCTTTCTTCTTGGTCTAATGAAGTAATGTTTTGGATTCATTTATATAGTTGTAATGAAATATCTTATATGGTCAGGCACAATATATATAAGTAAATTAAAATTAAAATTCAGAGATTTTGTATACATACAAAAATTCAATTACGTTAATGGTGTGTTTGGGGTATATAGAAATTCATATATGCTAATCATAAGATTACCTTCTTCGTCTTCGTCCCATTGTCAAATTCTACTGATCAAATTAAACTTACTAAAATATGATTTTTTTTGGTAAGTATAGTAAACCTAAAAAAAATGATTTATTTTACAAATATACCCGATTTGTCACACGATTATTCGTTTCAATATTGACATAATCGAACGATCGATCGATCCGTGTAATTATGTAATCTCATTCTTCGTATCAACATACCACGGAATACAAAAGTTCCGGGAACCAAAATCACTTATCATCTTCTATGAACCAAAAATAAAATGATTTATTACCGATTTGTCACACGATTATTCGTTTCAATATCGACATAATCGAACGATCGATTGATCCGTGTAATTATGTAATCTCATTCGTCGAATCAACGTACCACGGTGTACAGAAGTTTCGGGCAAGGGCGGAGCCACGTCATGGCTGGGTGGGCTTTAGCCCAACCTGATTTTAAAATTTAAGCCTATATATATACATGTAATTAAGAATTTATCATTAAATAATGTAGCTCGATTTGCTGAACATTGCTTTAAGATAGTGAAAGGCGCAGGTACGATTCCTGAACTCCTCAATTTTGCTAGTTTTGCTAGTTTTGTTTTTAAATTACAATACTATATATTTAAAATATCGTATATTTTTCTAATAAATAATTTGGTAAAGTTGGTTAGGCTTATATTTTATTTTTTGGAAGTCAAGAGTTCGATTCTCTCTTGAATATATATATATATATATATATATATATATATTTTTAAAGTTACATTTATTTTTTACTTTAGCCCGTCCCAGAAAAATTTTCTAGCTCCGCCATTGGTTCCGGGTGTCTATACGAACCAAGATCACTTATCATCTTTTATGAGACAGAAAGAGTATTATATATTCAGCACGAACTGCTGTCGGCTGCTTGACCATCTAAGTAGTAGTACCGATCGTACGAAGAAGTCGAGCTCTCGCTACTCAAGCAGTGAGCGACGGCAGTGCCTGAAGCTTCGACTCTCCCGGAGGCATGCTCACAGAAGGCGGCTTCGTTTCCCCCCTCGATCGGCATAAGGTCTATTTCCGATAAAGTTATGCCTCTACACGGTGAGGCTTCACCACACGAAATATCAACCGGATAATTCGTGTAAGTTCCGGTCACTCTGGTAAACGAAACGTCGCTCACGGCCACTGACGATGCCCCACACGAGCCCCCTTCCTCGTTGCACCCGTAGTGTTGGTCGATCGTGATGGCCGACCTCACGTTCCGAACTCGAATGTCAGTGTACGACACGGATTTTACAGTCCCGCTTCCTCTCTGTTATTTATTTTACAAAAAAAGTGTGACAACTGATACGTGAAATCACAAAAGAAGTACAATCCTCTATAAATTAATATTTGATAACATAATAACCTCTGTAAATTAATGAAAATTTTTTGATCTCGACTTGATCTCTTAAATTAATAAAATTTTACGGTCCCAAAAGTATTAATTTATAGAAATTTTACTGTAATTAAGTGTGACAACTGATGCGAGACATAATAGATACTCTCTGTAAATGATTTACAAAAGAAGTGTGACAACTAATTTGAGACAAAGTAAGTGATTTTATTTCACGTACCGGCAAACTCTTGATACGCACGCCGTTGTCGGAGTCAAATATCGTGCAGTCGCTGACGGTGATGCCGGAGACGCACGCCGCGACGCCGCCTTGCCCGAGGCTCCCGATGCTTATGCCGTGGCTCGGCCCACACGTTACCCTCTTTATAGTTATCCCCGAACATCCCGTTTGGATCGAAATGCAATCATCCCCTGCGCGCGCGACATTATGTAAAATCTCTACAAATTAATAATTTGACCGTAAAATTTTATTAATTTAGATTTTTTTTTTAATTTATGAGTATTTTTTATTTCCATTAAAAAGATCGTGACCGGAAAATTATATTAAATTTGAGAGGTTATTAATGTATCGAGTATTAATTTATAGAGAATTTACCGTATATCATAATCGATCGATCCGAGTTATGAGTCTTTTTAACGATTTTTTATCGTATATTTACTTACCGCAACCGACTACCAAGTCGTGGATGTAGACGTTTTTCGAGCCTTGAAGGTGGATCCCGTCGGTGTTGGGGCTGTCTCCGGGGGAGTCGATGGTGATGCTATCGACTTCGACTCCGCTGCAAGAGTCGAATTTTAGGTGGGCTTGTTGGCTGTCCACGATGGATATTCCGGTTACTCGTACGCCGCTGCAGCCGCCGAATCGCATGGCCTTGAATTCAGAAACAGGGCACTCTGTTTAGTTAATTTCTTAATAATTATGCTTTGTACAAAAAATAAATGTTGAACTACATACAGTTGGTTTTGTGCTTGGCATGTTATTTTTCTTCGGCCACCAGATCGATCCCTGACCGTTGATCTTTCCGGCGCCGGAGACGGTTATTCCGTCGACCTTTTCGAAGTTTAGCCACTGCAAGGGATGCTTGCTCCAAGCACTTGGGCTTGTGGGAGCAATCAGAGTTCCATCCACCTAGACCAAAATTGTTTATTTTTTACTTAAAAATACAATTTTACCCTTTACTGAAAATACAATTTTGTTGTGTCTGTTTCTGGATTTTAGATTTTGATTTACCTGAAAGGTGATTCCTTTGCAAGTCGCTCCATTGAACGATAGCGGCATGAGCAAGAACGACCCTCCCGGGACGAGCAAAACCGAATCCGCCACCGTGCAAGCGTCGTTCCATGCAGTTAGAAATGGCTACAAGAGAATTTATTTCGTTATTATTGATCGAAGCTGAATCAATAACACTTTAAAAGGTCTTTAACAGTATATATGCAAATAATCGAATTGATCGTTATGCACTATACAATAATTATACACACACTCACTTGTGTGTCGTCGGATGATCCGTCGCCTCTGGCTCCGTACGACACCACGTTGAATGTCTTGGAGTTGCTAGGAGTAGTCGGGCTTCGACTTGGTGCTTTCGACTTTTTCTTGCTCTGATCCTTGGCGTTCTTTTTTCTTGCATCGACGCGAATCAAATGGCTCGATAAAATGAGCGAAAGGAATGCGACGGAATAAACGAGAAACCTGGTGTTGATCATCTTCATTCTGAGTTGAGTGTTGAGATGTTTATGTAACGTGAGATTTGTTCATTTATAATAAGTGGGTACGTACATGAGGAGAGTTAATTAATCACTAACCATGTGATTAGTCTCCCAAATCTCCGTTGATTAATCTCTCTGTGTTGCTGCAAAAGTCCATGATCATAAATCTTCTTAATTAATATTCAATTATTTTAAATAATTGTGAAAATATAATCTGAATGGATTTATTTTCTTTTTTAAATTAATAGCACTTACAAGCATGTCGCGTATACAAATAATTATTGTGGTTCTTTGTTCGTTGGAGAATCTTTCAATTAATTATTTAATAGAATGAAAAGAACTTTATTAATATAACAAGAATGTGCAATTTATATTAATTAGTTGAGCCAAAAATTATATTACTATTACATTTTACATTTGTTGGACCTATTTATGCACATTTTTTTTTTTAATGTATCAACTAATTATGCACATTCTTAAAAAAAAATATTTTACTTTTTTATTTTAAAATACTATTTTATTTTTATTTTTTTCACTTATTTTTTAAATTTTACTAACAATTAGTCAACTTATACTATTATTATTTTTAATTTAAAAATACATTTTACTCTTTACTTTTTTATCAATAAATCAAAAAGTTACATTTTTTCCAATCAAACACCCATTATTTATTACTTTATAAACTATGTAATATTTAGCAATTATCACTTCAAAAAATTTATTGGGATAACGAAGATAATATACTTTATAAATCATGTGTAATATAAAGTAAAACCTCTATAAATTAATAGTTTCGGGACAGTGAAATTTTATTAATTTAGAGAATTTATTAATTTATCGAATATATTTTTTTCATTTAAAAGACCAAATCAGACCATTGAATTCTATTAATTTAAAAAAGTTATCAATGTATCGAGTATTAATTTATAGAGGTATATACCAGTTATCACTTCCAAAAATCTTTCCTAACGTGAATTGCCATCCATAAAAAATACATTACACAATTTACAGGTTCAATTCAAAATTTTGACAACTTTTATCTTACTTCTAAATTTTCAACAAATTTTTTAAATTTCAAAAACATATAGTAAAAAAAATATATTATACCAAAAGAAACTATCATAAATAGATACACAATATAATGGCGGCATATTTGAGTTATATAAATAATTTCTTCACTTATGATTTTTCAACAATTATTTTATTTTATAATATAAACTAAAACAAGGCTCCTAATTTAAATTTGGATAATAAAATTATAATTTAAAATTATTTTAATTTTTAAATTAATAAATAAGATGATATCGTATTAAAATAAAATAAAGTCATTTTTTGATAAAGTGCGTTTTTTTTATTAAAAATATAAAATTATAATGCATTTTATAGAAAAATTGGAAAGTAAAATGCAATTGATTGTGTTAGCTTTTAGGACCGTAACCTGGCTCTGATACCACTTGTTACGGGACAAAGCTCTGAACGCCACACGATCAAGACCGGTGCCACTAGATACTACTTGTTGCAGATCGACGATGTATAGTACGAATAATAATGCGGAACCCCGAAAATAACTCAACAATAAAAGAAAAAGGAGACAAGTAAAGAAGACAAGGAATTTACGTGGAAACCCAAATCGGGAAAAACCACGGGAGGAACGACGAGAACTTTCACTATAATATTGCCGATGATTACAAGGATTGATATCCACTCTAAAACCCTCTAATCTCACACAATATTATCACATGGTGTCTCTCTTGGTGTTCAACACACTCTCTCAATAATTATGTCCATGGAGATCCCTATTTATAGGTGTAGAAAACCCATAAATTAGGTAACCAATAGAAATAGGAATAAACCCTTTTTCCTAATATATGTCTCCTAAATCCATAAGAAATAGAATTATATTATATTCAATATAATTCTAATTTTCCTAAATAAGGAAACCAAATTCCTACGGATTCGAGTCATATTTTAACAATCTCCACCTTGACGAGAAACCGCGAAATCCCATCGCTCATGTGAAATCACATCACATATAACACAAAGCCGAGAAATCCCATCGCGCATGCGAAATCACATCGCACTACCACCAAGCCTCGTCCATCGTCTTCCTCCAAACGCCCTAACGGGCCTAGTTACTAGAAGATTGGACCTTCAAAGGTCCCCATGAATCGGAACGTACATACCTGAGTGTCTTCTTCGAATTGTGAGCCCAATTCGAGATATACCCTCTCGACCGCTTTCCAAGCGCACATGGCTCACCGGGTTTAGAAACACTCCATAGATCGAGAAACACTCGATCCTTCTTGTCGACTTTCCTCACATGCCCAAGCCGCACATGGTCTAGTCGTGTAGACTCTTCATCCGAGAGCCTAGTTTTTACCACGGTTACTTCGTTCACCGCTTTATCTTCAATGAGCTTGGTCACTCCGGCCTTACTTGGTTGCGCGCCTCTAAGCCGGATAGACTCTTCTACCAAGAGTCGGGTTTCGGCCCTGGTTACTTCCTTCACCGTGCCTTCTTGGAGGACATAAGGTCGTCTCGCCTTTTCGTCTCCTCCCAACACTACCAAAGCCTCTTCGGTAGCCTCATAAACTCCACCTTCTCCGGTGTAGCTTTTATCAACCTCGGTTACTTCTTTCGCCGAGCTTCTATCGAGGACATAAAGACGACTCGTCTTTCTCTTTCCCCGCAATATTACCAAACCACCTTTGGTAACTCTTAAAACTCCACCTTCACAGGTGTATCTAAACATAACTCCGGTTACTTCGTTCGCCGAGCTATAGTGACATACCTTATTCCCGTGTCGCGACTTAGAATTCCCCGAGTCGCTCCCTTTATCACGGTACTTCTTTTGGACGTCAAGTCCATCACACGATGTCACATTGGAGACACCCACACCAATTCTCTTCACGTTCTCCCCCGCAAATAGTGCCAATAACACGGCTACATAGGATATTATCTCGAAGAGTTGCCACAACTCTTCCAATAATTCCCACAACTCCTTTGCGGACCTTGTCTCTATGGTTTCCTCGGTCATGGAGTTCGATATATGAAGGTCAATTGAAATTACCTTCCGATCGAGCTCAATCCTTCTGGACTCCTCCATGTCGTGATGGTAAAGAGGAAACCCCTCGTTGAGACTTAAATTCGGTAAATCGTACCTCACGCTCGTCATCGAAACCTTGCTCCGGAAGGTAGTAGGATCGTAGTCTGGAACAGAAAGGTCACGAGATCGTTGCCTGGCTCTGATACCACTTGTTAGCTTTTAGGACCGTAACCTGGCT
Source organism: Euphrasia confusa (assembly GCA_954870475.1). Lineage (NCBI taxonomy): Eukaryota > Viridiplantae > Streptophyta > Magnoliopsida > Lamiales > Orobanchaceae > Euphrasia > Euphrasia confusa. The sequence goes on from OX940966.1 coordinate 32,941,004, forward strand.
CTGATACCACTTGTTACGGGACAAAGCTCTGAACGCCACACGATCAAGACCGGTGCCACTAGATACTACTTGTTGCAGATCGACGATGTATAGTACGAATAATAATGCGGAACCCCGAAAATAACTCAACAATAAAAGAAAAAGGAGACAAGTAAAGAAGACAAGGAATTTACGTGGAAACCCAAATCGGGAAAAACCACGGGAGGAACGACGAGAACTTTCACTATAATATTGCCGATGATTACAAGGATTGATATCCACTCTAAAACCCTCTAATCTCACACAATATTATCACATGGTGTCTCTCTTGGTGTTCAACACACTCTCTCAATAATTATGTCCATGGAGATCCCTATTTATAGGTGTAGAAAACCCATAAATTAGGTAACCAATAGAAATAGGAATAAACCCTTTTTCCTAATATATGTCTCCTAAATCCATAAGAAATAGAATTATATTATATTCAATATAATTCTAATTTTCCTAAATAAGGAAACCAAATTCCTACGGATTCGAGTCATATTTTAACAATCTCCACCTTGACGAGAAACCGCGAAATCCCATCGCTCATGTGAAATCACATCACATATAACACAAAGCCGAGAAATCCCATCGCGCATGCGAAATCACATCGCACTACCACCAAGCCTCGTCCATCGTCTTCCTCCAAACGCCCTAACGGGCCTAGTTACTAGAAGATTGGACCTTCAAAGGTCCCCATGAATCGGAACGTACATACCTGAGTGTCTTCTTCGAATTGTGAGCCCAATTCGAGATATACCCTCTCGACCGCTTTCCAAGCGCACATGGCTCACCGGGTTTAGAAACACTCCATAGATCGAGAAACACTCGATCCTTCTTGTCGACTTTCCTCACATGCCCAAGCCGCACATGGTCTAGTCGTGTAGACTCTTCATCCGAGAGCCTAGTTTTTACCACGGTTACTTCGTTCACCGCTTTATCTTCAATGAGCTTGGTCACTCCGGCCTTACTTGGTTGCGCGCCTCTAAGCCGGATAGACTCTTCTACCAAGAGTCGGGTTTCGGCCCTGGTTACTTCCTTCACCGTGCCTTCTTGGAGGACATAAGGTCGTCTCGCCTTTTCGTCTCCTCCCAACACTACCAAAGCCTCTTCGGTAGCCTCATAAACTCCACCTTCTCCGGTGTAGCTTTTATCAACCTCGGTTACTTCTTTCGCCGAGCTTCTATCGAGGACATAAAGACGACTCGTCTTTCTCTTTCCCCGCAATATTACCAAACCACCTTTGGTAACTCTTAAAACTCCACCTTCACAGGTGTATCTAAACATAACTCCGGTTACTTCGTTCGCCGAGCTATAGTGACATACCTTATTCCCGTGTCGCGACTTAGAATTCCCCGAGTCGCTCCCTTTATCACGGTACTTCTTTTGGACGTCAAGTCCATCACACGATGTCACATTGGAGACACCCACACCAATTCTCTTCACGTTCTCCCCCGCAAATAGTGCCAATAACACGGCTACATAGGATATTATCTCGAAGAGTTGCCACAACTCTTCCAATAATTCCCACAACTCCTTTGCGGACCTTGTCTCTATGGTTTCCTCGGTCATGGAGTTCGATATATGAAGGTCAATTGAAATTACCTTCCGATCGAGCTCAATCCTTCTGGACTCCTCCATGTCGTGATGGTAAAGAGGAAACCCCTCGTTGAGACTTAAATTCGGTAAATCGTACCTCACGCTCGTCATCGAAACCTTGCTCCGGAAGGTAGTAGGATCGTAGTCTGGAACAGAAAGGTCACGGGATCGTTGCCTGGCTCTGATACCACTTGTTAGCTTTTAGGACCGTAACCTGGCTCTGATACCACTTGTTACGGGACAAAGCTCTGAACGCCACACGATCAAGACCGGTGCCACTAGATACTACTTGTTGCAGATCGACGATGTATAGTACGAATAATAATGCGGAACCCCGAAAATAACTCAACAATAAAAGAAAAAGGAGACAAGTAAAGAAGACAAGGAATTTACGTGGAAACCCAAATCGGGAAAAACCACGGGAGGAACGACGAGAACTTTCACTATAATATTGCCGATGATTACAAGGATTGATATCCACTCTAAAACCCTCTAATCTCACACAATATTATCACATGGTGTCTCTCTTGGTGTTCAACACACTCTCTCAATAATTATGTCCATGGAGATCCCTATTTATAGGTGTAGAAAACCCATAAATTAGGTAACCAATAGAAATAGGAATAAACCCTTTTTCTTAATATATGTCTCCTAAATCCATAAGGAATAGAATTATATTATATTCAATATAATTCTAATTTTCCTAAATAAGGAAACCAAATTCCTACGGATTCGAGTCATATTTTAACAGATTGTTATGAAAGTTTCAAAATCTTAATTTTCTAATTATATTTTAATTGTGGAATTTTAAATTATTAACCACTGATTAATTATATACGGTATTAATTATAGAATTAAAATTATTGACCGCCAGCAAAAGTTGACAACGACAAAATATTAGCTGCACATGCATTTGGTCGTCCACAAATTTGATTTTTTTAGTTCTCAAATTTCCACACATGAAAAGATCTTAATTAATTGGGATTTACCAGATAATAACCAGTTAATCACAATGTGATTTTTCGATCAACTAACTACCCAAAATCGAATGTTATGTTATATTAAATTTATTTTACAATTTAAATCGTAATTCTTAATTGCTTTATCATTATTATTTATTGGAACTATTTTCAATTAAAAGTACATTTTTACTGTAGAATCAGCTATATATTAATTGTAAACAAAACAAAAATTAACAAAAACTAAAACACATGTAAAGTCGTTGACTTTGGATCGTCTGGGTTGAATAGATATCATACTGTAAATGGGAACATCAGAAAACAAAATTATTTTGGAAGAAAAACTGATAATTCCCTGATTACACCTTAATTAGTTAGCGTAATCCTACAATCAAGCAGCAATGTCTTATGCGATTTGTTGACAATGGACAATATGTCATTGCGCACGTTAGCACTTATCACAAAATTTTAAACATATGAAATTAAAAAAAGTAAAAATAAAATATTTTTCGTACAGTATATATTCACAACAGTTTACTTTTTAATAAAAAAGAATAAAAGATAAGTTTATTATACGTTGATAAATCAAAGTAATCAAATAAATAAAAAGATTACGTGGAAAGAAAATGTATAAAAATAATTCCATATATATATATATATATATATATATATTTACAATGTTGAAATAAAAATATTTTATAAAAATAATTAACTTGATCAAATAAAAAAATATTTATATACTACAAATATAACCTACAAATATATGTAAATTTGTATTTTTATAAAATAGTATTTCCATTTCAAAATGCAAAGAGTTTAATACTCCTATATATCCATTATTATTTTTCTTTCCTATATATCCATTATTATTTTTCTAACAAAAAAATTAAATATGATAAAAAAATATAAATATTTGATATTTTGATATTTATTTCAAAATATCCAAAATAATTAGTATTTATTTAATTAAATTTTATTTTAAAATGTTCCAGGATCAATTTTAAAAATATTTAAAATAATTAATATTTAATTAATTAAAATTTATTTTAAATATAAAACTATAAATAAATATATCTTGATGAAAATTTAGCCTGTTATGACTTTTTTATATATATTTGAACTGAATTAACATTTATATATAAAAAATAAGTGAAATAAATATATTTTATAAAATAATTAATTACATCAAATGAAAAATATTTATATACTAAAGTAATTGATGTTGTGTGTGAATAATCCTAGATTAATATAAAATATATATTCCAAATTAAATATAGAACTTTATAAAGTATATATTCCAAATTAAATATACAACCTTATAAGTATTTGTAAAAAAAAATACAAAATAAATAAATAAAATATATTTAAAAAATAATGTAATATATGCGAAAAATATAAACTTAAACAATTATTTTGTATTTTTATAATATTTATAATTTCACAAATAATTCGTATACTTTAATTAATAAATAAATAATATTAACCTTTTATAATGAAGTATATTTTATGAGGTTTAAGTTATAACTTTATAAACTGTGGGTGTGGAGGGTGTATTGATTAAAAGATTTGTAGGATTTTTGTCAAGACTCTTAAAGTTTAGGAGTATTCAATCTAGATTTTCAAAAGTCCATCAAAATCTTGAGGAATTGATTTTAAAAAGTCTTTAAAAGGTATTCAAAAGTTAATAGATTTTAAAACTCAATAGATTTTATTTGATTCTCTCTAAAAAAAAGTACAATTCTGACTTTTTAAAATCTTTAGTAATGAGAAGAGATTTAGATTGATTTTACTTTAATAAATTAAATTATTATTAAAAATAAAATTTTAAACTTTAAATAAAAAATTACATTTTATATTTTTCTATTCTACTAAATTATATTATTAATAAAAATAATAAGAACTTAAAATTATAAACAAAATTATATTTGTTTTTTCTTTTATTTAAATTTTTTATTAGTTAATTATTTTAAATAAATAATAATAAAATTTGAAAATTTATATATAAAAAAAGAAAAATGAAGAATATTTTGTAATATTTCTTTTATAAAGTATATTTGTATGAATAGCCCAAAAATTAATCGACAAGTACATTTGTATCACTAGTATAATAGTATTAGCGCAAGAATGAATAATTAGAAACTCCATACAGTCATATCTCGTTGGGACCGGAAAAAAATATTACTATAGAGAGTTATTCTTATACAGGGTTTTACAAAATAAAAATAATTTTTTTTTTATAAAAAATAATATAAATATAAAAATAATATATATACAATATTATCTATCTTTAAATTCACAAAATCAATTTAATAGTTTTTATACATATAAAAACATATATGTATAAAAACTGTGTTTAACATACAAATTGAATAAAATATTAATGAAAATATTAATGAATTTAAGGACTATAAACTTTAATCATATATTATATGTTATTAATTTTGATAAATATTTTAAGTATCTTAAACATGTTATTGATTTTAATAAATAAAAATATTATTAATAATTATTTTTATTATATATTAATCATTTATTCCTATATAGAGACATAAATCCTTTATTCCTATATAGAGGCATAAATCCTTAAGAGGGGATTCCTTATGACAATGTAGAGTTTATTCCTATTTATAACTGGTTCCAAGTTGGGACTTATTTTTTTATTACTATATAGAGTTTATTCCTATAGAGAGTATTACTATATAGAGTTTCTACGGTATAACTTTATAAAAAAAAAATTACGTAATCAAATAAAGTCTTTGAAAATCTATATAAATCTATACAAAAAGTCTGTTAAACTCTGTGTGAAATTTATGGATTTTTAAAGTCTATGAACTTTCTAAAATAAAAATAAAAAAAATCCAATAAAATCTCAATTGAATACACCCTTTTAATTTAAGACTCTGGGATTAGTTTGAACTTTTAAAATTTAGAGGAGGTATTCAATTTAAAATTTTAAAAGTCAATTAAAATCTGGAGTTATTTAATACAAATTTTAAAAAGTCTCTTAAAATCTAAAATCTATAGGCATTTAAAAGTAAATTGATTTTAAAAAAAATTTAAAAATCAATGAATTTCTATTGATTTCAACCTTGAAATATAAAGGAATTTCGTACTTTTGAAATTTTTCGTAAATATACGAAATTTCTACGGATTTCTTTTTTAATTGACAAATTAATTATTAAAAAAATAATAAAACTTAAAAAATATATAAATAAACATAATAAAATTAAAAAATACGAAATAGATAAAAAAATTGACTAATTAATTATTAAAAAAAATTAAAAAAAAATATATAAATAAACATAATAAAGTAAAAAAATGAAATAGATAAAAAAAATCAAAAAATAATACATATATATATATATATATATATATATATATATATATATATATATATATATATATAGTAAAACCTCTATAAATTAATACCCTCGGGACAGAGAAATTTTATCAATTTAAAGAGGTATTAATATATCGATAAATTAATATTTTATTAATTAAAAAAGAGATGCTTAAAAAAAATTCTGTAAATTTAAGTACAATGTATTTAATCAATTTTGAGATTAATGTTTTAATCTTAAAATTAATGTTTTAATCTCAAAATTTAAGTGGATCGTTCTTGCTTTCAATTGGTGGCTTTTGGATCTCGATTAATCTACAACATTTGATCACTTGTTCTTGATTTTTCTGGGTTCTTATTAGTAAGTTTAATTTTTCCTTTTAATAGCTCTTGTTTATTTTTACTTTTTAATTATTGTTTTATCTTGTTTGTTTGATGATCCATATGATTCTCTTTTCTATAATTGTTCGTCCTTGATTAAAATCATGAGTAGCTAAACATCTAACTAGGATTAGGGGGATTTGAACATGAACTAGGGCTTGGAAATTACACACGCATACAAGGTGTTCGATTAAATGCTTAATTTGATTTCAAATAATTGTATGAAGCTTAGGAGCAAGTACATGACATAGGATAATCGAATACGCTAAAATATACCGGCGACGGACGTTTTAGGAGATTTGTATTTCGTAAATTCACGACCCGACGTTTATGTTTGATGAACCCGAAATCCTAGCTTTTCTCCTTATTCATTACACCTAGTTAATTCTTGTTCTTTGTTACTTGATTATTTTAGATTAATATTTCTTAGTTAATTTCTAGTTTAAAAATAAAAACCAATTCACCGCATTATGCTATATTCCTACCTCTCTTCTTTTGCAACCACTTGAATATTAATACGAGTACCGATAGTAGTGTTCCTCGAGAGATCGACTCGGGCAAATTGCTTCGGCAATAAGTTCGGTTATTTTTATTTGATTTTTGACGCACTACAACGTCTTGTCAAATTGGCGCCGTTGCCGGGGAACACTTTAGGCACTAGTATTAGTGTTTAGGTGTCTGCAACAATTTCTTTTTATTTTTCTTTTTGTTTACTTTATTCGTGCAGGTACGTTTGATTGTTTGTTTGTCTTTGTTGGTGCATGGTAGGTACACGAAGAGCGAATATCGAGCTTGCACCGGTTATAGAAAACATCAACAGACGCAAAAGCATCAGTCGGTGCACTAAGTTAGGCGAAGACTCCTCGTCTGACTCTACCACGATCGACTCCGAACCTGAGACCGACATTTCAGCCATGGCCGCCGTGGTGGATAACAACGGAAACAACGGAAACAATGGGAATAACGGAAACAACGGTAACAACGGAAACAATGGTAACAACGGAAACAACGGTAACAATGGGAACAACGGAAACCGTGCCCAGCCACTCCTCTTTGGAGATCTGACGCATCCGCAAATCGACGGAGCTAGCTCATGCATTGTCCTAAGTGATGCCGCCCGGAGATACGACCTCAAGGCACACCATCTTGCTCAGCTTCCTCAGTTCTCCGGAACCCCTAACGAGGATGCACTCAACTTCATCAGGGAATTCTACACAGCCTTGCATGCCTTCCCCCTCGGAGCACTCGATGATGATCAGCTCCGGTTGAAGTGTGTCCCGTATGCCTTGAGAGATAGGGCGAAGAACTGGCTGCTATCCTTGGAGCCGGACTCGATCACTACCTGGACGGACATGTACCGGGAGTTCATCACTCGGTTCTATCCTCAGCAGAAGACCTTCGATTTGAAAGGTCAGATATGTGCCTTCGAGCAAGAACCGGGGGAGTTTTTCCATGAGGCTTGGGAGCGATTCAGAAGTCTACTGAGGCAGTGCCCACATCACGACCTCACTCCTAATTCGATCATCCAGTTCTTCTACAAGGGTTTGAGCAGAGAAGACCAGAGAGAGGTGAAAACCGCAGCCGGCGGCAACATCAGTGGCCGGAATAGTGATGAGATGACGGAGATTTTCAAGTCTCTATCAGCTGAGTCTAGGCAAACGAGTTCAAGGGGAAGTAGTAGCTACGCCAGACCCGAGGGGAGTGTGAATGCCCAGTTGGCGAAACAGGTTGCTGACCTGACAAAGAAAGTTCAGATGTTGGAGTCTACTGAGGAGCAACCCAAGAGGCAGATCTACCACGTGGAGCCGTGTAGCTTATGTGGGGAGATTGGCCATTTCTCCAGTTCTTGTGGACAGGGCATGCCATCTCAACCCCAAATGATGGACCCGAACTATGGTCCCGAGGTGCAGGTGAATGCGATGCAGGGGTACAATCAGCAGGGCAACCAGAGGAATGACCCCTACTCTAACACTTACAACCCGGCCTGGAGGAATCATCCTAACTTCTCGTGGAAGCAAGACCAGCCACAGACTTTGGGACAAGGTTCTCAGACGAACTTCAATAATCAGAACCGACCTCAGAATCAGGGGTACCAGAATACCGGCAACCAAAATTGGCATAATAACCAGAATCACCAGAGGCCTCAGTACCAGCAGCAGCATCAGCCCTTTTATCACCCACCACCTCAACCACAACAGGTGCCACCTAAGCCTTCAGACTTAGACGAGAAGTTTGCATCGTTCCTGGCCTCGACACAGGCTATACTGCATCATAACCAGCAGAAGATGGATGGGGTGGAGTCCACGATGACTAATCAGAATTCGGCGATTAAGAGAATCGAGATTCAGGTCGGGCAGCTGTCTGGAAGACTAGACGAGATAACACAGCCAAATCAAAAAGGAAAATTCTCGAGCCACCCCGCTCAAGTAAATGCCCTCACAGTGTTAATGAGTGAGTATGGAGATGGTGATGAAGATGATTCGGGAGAAGTCGATGTGAAGGATGATAAGCTCAAGGGTGAGCATGTGGGAGTTGCTGAACCTTTAATTCCTCAGGCCAATAAGGAGGAGTCGAGCAAGAACGAAACAGCTGTGAGATATGCTTACATTGATGTACCGCCGTGGGAAGAGTACGATGAAGAGGATATGAGAAAACAAGCCGAATTAGCCTCTCGACGAGCTGAAATGTACAACAAGGTTAAGATACCATTCCCGAGTCGTTTGGTGGGTTCATCTTTTGTGAAGAAGATTGAGGGGTTAGAGGGAGAACGTAGGAAATCCCTCGAGAACTTGCATCGAGCCAAGAATCCCTATAGACCCCCTATGTTAGGTCCTAGACGAGTGACTGAAACTCCATTACGTAAGCCGAAAGTTGAGGATCTTAATGTTAAAAAGCTGGAAACCCCTATGGAAGCAGTTGGGACGAGAGTAGGAAGCGCTGACACTGACAAGACATCGAAAGAGCCTAAAAAGATTCAATGCCATATGCCAATTAAGATCGAAGATCCTGGGAGCTTCGTGATTAATTGTGAACTTGGGAATGTTAAGGATGTGCAAGGTATGCTCGACTTAGGATCAGCAGTTAACTTAATGTCTTTGTCTCTCTTTCAGGAGCTCAACTTAGGCATACTGCAACCAACAAAGATGAAGTTGCAAATGGCAGACAAATCAGTGCGAAAGCCGTGTGGAGTTACAAAAGACACGGCTCTCAAAATTTGTGGTAAAAAGCACCTGGTGGATTTCGTGGTCCTCGATTTTGGAAAAGGTTCGGGGAGTGCAAACCATCGGGAGATATTGCTTGGGAGGCCGTTCTTAGCCACTACTCATGCTGTGATCGATGTTCATGCACATAATCTCCGGATGACCATATCTGGAGATGAAATTTTTGTGATGGCAAAGAAAGAGACCATGGTGAAAGACTTGTGTTTGTTGCACTCTTCGAATCGGAGAGGTACTGCACATGGATGAGTCAAGCTTGAGACGTTAAACAAGCGCCGCGTGGAGGCCAATCCACGGACCGTGCTGCTCTTTCGGTCTCCAAAATGAGCGCCACGTGGGGGCCTTCCCACGATATCATACGAGCGAGATCGAGAAGACCGAAGCAGCCAACATCACTGTTTGCACCTTCTTACCCTTCCTCTTTTAAGCTTAATCTGTGTATTTTCTTTCTTTACTTTTTTTTTTCTTTTTTTTTATTCGTGTGGACATGCTTTGTTTCTCCCTTGCCTGGGATTTATTTGAGTATGTGTTTTACATTGAGGACAATGTGTCTTTCAAGTGTGGGGGGTAGCTTTGCATGTTTTTAGGATAACCCGTTGTTTCGCGAGGTTTGTTGGGGTTATAGTAGTCTTCAAACGTCGTTTATGTTATGTCTTTTGCTATGTTTTGTCGTGTTGATCACCCCTCCCCATTTGGCACTATTGCGGTATAGTTGTTAGAAGCATGTGCTAGGCAATATAGGCTTCGGTTTACACATAGTTGAATTCAAGGCTTCATCAGGATGATAATGACGAGTTGATTAATTGTGGGTCCTACACTTAGGATTTGCTACATAGGGAGAGTTGTGTTTTTCATAACATCGGTTAGACACGAGTATTAAGTGGATCGAGTTCATTGATTGTTTGGTCGAGTTATACACGAGGATTCTACTTTGATCGTCTCTCTTATTAGTAGTGTGGCGTAGCTATATATAGGTATTATTCGCAACCGGACGCAAATACAGAAGACGTTCGAAAATTGTAGTTGCGTATGTGAAAAAATAAGGGCCGGCAGCCGAACTAGTAAGAAAAAAATAAATGGTTCGAAAAATACCGTTGCCGATATAAAAAAGAAAAAAATAAATAAAAAAAAAGAAAAAAAAATATTATAAAAAAAAAAGTAGTATAAGTATTAATATTAGTAGAGCAGCCACACTGCTTGTACGAGAACGATGAGTATGGGAAACCACGCTAGGATACTCGAGTGACCCTCGACTGTTTACACCTAGTGAATATTGCCTCACTTGATTGACTCGGCTAGACATTTCGATGGTTTTGTTTACTTGTGCTCGTTGTTGAAATTGGTGGAGTGGAGTCATGATTCGAACTGTGGGGATTTGAATATTTGAGGGACACTCGTTAGTTGATTTTGATTTCTCAAAAGTGAATGCCTTGAATTCCCTTATGGTTGATTGTTTGTCTTGAGCTTAATCGATGCTTGGTTCGTATTGTGTACCGTGATTGTTTGCTTGAGGACAAGCAAAAAGCTAAGTGTGGGGGAGTTGATTTATATGTTTTTGTGTCATTTTTCTTGTGTTATTTTGTGTCGTTTTGTGTCGTATTTTGTTTTATCCTCGTTGGTTTTGGTGCGTTTGACGTGTATGTGAAGTGTGCAGGTGTCGATCGTCGATAGGTGTACTTTGGTGCGAAAACGAGAAGAAATAATGAAATACCGCAAGATAAAGATTGAGGATGCTAAAGTAGTAAGTTGGCGGCCGCCAGGCCACCTAGCACCCGCTGGGTGGTGAATTCAGATGCTGCTGGATCAGTGACTCAGCGTCCGCCAACCCTCCTAGCGCCTGCCAGGAAGAGGCAACAGGAGTTTTGAAGACCCCAGCCCAGCACCCGCCAGACACCTTGGCACCCGCCAGGTCGTCTCAGCAGAATGTCATATTCACTTCAGCTCCGCGGCTGCTGAACTCTCTAGCACATGCTGGGCGCGATTTCTCAGCTTTGACCGATTTTGACCGGATTGAAATTGTATAAGAATAGGGTTATCCTATTTCGAAAATATCTTCTCTCTTACGCACACATTCTGACACTTCTCTACGCACGTTTTTGGAGACTCCTCCCATAGGTTTTAAAACATCGTTCTTGCTTTCAATTGGTGGCTTTTGGATCTCGATTAATCTACAACATTTGATCACTTGTTCTTGATTTTTCTGGGTTCTTATTAGTAAGTTTAATTTTTCCTTTTAATAGCTCTTGTTTATTTTTACTTTTTAATTATTGTTTTATCTTGTTTGTTTGATGATCCATATGAATTCTCTTTTCTATAATTGTTCGTCCTTGATTAAAATCATGAGTAGCTAAACATCTAACTAGGATTAGGGGGATTTGAACATGAACTAGGGCTTGGAAATTACACACGCATACAAGGTGTTCGATTAAATGCTTAATTTGATTTCAAATAATTGTATGAAGCTTAGGAGCAAGTACATGACATAGGATAATCGAATACGCTAAAATCTACCGGCGACGGACGTTTTAGGAGATTTGTATTTCGTAAATTCACGACCCGACGTTTATGTTTGATGAACCCAAAATCCTAGCTTTTCTCCTTATTCATTACACCTAGTTAATTCTTGTTCTTTGTTACTTGATTATTTTAGATTAATATTTCTTAGTTAATTTCTAGTTTAAAAACAAAAACCAATTCACCGCATTATGCTATATTCCTACCTCTCTTCTTTTGCAACCACTTGAATATTAATACGAGTACCGATAGTAGTGTTCCTCGAGAGATCGACTCGGGCAAATTGCTTCGGCAATAAGTTCGGTTATTTTTATTTGATTTTTGACGCACTACAACGTCTTGTCACTATCCAGGAGAAAATGATGAATGTTCGATGATTCAAAGTTTAGAGGAAATTGTTGCTGATATAAGAGAAGATACTACTAATGATGAAAATGAAAATGATTCAATGCCGTTGGAACCGGTACCAAGAAAGGAGGCTTTGAGAGCGACAACAACTCTTCAATTTTTTTTGTTGCAGCTAGACAACTCGACAACAGAACTATTGACGACAATTAAAAAAATGAGAGATGAAATCAATTAGATTTAATTTTTAAGAAAAATCAAGTAACAATAGATTAATATTTTAGCAAATTACCATAATATTTATAATTTTAATATTTACAAATTATTAATTTAGAGTTTTGATGGGATCTAATACTTATAAAGGTTTTTTCAAAAAAATTATTATTATATTATCTTATCGAATTGGATCATTTTTTTCAAAGGCCCGAGTCGGGACCTGACGTTTTTATTATATTAGAGAGGTTGTTAATTTTTCGAGTATTAATTTATAGAGGTTTTACTGTATATATATATACACACACGTTTACATCAAAATTTACTATAACAAAAAATACTATAATGGACAACGAATATTGTTAATGTTATGTATGACAATGATCGAGGTAAATGAATATTAGAATAATAATGATAAATAAATATATATTTTTTATTTTTGAACTAATTATATATTTTATTTTCTAAACAATTTGGATTTTTTAAAAACTATTCGGAGTTTTTTATATATACAAGTTTATGGAAATTCATATAAATTAATTAAAAATGTATTTTTCAATTATTGTAAAATCTATGAAAATCCATGAAAGTCATTAAAAAAAGTCAATCAAACTCTTCATAGACTCCGTGAATTTAGAAACATTATATATTTCAAATAAAAACTTTATTCGTATTTAATATGTAAATTTGAATGTATTTTACATAATATATTAGTAAAAATTTTACGTATGAATTGTAGATTGAAATATTCAAAATCATATACAAAAATATTATATTTAATCAAAATCAATTTATAAATAAGATGGTGTTTGACTTATAAGTTGTTTAAGAGCTTATAATTTTAAAAATTCTTTGGTAAATTTAAAAAAAAAATCTTTAAAAACTTAAAAATAAGTTGTTTAAAAAAAAATATTTTTTTTTAAACAGCTTATAAACTCTTGTTACCTAAACAATAAAAAAACCAAAATACTCCTAAAATTATTACTTGTTATATATATAAATATACAAAAATTCTAAATTTATTAATTAATTTATATAATTATTTTTTTCATATATAACAAATATATAACAATTTATTTTTGTTAATTTTATAAATATAAAATCTTAAATTCCCAAACAAATTATCTTATAATTTTATATATCTATACATATATAATTTCAGTATCCACTAATGACAGGTGTACCAATAGAAAAACAATAATAATGTTGTGTTCACACTATAAATTATAAATAAAAAATTTTAAATTATAAATAGTAATATAATTAAGCATATTTAAATTATTATATATAAATTTTAAATAATAATTTGAAATTATATATTTTTGATAATAATAATTAATTATCATCTTAAATATATACATTTTTTTATTTTTTTTCTCAAAATTCTTTTTTATTATTAATTATCATCTTAAATATATACATTTTTTTTTTTCTCAAAATTCTTTTTTATTCTATTCATATTAATTTAATTCCAATTAATTCGTATCTTATAAAAATTATTTTTTTTTAATTTTATGTATTAATTATGATTTTTTTGCAGATTTCAGGATTCGAGGTATTAATTATATTCAACTAGATTTTTTTTAATTTTTAGTTTATACCGAATTCAGTTATGTTAAATTTGTTTTGCAGTTTAACATTAGTTATATTCAATTTTTATTTATTTTTGAGCTTTATAATTTTTATTTTCTATTTATTTTGATTTTCTCCCAGCGGTTTTAGGTATTTGTTGGATGCGTTTGACGCTCGAGAAATGTAGGGACGATAAACTCCTCCTTCACATCCTCCACACCAGATCAGAGGCTCCTTGATCGGGTAAGAGGTAAATAAATGCAGGGACTAGAAACTCTTCTTCCACCAGATCAGTCCGAGTAGCAGACACATGTGGGAGAGAGTCAATAGGTCTTATCCAAGGACTAACTTGATAATATTTCAATGAAAATTTGTAATATCCAGATTCGAACTTTGCGTCGTCGGGGAATTACACCAACATCACCACATACCTTATCACTCGGCTATGCCCCAAGAAGCTTAAATACTATAAATTACATCAAACACATACCTTATCACTCGGCTATGCCCCAAGAAGCTTAAATACTATAAATTACATCAAACATGCGTAGTCATTGAAAATAATAAAATCTTATCACTCGGCTATGCCCCAAGAAGCTTAAATACTATAAATTACATCAAACATGCGTAGTCATTGAAAATAATAAAATTTTCATGATTGAGATAACCATTAATGAGATTAATAAGAATTTACAAATTTAAGTGAGAGTTTATTATTAAATAAAATAATTTGTTAGTCTATTAATAATTTTTTTACCGAAATATTGGAAATTAAATAAAATTTTAGATTATTTCAAACAAATAAATCACGTGCATCGCACGGGCCGTAGTAATAGTTTATTTAATTTTAACAACTTATTTATTAAATAAAACCTTATTAGGTCTTAAAATAACTTATAAGACATAATATTTAATAAGCATTTTTAAATAAACTCGAAGGGCACTATTCGGTACGGACGGGTACCCGCACCCTAATAAGCAAAAAAGTTCATCCCATAACCCGACCCTCTTTTGTAAATCGGGTACCCAATACCCGGGCCGGGTAATCGGGTACGGTAATCGGGTACCCAAAATTACCCTAAATTTTGAATTAACCAAAAATTAATAATATTTAAATTCAATTGTTTATTTTTAATCAATTAACAAGTAAAAATCATCAATTTAAGTTATAAATAATAAGAAAAAACAAAATAAAATAATTAAAACAATAAAGAAAAAATAAGTCTTCCTTTTCATTTTCTTGCACTAATTATTATATTTTGTTTAATTTTCCCATATTCTTCTATTTGCACATCCTTTAACTACATGTCCAACTAATCATCTTATTCAAGTTAATCTCTAATTTGTTGTATATTTTTTTACTATTATATATAGACTATAGTTTTATTTATTATATAAAATGTTTTAGATTTTTAATTAATATATATATTGTTTTAATTTAAATAATTAATCGGGTATTTCGGGTATACCCGAACGGGTAATCGGGTACCCTAATACCCAATATTTTTAAAAATAAATTTCGTAACACGATCCTTTACCCAAATTTATTGGGTACGGGTATCCAAATACCCAATCGGGTACGGATATTTCGGTACAAACCCGAATACCCGGACCCGAATAGTCACCCTAGTAATTGGAGATTCGGCTTGAGCTATTCAATGCCCTTTATTGGGTCAGTTTGCAAGTTAGTGGTGGCCCAACGCGACACATCCCTAATGGACCTCTAATACGAACTGGGTATCACTAGACCGACTTCACTCGGTCCAGGTACTCTGGATTACGGGCGGAGTCCATTATACCTATGGGCCAGTATTTTGAAAACAAACATACTAACAATTTTAAATATTTGAAATACTAATTTTTTAGTATATTGTTATAAACGACGTCGTATCGAGATTACACGTATTCACGTTTTGCCCTAATACAAAAAATCATTTTATTTTAATAATTTCGTTTTATGCTATAAATAACTATCGCCCCTCTTCGTCGTCAATTCGCCTACGCTTCTGGTTTATAGGAAGCGTAGATCCCCTCCTATTTTTTCTCGATCTCTATTTCTCCAATACAATCGCTTCATTCGGAGAGAGGACAGAGAAGAGGAAAGTTTCAACGGTGCGGAGCTTTTGTTCGGCGTCACTTTTACTTTCTGGAAAACAACGGCCGCCGTTCGGTAATACTCTCCTTCTCTTTCTCTGATTTCGATTTCTGTTTTGATTTTGATGTTTTTCAGACGTGAATTTGAAGTTCAGTACAGATCTAGTTTGTAGTGGTGAATAATTGCGTGATTTTTTCTAGGGTTTCTGATAGGATTTGTGGTTGCGAACTTATTGTATGATTTCTAGGGTTTAAGATCATTCGTGTGAAAGCTTTGATTTTTTTTTTAGGTTTTGTGGTTTTCGGGGTAGAATTGAAGTTAATCAGTTGAAAACATTGATATGAATTCGTATAATTGTGGATTATGACTTGTCATTTTGCTTCAAAACTTCTCTTTTGTTCCATTTACATACTGGAAAAAGGATGGAGATTTACTTAAAAATGATATTTTGTGTTTGTAGTTTGTTTTCTTATTACCAATCTCAGTAAGTGAGAGACAAACACTTCTGAATTTGTATAACGTTTTTTTATCTAATAGAAAATCATTAGAGTAGATTTTTGCTCGGAATTTGAATTTCATTCAAAATTAGTTGGTCAGTGCTCTTACGTTGATTCCAGACTTTTTTTTCTTGTGTTTTTGACAATTCTATATATTATCATGAGTGACTGCATGCATCTTTGCTTTCATAACCATTCGATGTTATAAAATCATGGTAGTACAATCTTATGATATTTTCTGTGTGTTATATGCATTTTTTTGCTCTCAGGCTATTTTCTCGTCAAGCTTTGATATGGCTGCTCCAGAAGCTGGTATCCGGTATGCGCCTGAGGATACTTCCATCCCAAAACCTTGGAAAGGATTGATTGATGACAAGACTGGTTTTCTTTACTACTGGAATCCAGAGAGCAATGAAACTCAATATGAGAAACCTGCTGCAGTATCTCACAAACCTTTGAGTTCATCAGTCCAGAAGTTCTCCCAGGGACGTCGCATTGACAATGATGATGATGATAAATATGGCAAAGCTGGGATTAATGGATCAACAAAGGTAACTTCCGTTGTCTGCATGAATTTAATTCATGATTTCATGTGATTGGAATTGTTTAATTATTTTTGTGTCCTGATTTTATTCATGATAAGCTAATTTCATTTATATTTTCTTAGATCGCCAGAGGCAAATCAGACTTTTCTCCCTTTGACTCAGACGTGAGAACGATTGGGGCAGAAACTAGCGTGTCTGCTGAGTCATATCGGCTACGGCATGAGATTTCTGTAACTGTAAGCATCTTCATAATTGCAAACTGCTGATTACTTTTGTGCTTGATTGAGTGGTTTTTTCCCAAATCCAAACTTTTTAATAATGGAAAGCTGTTATAGTTCTCAATTTGGAGTCTGAGTTATATTACTGTTAATAGTATATAAACTAAGCAATATTATATAGTTGGTGTTCTGTTAATGTTAGTTTTAATATTTAGGACTAATGCATCTTCCAATTTGATTCCTTCATGGGGAAACTTTGTTTGCACCTGCATTTTTTCTTGTTCAATGGTCATGTTTCATTTATATGAGTGTGGAATTTCTTTAGCTGAATCATTTTCTAACACATTTTCTGTATTTTGATTGGCTAGGGAGATAATGTCCCTCTACCTTTCAGCTCTTTTGAATCCACTGGTTTTCCTTCAGAGTTACTAAGGGAGGTAAGCCTATTTTTTTTGTACATTATAAAGTAATGGATGAATTTGTTAGTTCATCTAACTTTCCTGCATGGTTAAAAACTACCGGAGGTCCTGTGTGGTGATTGAAAACTCATGCTCAAGTTTTTCCATCTGCGCTTTTTTTGTGTGTCTCAGGTGCGATATTGGCTCCAGGAGGAGCCAAATGTCGTACGCTGTGCCCCGCCCTCCTGCAAAGGCTTGCATGTATTTGGAGCACCCTTATCGATGGATGATTTCTGTGAGGGGCTTTCCGAAACATCCAAGCTTGGGAGGGAGTTCGGTTGGTAGCCGTTCATTCATCTGCCCTTGGTCATATAGAAGAATCGTCCTCCTGCTATTGCTTGCTTCAGCAAGCAGTGTCTGAGTCATTGGGGGATGATGCTTCTTCTTTCCAAGGCAAATGGCTTATGTCCCAAGAAACCAGTCAGAACATTACCGTGTTGTTTAATTTTCAGGCACAAATTGCTGGTTTTTCTGCTCCTACTCCAATACAGGCGCAATCTTGGCCGATTGCCATACAAGGACGTGATATAGTAGCCATTGCTAAGACAGGCTCCGGGAAGACTTTAGGCTACTTAATCCCTGCCTTTCTTCATTTGAAACAAAAGCGTAATAATCCAAAATTAGGTCCAACGGTTTTGGTTCTTTCGCCAACAAGGGAGCTGGCAACTCAGATACAAGCTGAAGCTGTCAAGTTCGGAAGATCATCTAAGATAGCTTGCACGGTCTGTTTTAACACTGCATATTTGTTCGTCTGTTAGTCCTACTGTTTTTTTCTTACTTGCAATTGCTTTTAATGCTTGTTCCTTTTGTATCGTCTGGTTAGACCTACTGTTTTTTAACAATGCATGCTTGTTTCAAATTTGTTTGTTTATGAAATTAGGCCGAAAAAAAAATATTGTCTGGGCAACCCTGTTGTATTGTGGCAATGGAACTTAATTTTTCTGCTTGTTCCTTAAAAACATATTGATATTAGACTAACATCACCTTTTTTTTTTTTTAATTATTGCTGATTTTGAGTTTATATCTGTGTGATAGTGTTTATACGGAGGTGCACCTAAAGGTCCTCAGTTGAGAGATGTTGACAGAGGTGTAGATGTTGTGGTTGCGACTCCTGGAAGATTGAATGATATTATGGAGATGAGAAGAATTAGCCTCCATCAAGTGTCATATTTGGTGTTAGACGAGGCAGACCGGATGCTGGACATGGGTTTTGAACCCCAGATAAGGAAAATTGTGAAGGGGATGACTTCCCGCAGGCAAACTCTAATGTACACAGCAACTTGGCCTAAGGAGGTGCGCAGAATCGCTGCTGATTTACTTGTCAACCCCGTTCAGGTTAACATTGGAAATGTTGATGAGCTTGTTGCAAACAAAGCAATAACTCAGGTATTTATATATTCATGTATTGTACATATTTTTCTTAAATATATTAACTCCTGACCTTTTTAACAGAACATATTTTAAAATGATTTTTTTTCTTTTCTTTTGACAATGTTTCGTTGATAAAGTACGTTGAAGTACTGTCACCGATGGATAAGCGCAGGCGCCTGGAACAGATATTGAGATCTCAAGAACAAGGGTCGAAGGTTATTATATTCTGCTCCACAAAGAGAATGTGTGACCAGCTTGCCGGGCACCTGTCCCGACAATTTGGGGCTGCTGCTATTCATGGAGACAAATCTCAGGGTGATAGGGATTATATTCTGAATCAATTTCGTAATGGAAGGTCCCCAGTGCTTGTTGCCACTGATGTTGCTGCTCGTGGCCTCGACATTAAGGATATAAGGTTGGTGACTGTCTAATGGATTTTTAAATAATATGTAAATGATTCTTTGGTCATGATTTTATGACTACTGTCCTCTACTTAGTTATTGTAATATAATTATATCGGTCTGTTGTTTTGACAGGGTTGTTGTGAACTTTGACTTTCCAAATGGGGTTGAAGACTATGTCCACAGGATCGGAAGAACTGGAAGGGCAGGTGCTACTGGCGTGTCTTATACATTCTTCAGTGACCAGGATGCCAAACATGCATCAGATCTCGTCAAGCTTTTGGAAGGAGCCAATCAAGTTGTTCCCAACGAAGTACGTGCTATGGTTTCTCGTGGTGGAATGGGAGGTGGAAAGCGTCAGTGGGGGGGTCGTGGTGGAAGGGGTGGTGGTGGTGGTGGTGGTTGGGGAAATCCTTCATCTTTCGATAGGGGAGTTAGTCGAGGTTTTGATCGTCCTCAGCCGGCTAGGTATATATATGTGTATATATTATAATATTCACTTTATTTTATGTTTGAGGTTTATTTTCTTGTTCTTTTTTGGTTGAAGAATGTTGGTCATGGTTGTCATAATATTCTGCAGGAATGGATATGGCTCCTCTAACGGACCCTTGGCGAACCCCAATGGAAGCTTTCATCATAGCTTTACCGAGATTGCCCCTAGGAAAAGAGCTAGAAGCCGTAGCCGTAGTCCCGAGAGATTCAATGCAGTTGGGCCCACACGGCGCACTTTTCAAGATTCTGTGGTGGGTTGAACCAGGGGGAGATAGCATATGTTGGAGATCCCTGTGTTCTGCCAATACGTTTATTTATTTTTTAGTATTGCTCGATTATTATTTCGTACAATTTGTTGTGTGCACACATTATTTACACAAATTATGTAACAAACATAATTGTTTACTGTGATGGGCAGTCATCTTTTGCTGATGGTTGACCATTCAAACATCACTTTTCTTCTTATTTTCGTTCGTTTGTTCTGAAATTATTGTGTGTAATATTTAAATAATTTATTTTGCTATATTGACTATAAAATTTGTGTTTTTTTTATAATTTTATAAATCAAATTTACCATATAAAACACAACAAATTATAAATTTGTAAAATTATATGAATAATTTTTTTTCATCATCAAAAATATAATTAGGTAATTCAATTATTTCAAAAATATATTAATAATTTTTACCAACAAATAATTTAGACCGACTTGTTATTTTTTTGCAGTGCGAAGAAAACAATTCTCAATCCTATTGTAATACTAGTAATTAAGTTAATTTTAAATATTTAAAATACATAAAAACTTGTGTATGGTTACAAACGACGGCGTATCGACATTACCTTTTTTTGCCCTAATAAAAAAAATCAATCTTTTTCTTAGTTACAAACGACGGCGTAGCACTTTGCGCCTCTCCGCGTCGTCAATTTGCATAAGCTTCTGGTTCATAGGGAGCGTAGATCCCCTCCTAATTTGTCTCGATCGTTATTTCGAACAATCACTTCATTCGGAGAGAGGAGGAAAGAGGTGAAGTTTCAACGGCGCGAAAGAGCTTTTGTTAAACTACGGCCGGCCGTACGGTACTACTCTCATTCTCTTTCGCTGCTTTGAATTCATGCTGTGATTTTATTGTTTTTCAGCTGTGTATTTCAAGTTTATTACTGATCTAAGGTCTTGTGGTGAATAATCGGGTGTTAATCTGTTGTGGACAGTTAATAATTTTTTTTCTAGGGTTTCAGATCAGGATTTTGTGTTGAGAACATCCATATTGTTGTTTTTTAAGGTTTCAATTTATGTGCTGCAGTTGAGAACTTCCTGTGTGTGTTTTTTAGGGTTTAAGGTTTTTCGGATTAAGGGTTTGACTTTATATATTGTGTTTTTACGTTTTGAGCTTCTCGGGGAAGAATTGTAGTTAATAAAGCTGAAAACTTTCAATATGAATAGTACATTTTATGGGTGTCAGGTTACGGTTTGTTAAGTGACCGTTTTAATTTAGTGTTCTTTGCCATTTGGTTTCGATACTTCTTATTTTTTGTGTCATCTTTGTCCTGTTTCTGGGTGGGGAGATTTAAGTAAAATGATATTTTATGTTTGTCGTTGGTTGTTTTGCTTGCTGTTTTTTTAATAACCAAAAAAGGAAAGCGAGAGACCTTCTTCCTGATGTCAATATGATGGCAAGTAGGTTGAACAGAGTTCTCATTATATTAACTAAATTTTCGTTAGTGTAGAATTTTGCTTGGAAGCTGAATTTTATACAATATTGTTTGGTCAAGTAGTGCCCTATGTTCGTTCAGTTGAGATTTCTTTTTGGTTTTTTCTGACAATTCGATATTTTTCCATATGAGTGGATATAAGTTATAACCATCCAATATTTTAAAACATGCTAGTACAAGTTTTTGATATTTCTTGGTTATTGTATGCATTGTTCTGCTCTCAGGATTTTTGATAGGTAAGCATTGCTATGGCCACTCCAGAAGGTGGGGTCCGATATGCGCCTGAGGATCCCTCCATCCCAAAACCTTGGAAAGGATTGATTGATGATAAGACTGGTTTTCTTTACTACTGGAATCCAGAGAGCAATGTAACTCAATATGATAAACCCGTTCCCTTATCTAATGCAAGCTCTGCTGTATCTTACCAACCTTTGAGTTCATCAGTCCAGAACTCCCAGGGACGTCACATTGACAATGATGATCCCTCCATCCCAAAACCTTGGAAAGGTTTGATTGATCCTAAGACTGGTGTTCTGTACTACTGGAATCCCGAGAGCAACGCAACACAATATGAGAAACCTGCTGCAGTATCTAATCCGCGTGCTGCCTTATCTAATACAAGCTCTGCTCTATCTAATAAACCTTGGAACCCAGCGAGTAATGCAACTCCACATGAGAAACCAGTTGCCGTATCTAATTCAAGCTCTGCTCTATCTTACCCACCTTTGAGTTCACCAGTCGAGAAGTTCTCACAGGAACGTCGCAGTGACCTTGATGATCCCTCCTTACCAAAACCTTGGAAAGGATTGATTGATCCTAAGACTGGTTATCTTTACTACTGGAATCCTGAGAGCAATGCAACACAATATGAGAAACCTGCTGCCTTGACTAATCCAAGCTCTGCTCAATCTTACAAGCCTTGGAATCCAGAGAGCAATGCCTCTCAATATGAGAAACCTGCTGCCTTATCTGATACAAGCTCTGCTTTATCATACCAACCTTTGAATTCATCAGTCCAGAAGTTCTCCCAGGGATGTCCCATTAATAATGATGGTCCCTCTATCCCAAAACCTTGGAAAGGATCTACCGATGATAAAACTGGTTTTCTTAACTACCGGAATCCAGAGAGCAGTGCAACTTCATATGATAAACCTGCTGCCTTATCTAATGCGAGCTCTGCTCTATCTTACCAATCCTGGAATCCAGTGAGCAATTCAACTCAATATGGGAAACCTGCTGCCTTCTCTAATGCAAACTCTGCTCCACCTTACAGACCTTTGAGTTCATCACTCCCGAATTTCTCCCAGGGACGTCACGTTGATAATGACGATGATTACAAATTTGTCAATGCTGGCATTAATGGACATACAATGGTATTTACATGACCCGGAATAGTGAAATGTGTGCACACATTTTATTCATGCGATTGAAATTGATTAATTATGTTTCCGTGGCCTGATTTTGTTTACGATAAGCTAATTGCATCTGTTTTTTCTTAGGCCGCGAGAAGCAAATCAGGCTTTTCTCCCATAGACTCAAATGTGAGAATGATTGGTGCAGAAAGTAGTGTGTCTGCTGAGTCATATAGACGACGGCATGAGATTTCTGTGACTGTAAGCGTCTTCATAATTAGAAACTGCTGATTAATATTCTAGTATTCTTTGTGATAGTTGTTTTTACAAAATCTACATCTGTCAACAGTGAAAGTTGTCAAAGTTCTCAATTTGGCTCCTATTTGTGAATATCATCGTTCTTTAACGAATTTCATAGTTTTTTAAAAATGTTAATGATATAAGTATGGAATGTAATGAAGTTTGTGTTATTTTAATGTTAGTTTTAATATTCTGGACAAATGTGTAATCCAAATCGGACTGAAAACTTGTCATAGATATTTACACATTGTCCGCTTACCATTTTTGTTTCACTTGTCATATTTCATGTTTGTGAGTGTCAAATTTCTATTAGCTGCATATTTTTCTAACACTTTCTTTATTTCAATTGTCTAGGGAGATAATGTCCCTCAACCTTTCAGCTCTTTTGAATCCACTGGGTTTCCTTTAGAGTTATTAAGGGAGGTATGAATAAATTTGTTTGTTTTTGTACAATATAAAGTATTGGATGTTGTACGCTGTGCCCTGCCCTCCTGCAAAGGCTTGCATGTATTTGGAGCACCCTTATTGATGTATGATTTCTGTGAGGCGCTTTCCGAAACATCCAAGCTTGGGAGGGAGTTTGGTTGGTAGCCGTTCATTCATCTGCCCTTGGTCGAATAGAAGCTGCGTCCTCCGGCTATTGCTTGCTTCAGCAAGCAATGTCTGAGTTCACTGGGGGATGATGCTTCTCTTTTCCAAGGCCTTGCTTAAGTCCCAAAACACCAGTCAGATCATTTTGTGATGTTTAATTTTCAGGCACAAATTGCTGGTTTTTCTGCTCCTACTCCAATACAGGCGCAATCTTGGCCTATTGCCATACAAGGACGTGATATAGTAGCCATTGCTAAGACAGGATCCGGGAAGACTTTGGGCTACTTAATCCCTGCCTTTCTTCATTTGAAACAAAAGCGTAATAATCCAAAATTAGGTCCAACGGTTTTGGTGCTTTCGCCAACAAGGGAGCTGGCAACTCAGATACAAGCTGAAGCTTTCAAGTTCGGAAGATCATCTAATATATCTTGCACGGTCTGTTTTAACAATGCATGTTTGTTTCAGATTTGTTGGTTTATGAAATTAGGCAATTTGTTCTGTGTGTTCCTTGAACACATTGATATGAGAGTAGCCTCATTTTTATTTTTATTTTAACTATTGCCGATTTTGAGTTTTGATCTTTCTGTGATATAGTGTTTATATGGCGGTGCACCTAAAGGCCCTCAGTTGGCAGAACTTGACAGAGGTGTAGATGTGGTGGTTGCAACTCCTGGTAGATTGAATGATATTCTGGAGATGAGAAGAATTAGCCTCCATCAAGTGTCATATTTGGTGTTAGACGAGGCAGACCGGATGCTGGACATGGGTTTCGAACCCCAGATAAGGAAAATTATGAAGGGAGTTCCTTCCCGCAGGCAGACTCTATTGTACACAGCAACTTGGCCTAAGGAAGTGCGCAAAATTGCTGCGGATTTACTGATCAACCCCGTTCAGGTTAACATTGGAAATGTTGATGAGCTTGTTGCAAACAAATCAATAACTCAGGTAATTATATTCATGTATAATACATATTTTTCTAATGTCTCTTGGTGACCCAATAAAACAGAACATTGAATTTTGTTTCTTTTGACAATGTTGCATGGATAAAGTACGTTGAAGTATTGTCACCGATGGATAAGCGCAGGCGCCTGGAACAGATATTGAGATCTCAAGAACCGGGGTCAAAGGTAATTATATTTTGCTCTACAAAGAGAATGTGCGACCAGCTTGCCGGTCACCTGTCCCGACAGTTTGGAGCTGCTGCTATTCATGGAGACAAATCTCAGGGTGATAGGGATTATATTTTGAATCAATTTCGTAATGGAAGGTCCCCAGTGCTTGTAGCCACTGATGTTGCTGCTCGTGGCCTCGACATTAAGGATATCAGGTTCGTGACTGTTTAATGGATTTCCTTGGTCTTGTAATGAGGAATTGTTATGATCTAGCACACTTTCTTCTACTAAAGTTCATGGAATGTCCTCTATATATTTGTTTTAATATGTTTATATCGGACTGTTTTTTTTTACAGGGTGGTTGTAAACTTCGACTTTCCAAATGGGGTTGAAGACTATGTTCACAGGATCGGAAGAACTGGAAGGGCAGGTGCGACTGGTGTGTCTTTTACATTTCTGGGTGACCAGGATGCCAAGCATGCATCAGATCTCGTCAAGCTTTTGGAAGGGGCTAATCAAGTTGTTCCCAACGAAGTACGTGCTATGGTTTCACGAGCTGTTGGAATGGGTATTGGGAAGCGTCAGTGGAGTTCAGGGCCCGGAGGTCGTGGTGGTGGAAGGGACAGTGGTGGTTTTGGTGGTGGAAGGGATGGTGGTGGTTTTGGTGGTGGTTTTGGTGGTGGAAGGGACGGTGGTTTTGGTGGTGGTTTTGGTGGTGGAAGGGACGGTGGTTTTGGTGGTGGAAGGGGAATGCCTTCATCTTTTGATAGGGGAGTTAGCCATGGTTTTGATCGACCCCAGCAGTCTAGGTATACAGCTTCTTTTCCAGTTATATATATTGTACTTTATTTTTATTTGAGGTTTATTTTTCATAATTTTCTTCAGAGATAGATATGGTTCCTCTATCGGACCAGGAGCGAATACCAATGGAAGGTTCCATCATAATAATAGCTTTACAGAGACTACTGCCCCTAGGAAAAGAGCTAGAAGTCGTAGCCGAAGTCCTCGACGAAGCAGTCGAAGTCGAAGTCGCAGCAGAAGTAGAAGCAGAAGTCGAAGTCGAATTCGCAGCAGAAGTCTGATTCGAAGTCGCAGCAAAAGTCTAATTAGAAGTCGCAGCAGAAGCTACAGCCGAAGTCCCGAGAGATTTAATGGAGCTGGGCCCACACGTGCGGTTGAACCAGGGCTCGGATAAATATTTATAAATTATTTATGGCCCGGATAAAGCATAGTAATGTTGGACTTATTAATATTATAATATTTTAAAATTTAATTAAATTTATTACTCAAGTTATTATTGTGTAATTTACTAAGTTATATAAAAAATTATTATTGTACTTTTTACTCTAATTTATTATTTTATATTATTTAATTATAATTTTGTGATAAATTGTTATGATGTAGATTAAAATATAAATTTAATAATAAGCAAAATATATTATAAATTATAATACACAATTAATCATAAAATTAAATGTAAATTTCGTCAAGGGTTGTTAGCTCAGTTGGTTAATTGGGAACTTCAGGTCTTTGGTTCGAATCTCAAAACATTGCAATTGACCTATACCAAAAAAAATAAATTAAATGTATATATAAGGACGAAATGTTGGTTCGAATCTCAAAACATTGCAATTGACCTATACCAAAAAAAATAAATTAAATGTATATATAAGGACGAAATGATTATATTTGCAATTGACCTATACCAAAAAAAATAAATTAAATGTATATATAAGGACGAAATGATTATATTGATACCGTAACGAAAATTTCAATATTGAAAAAATTCATATCGATATATATATATATAGTGTCACAAACATAAATTATAAAATTTAATATAAATACTAGACATCAATAATAATTTTGTAGATCACGAACTTTCTATATATTGTCTAAATATTCTCCAATATGTTTGTTTTAAATGATTAATATTGTATTAAATTATTTAATTGTGTATTTTAATTTTTTTATTCAATTTATATGTAATATTATAAAAAAATATTTTATATAAAATTAAATTTGTAATAAAATTAATTAAAATTTTATTTATTTAATTAAGTTAAATTTTGAGGTTAATGATTAAAGATAATTTAATTAATGTTTTAACTCAAATTTAGAAGCAATTTAAAACCAACAATGGAAGATGATTTTACACTGAAGTTTTTGTTTTTTATGAATTTATACTATAATAATAAATAATATGTTGTTTTTTATATACTCTTTATATTAAATATATTCAAACATCATTTGATTTATAATTTTCAATTTAATATCATATAAAAAATTTCGATATTTAAAAAATACAATATCTTTTTATATTTTGACATTTTACTATGTTAGATATTTTCTCTTATTTCAATTCCTCTAATAAAGATTTCGAATTAATCTTAGTTTTGTATGAATATTTTTCAATGCGATACAGTGGTAATATCTTTCAGCAGCTTCTCGGTTACTATTTTAATATAATCTTATTAATACAAAAGTTTTAATGAAATTTTAAATACAAAGTTATAAAAAATGAGACAAAGATTGGAAAAAAATTTTTAAAACTCATAATAGACTTAAAGTGTAATAACAAATTTGGAAGATCAATTCAATTTTCTAAACACTTCGAATTTGTAGCCTTATTCGTGAGGTCCCATTCGAATAAGAAATTAAAATTTTAATATGTATATCTAAAATTATATATTTTCATTAAATTGTTTGAAAATGTATTGAATTGAGTTAAACTAAAAAAATAAAAGTTTTTTAAATTTTTTTATATAATGTAAGTTATAATATTATAAATTATAATACATTTTTTTTAAAAACTTTTACTTTTTTTAGTTTAACTCAATTCAATACATTTTAAAACAATTTAATGAAAATATATAATTTTAGATATATATCTCCTGATTATGTTAATATAATATTATTTTATTTTTTAAAATATTTAATTAACTGTAAAATTTATTATTATTATTATTAAAAATTTAATATACTCATTTCAATTAATAGTCATTCATTGCTTGCAGTAAAAAAACACTTATTTAGTTATTAACTTATTTTTCATAAACAAAAATATGGAGTATAAAAAATATATTGTTCCAGCACTTAATCTAATAAAGTTTTTTTTTTAAAGTATTTAGATTTAATCAAACTTCATAAAACACTTTGATATTTATTTTTTGATAGTAGATGTGGAGTGAGTAAAAAAAATGAAATATATATTTAGTCTCAAATTAATGATTATATTTATTTGAGCTGGCCCTGGGACGGGCGCCTAAGGCTACCGTTCAATCAGGGCTGGAGTCTGAGTTGGCTTATTTTTGTTACTCCGTAAATTGTGTTGTGTGCATACTAGTATACACACATTAATGTTTACTTGCTTCCCATTTTTGTGTGTTTCTAAAAATATTGTGTAATGTTGAACTTATTAATATTATAATATTTTCAAATTTAATTAAATTTATTACTCAAGTTATTATTGTGTAATTTACTAAGTTATAAAAAATTATTATTGTGCTTTTTACTCTAATTTATTATTTTATATTATTTAATTATAATTTTTTGATAAATTGTTATAATGTAGATTAAAATATAAATTTAATAATAAGCAAAATATATTATAAATTATAATACACAATACTTCATAAAATTAAATGTATATATAAGGCTGGGATGCCGTATCGAAATGATCATATTGATACCGTACCGAAAATTTCAATATTGAAAAAATTCATATCGATATCGTACCAAAAATTTCGGTATACCAATTATCGATATACTGAAATTTGGGTATCGAAAAAATTTATACCGATATCATACCGAACTTTCGATATACCGAAAAATATCGATATACCGAATCATATCAATTTTTTTTTTTTTTTTTGCATACCGAAGTATATATATACTGAAATATCGAAATATATCGACTATTATCGGTATATCGATATATACCAAAATACCGAAATATTAAAAATTTCATACAGATATAGTACCGAAAATTATCGATACGGTATCATATCGTATTAAAAATTTCAATATATCAAAAAATTAATATTTTCAGCATTTTTCGTCACGATAAGTTCTGTATTTCGATATTTTTCTCACCCATATATATATATATATATATATATATATATATATAGTGTCACAAACATAAATTATAAAAACAAAATATATAATAATACCAACATAAATTATAAAATTTAATATAAATACTTAGACATCAATAATAATTTTGTAGATCACGAACTTCTTATATATTGTCTAAATATTCTTCGATATGTTTGTTTTAAATGATTAACATTGTCTTATATTATTTAATTGTGTATTTTAATTTTTTTTATTCAATTTATATGTAATATTATAAAAAAATATTTTATATAAAATTAAATTTGTAATAAAATTGATTAAAATTTTATTTATTTAATTAAGTTAAATTTTGAGGTTAATGATTAAAGATAATTTAATTAATGTTTTAACTCAAATTTAGAAGTAATTTAAAACCAACAATGGAAGATGATTTTACACTGAAGTTTTTGTTTTTTATGAATTTATACTATAATAATAAATACTATGTTGTTTTTTATATACTCTTTATATTAAATATATTCAAACATCATTTGATTTATAATTTTCAATTTAATATAATACAAAAAATCTCAATATTTAAAAAATACAATATCTTTCTATATTTTGACATTTTACTATGTTAGATATTTTCTCAACTTATTTCAATTCCTCTAATAAAGATTTCGAATTAATCTTAGTTTTGTGTGAATATTTAAATATAATAAAAAAAATGTTCCCAATGGCTATTTCAATTATCTTGAATAGTTGGAGGATCTAAAATAATTAATTGAAAAATAAATTCTGAATTTGTGATAAAATAGGAACTTAACTAAGAGTAATTAACTATTATTAAATGATATTATTTCAAGAGTCAAAGCTAAATTTAAGGTTTGGAATTTTGAATTAGAAATAATGGTGTGTATGGACATAAATAGAATTTATCACCCTATTAAATTACTTATTACCGTGCCAACTCATAATTTTAGACGCTTAATATATTACTACTAACATATAGTAGTGGATAAGCTTTATGATAAAACATTGTAATAATAATTTATAAGTTCAACATTTCATTTTAATTTATCATTCTAGCTACTGGAGTATATATTTTCTCAGTCACAAAAAATATTAATTCGTTTATTTTCACATAAAAAATATTTTTTAGTCTTTTATCTCGATTATTTATAAATTTAATTATAATTAGTTAATTAAAAAAATATTTTTATCACTTTGTTTTTTTATCAAAAAATCATTAAAACAATATTTTTAAATTTTTTTGTGTTCTATATATTATATGTTCGAGATGAAAATAGTAATAAAAAAAATATCACACTCTCTTTATATCAATGTACCATTATAGTAATAACACCTCAAAAATAAAAATAATTATTTTTATTTTTTCATTTTAATATGCAATCTTAGCAAACTTTTTGATTTATTTTATTTCATTCTGGTTTCATTACATTTAAAATAAAACATTTAATTTACAAAAGAGATGTTGTACTTTCTATAAGAGAGATATAATAGTAATAAATTAAGCAAATAACAATAACCTAGCTTAGCTAAACACTCAAGTTTCCATTTTTTAGGGTTTCATTTCAATTGCATTTTATATTATATTTATTTATTTTGTATTTTACGAAATATAATGAAGCTTAATAGTCTCTCCACTCCCCTCCCTCCCCTTGAGATTAGCCTCGCAATTAATATCAATATTAATCAATAAATTAATTCCATTTTTATTACTAATAAAGCTATTAGTCCTCTCCCTGCACCTACAACTCACACCACTTTCCTTCTCTCATCTCTCTCTCCCTACAAACTCATATCTCCATTTATATATATGCTTCTCATCTTCTTCATTTTTTCTTGCATGGATTTTGATCTTGTTCTCCGAGACAACCTCATCTCTTTCGATTCCTTGACGAATCGATACATAACACAAACGAACGATGATCATCGTCGCGGGGTAGTCGGCTTGTCCGCTTTCTCGTCTCACCGCCTCCAACACAACATCAACCTTCATCACGAAAACATCGATAACCCCGCGGGGGTGGAGGGGCCCCCGCCTTGGAACCCTAGCTTCGATCTCCTCTACTCGTCTTCGTCGACTACTTTCTACGATCCGCTCCAAGCGTGTGTCGTCGGGAAGCTTCACCCGGAGTACTACTCGGTTTGCGGGCCTTTTGGTGAAGATCACTTGAGAGCTCCTTTTCAATATGTGGATCATCATAATTACAATTATAACCTAATGGATGAGGGTTTCGAGATGAGTGATTCCCCGAACATTGTCGGTGAGTTTGTCGAGAAGGGTCGGTCTAATAATTGCTTGATCGTCGACGAAGGTGATGGGAATCACAAGACGAGTGTCGGCAAGAAGAACGCAAACAAGAGGAAACGAGTCGTCGATAACAAGTCCGAAATCATCAAAGGGCAATGGACACCGGAAGAAGATGGGTACTTTAATTTTTTAATTTGTGTTCTTGTTTTGATTTTGGTGTGATGATTTATTTATTAATTATGACTTTATTTTTTTTATTATGTTAAATTAGGTTATTGGTTGAATTAGTGGAGAAACATGGGGTGAGAAAATGGTCTTCCATAGCCCAAATGCTGCAAGGGAGAATTGGGAAGCAGTGTAGGGAAAGATGGCACAACCATTTAAAGCCTAACATTAAGGTTTTTCTACTTACACTCCTTTTCTATATTATTTCCTTCCTTTTAATCTTTCGATATATAATTTACCATTTTCACATGATGAAATTAAGCTTATCAAAAATTGATGATGGATTAATGTTTGCAAGTATAGGTACGCAATGTGCACATTTAGAAAATCAAACATTTAATTATCGCACGTGTATAAGTCCGTAGTCTCATATCTTATAGAAAAACAATTATGAGAAAAATATTATGCTCTCACCAAAAACATTATTGTTTCTACTGATCTCATTCTTTATAACTTTCCACTTTCGTCGATTGTAATCGATTATCGATTCTCGATTTGTCACGTGTAAGATTGGTTATTACATGTGACTTCTTATTGACCCGATCCGTTTGCAGAAAGACCGGTGGTCCGAGGAAGAAGACAAGATCTTGATCGAAGCCCACATGCAATTGGGCAACAGATGGGCTGAAATCGCTCGAAGCTTGCCCGGTAGGAGCGAGAACACAATCAAAAACCATTGGAACGCGACAAAGAGAAGGCAACTTTCCTCTTCGCGAAAGAACAACAACAACTCAAAGTCGAACAACAGTACCCCCTTGCAGAATTACATCAAGAGTGTGATTAAATCATCGGATGATCAAATTGAGAAGGACGTGGGGTCCGGCAGGGGCTATTTGGACAATTCATCGTCGTCTGGATCGGCGAGTCCACCGACGTTTGAAGACAACCAAGTGAAGAGGTTGAAAAAGAATGAAGAGATGATGATTGGGAATGAGGAGATCTTGAACATGTTGCCTAACTATGGGTTCATGGATTCGCAGATGCATATGCAGCTCGATTTGCAAAAGGAGATGGAGTTCATAGATATGCTCTCGTATGAAGACATTTGATGTTTTTTTCCTTTTTTGCAATATATATATATTTTTCTGCACACGTAAAGACTTGTTGCATGCATGCATGCATGCAGCGGTCTATGTAGGGTTTTGTTTTTATGTTTGGATGTTTTTGAATTGTGATGGCTTCTCAAACTTGGTTTTAAGGTTTCAAGATTTAATATACACATGCATTTCATTTTTAATTTATTGTGATTTGATTTGGTCATTGTATATATAATTTGGATATTTGGACAAATGGATTGTTTATATGGACAAATACAAATTTATTTTCATAACAAAATATTTATTAGATCTTACATACTCTCATCAAAAGCACTGAAAATTAGATTACATATTTATAACCCCCAAATAATAATTTATTATATATACAATCAAATATCAATGTTAAATATAATAATTTATTATATATACAATCAAATATCAATGTTTGTCATTGTTTTCAATTTTCTTATATTTGTATAGGCAAATAATATAATCCTTCATTCCGAATTCTTTGTATTGGTTTGCTATTTTTTTTTGTAAATTTACAGAAATCCTGACAAAAAAATCCTGACAAAAAAATTCAGGTAATGAGGGAGCAGTATATAGATTAATTAAGCAGGTTCTGATTTCTGAAAAAAAAAAAATATTATATGAAAAAAGTATACCTTAAAAAAAATCAATTGCTACAGCCTACAAAGAAAACATAAATAAAAAGGCAACTATATGAAAAATTACAACATTGAATCCCATAGTGAGTTTTAAAAAAAAGGGAATGCTGAAAATGCTAAAACCTGACTAGTACCAAAACAATGTAATGCCTACTAAATATTACACTTGAGCCTGGCAAAGGTCAAATACCCAGTATGCCCTTTAGCCTCACCATTTCGTCTTGCCATGATCGACTGAGGTCTAGAATCCTCCGGTCCATTTTTCGAGCGCTGCCTCTTCTTACAACCCTTGAGAGTCACCAAACCCCCGTCACTCTCTTGCCAGCTCCCCAAATTCCCTTCCTGAACATCATATGTGTGGAGAAGCACCTCAAAGGTTCTTAAATCTGGAACATGAAAAACAACCACCCATAATATAACAGAGAACGATAAATACCCAGAAATAAGTAAATAGTAGGGTGATTGATTACAGACACAAAAAAACATAAATGTTTGTAGTTAGGTCAAATTCCCGATGGAACTTTTTCTGTTTATCCCTAAATAGTAACAGAGTCAAAATCAAATTCACAGAACAGAACTTTTACCTGTAAAATCAGATTTTAGCGTCTCGCAAGATTTTTGCACTTGCTCAATACAAGGAGAAAACGAGCACAAAATCCCATCTTGCTGCAGCATTTTTGCAGCAGACGGAATAGCCAACCAAGGTTGAGGGAGGTCAAGGAAAACAGCATCTGCCCGTCCCAGAAAATCATCAGGGAAACCCTCGCCCTGTATGTCTCTAACACCAACTGTCACCAAACTACTCAATCCCATTCTCTCAAAATCCTCCCTAACAGAGAAAAAGCAAATCAAAACATCATCAAATAAAAAAATACAAGCAAATCTCCTTCGAACGATTAATTATTGCACCGAGAATGAAATTCAAGAGCTCTAATAGAATTTATACCAACTAACTTTTACATTAGAGCTCTAACTGCACAATAACACGAACAAGGCCGGTTTTAAAAATAACGTGTACAATTTGAGTTCAAGATAAAAATGGATTTGACAAAACACATTACTATCATCAATACTTTACTCGACATCAAACACGATTATCAATAATAAAACACAACAAAAAAATCTGCTCACCTAGCTAACGCAGCTCTCGGTTCATGGAAATCGAACGTGTAAACGTGCCCGTTCGGCGCAACAGCACGCGCAAGCGAAGTAGACAGGGATCCACTTCCCGTACCAGACTCGAGCACGACACAACCAGGGACTAACTCCAAGTACATGACGACAAAACTAATATCCGCAATGTACAAAATTTGAGTCCTGTGGCTCAAAACCAGAGTCCAGAGCTCAGGGGTAGGGGCTAACAAGTAAATAAAACAATCCTTGTTGCTGAACACCTTCGAGCCGAACGGTTTTCCGATCCAATCGGAGTGCTTGAACATACCGAACCGGTTCTGCAAGGTCCCGTTCTCCGAAACTTTGACCGGCTTCATGATGTCGTGCCTCTCGTACACCACCACCAAATCTCCGTCGGCGATGCGGCGGTTGAACGATAATTTATTCGCCGGATCGATCGGTACCATCGTCATTTAAGGTAATCTACATTTTTCACACGAAGAAAAAATAAAAATAAAAATATGACGAATTACAGCGGGAAATACATGATTGAAATTAGTATCAATTACCCGACAGTGAAGTTCTGGAAATCGACAATGGAGCTAGGGTCTTAGCAGCGCCGTGTATAATGGCTAATTACGTCGGTTAGGGTTTTGCTCGACTGATGGCTGATGGGAATTGGGGAAACCCTAAAACTATTTTTTTTTTTTCAATTTTGGCCCTTGCCGACTTATGACCCGCGGGTAG
This sequence comes from Euphrasia confusa, assembly GCA_954870475.1. NCBI lineage: Eukaryota > Viridiplantae > Streptophyta > Magnoliopsida > Lamiales > Orobanchaceae > Euphrasia > Euphrasia confusa. The sequence continues at coordinate 32,976,438 of OX940966.1, forward strand.
AGAAGACGGGCAGAGCGGGTCGGATCTTATTTTTTCAGACCTAGTAAAGCCCAAAGTTGTGTGAGTTGGATCGGCCCATCATAAGAAAATGACCCAATACTAAAATCTAGTTAGATAATGCTTGTATAAATTTGTGTGCATACAAGTACAGCCCAATTGTGCCTCTCTTTTTTTTTTTTGCGAATTTTTTTATTTCAGTATTATAATTTTAAGGAGAAATAAATTTTTGATTGTAAAATTTACACGAGTGTAAATTGGTTGAGTAAAGCTGAAATTGATGTTTGATACGTATTTGAATATATTTTGAGTTTTTTTTCATTCGTAATAGAATCGAGCATGAAATAACTTTAATCTAGAGTCTAGTCTAGACGAGTTCAAACAAATAAAATCGAGTTCTTCCCAATTACTAGTATTTTTATATTACTTATTGAAAACAAGAATCTAATATTCTAAACATCAATTTACCAAACATAGTAATATTCTAAACAAGAATCTAATAATGCAAATATACCAAAAACAATTTAATAAAAATAAATAAATTAGGAAAAGATTCACACATACTGTATATATAATAGGATAGGATGTCAAATGTGAAGACGGGAAAGGTTGCACGGGATGCACGTGGTATATTATTATTAACAAAACAAATCAAACTCAAACATATATACTTTTTATTGACTAAAAATAAATAAAATTGAATTAAAAATAAATAAAATTGGTGAACGTTAACTTTTTTTGTTCATTCAATGCATATTATAAAAAGTATAAAAAATAATTAAAAAATAATTAGAATAAAATTTAACTATTTTTAGTAGATAAAATGAATTATATAATATAAATAATTGAATATTATTAATTTTATTAATATATGAAATATATTTAGAAATAATTAAAAATATAAGACCGGTCTTCATTCATTTTGGACGCACATGGCGTCGTTATTGATCATTCATAGGGCCAGTTATTATTTTTTGTATTTATTATTTAAAAAAAAATACAACTCCACAAACTCAAACCAATCAATCAAAATCCTCTTCGGAATCTCATCAACCCCATTTCTTTCTCCCCTCCCATTTTCATCCGCCATTACCGGATTCATTTCCGTTCACAATCCGTGTTGTTGATTCATACTCGAGTTTCTCCTCTGCTTCGTTCTGTAAGTTTTTCATGTTCTTCAATTGTTTTTGTGTTGTTTGATTTTGCATAATTTCATCCACGCCCTCAAGGTGTTTGTCGAAATGCTTCTCTCTTTTTTTTTTTGTTTCATTTTATGTTCCCAAAGCAGTTGAAGAATAGGTTTTTGTAAATAGGAAAAAAATGCATAATTTTATGATTTTTCTTTCTCTGAAGGTTGTATCTGGAATATGAAATTGAGCATAATGCCTTATTTTCCTTCTGTTGTGTATATAGGAATGAGGTATATATGAAATTGGAAAAATAGGAAACTCGTTTTAGTAACTGCGCATTTGTTTAGAAAAATCTCTGGCTGCATCTTTAAAAACTTACGAATCGGATAACTGGAACGTACCATTATACTTCTACAGCATTCAGTTGTTGTTAATTATAATGATAAGGGCACGTGTTATACGTGTTTTATTCTGCAATCGGACAAATGAAGCAGAAAGTTGAAAATGATTGTAGTCTGTGTTCATGTAAATGTATAGCTATAAGATTAGCTCATAATTTTGTATATTCCATGACCAGTAATGTAAAAAGATTATGAATTATTTTATCATGGACTTAATTCAATGTCTGGAACAGGATGCATTTGCTCGTTAGTGCTGCTGACCCTACTACGTTAAGTTACTGGCTGAACTGGAGAGCTTTTCTGTGTGCATTATGGGTCTTGACATCTATGGTTGTTGCATTATTTCTAATATGGAAATACGAACATTCAGACAATTCAGAATCAGGAGGGGCGCCCCACCACGAGAAATCGCGTGGTTCGAAGTTTAATATATCTTGGAAACCTTGTCTAACAGGAATCCACCCTGTTTATTTAATGGTGTATCGGATGATTGCTTTCTGCCTGCTCTTGATAGCTGTGAGTTATGATATCGCTACTCATAGCCTCGACCTATTTTACTACTACACCCAGTAAGCCGTTATTCTCTTTGAACTATTGTCAACAGATGCACTTGAATGAGATGAATTATGCAAAAAAAAAAAAAAAAGGATCTTGTTGCAATATTGTAAGCACTTTGTTGTTAAGTTATTGGTAAATAGTCGAAATCTTACGTATAGTGTAGTAGTTAGTCCTAGGAGAATAAAATAAAGGTAAAATCATTCAATGGACATTGCTACCCTTGCATGATCAGGCGATTATTAAATAAATCAGATGAGGATTAAGGATATATTAGTAAGAAAATCAAGGATTAAGTATAATTAGACGAGTAAACTGGATTATTTACCAAAGAATTTGTTTTGTTTGTGTTTGTAGCGAATAGTTTGGCGAGGGTGGACTAAATGGAAATATTTCATTTTTGTTAAATTTATTTGTTTATTATTACTCTTGGAAGTCTTTCCCTTCGTCTATAACTAAAAAACTTCTTCTTTTTTACGTGGTTCTGTTCTTACAGGTGGACTTTTACTTTAGTCACCATCTATTTCGGGGTATGGGCTTGTGATTTTTGTTTTCACATCAAGTACAGATGATATGGGTCCTTGACATGTCTAACATTTTTTTTCTGGTTCCTGTTTGCAGATCGGATCATTGCTTTCTATACATGGATGCATCTACAATCTCAAAACAAATTTCCACAAACCCGAGGATACTGAGCAAGGCGTGTATTTGCCCCTAGCACATGGCGCAAACGGGAATGGAGCAAAGTTCTTAGACACCTTGGACCAACCTGGAAAGACCCGTGCTCTATTACCTTGTGGCTTTTGGGACAATCTGTTTCAAGTGTTATTCCAGGTATTGTCTTTGCTTATTCAATTTACTAAAAGCTAGCCATGATTATTTTCTTGCATTTGCAGATGACAGCAGGGGCAGTAACAATCACCGATTTCATTTACTGGTCTGTGATATTCCCATTCATCGTGCTTATAGATTACGAGTGGAGTTTCGTAAGTGCCTATCTGCCAGACAGATCTTTTCTGTTAACCGTCTTATGTTTTCAGCATCAATTCCCATGTTTAAGAAACATGTCTGCTTCTTTTTGATTAGTTAACAGTGGTAACACACTCGCTTAACGGCGTCTTGCTCCTCGGGGATACAGCTCTTAACAGCCTGGTGGGCCCTCATCCTCCTCGTGTTTTCAGTTTGTTAGTCGTGCATTCACAGCACAATATCTAATTTACAACTTTTATTCCCCTCTCAGCAATTTCCTTGGTTTCGGATTTCATACTTCATCATGTTCACGGGCATTTACGTCATATTCCAGTGGACTGTTCACGCGTGTGTCCACATTTGGTAATTTTTGTTCCTGGCAATTATTTTTTTCTTTTCTTGGCAGTGTGAAAATATGTTTTGATATCCTTGTTCTTCGTTTCAGGTGGCCGTATCCGTTTCTTGATTTATCGGCTGATCTTGCTCCAGTTTGGTACGTTTGTTTTATCATATTCACCTTCCTTTTTTCCCGGTTAATTGAATCGAATTACTGAACACATGAATTGACAGGTATTTGCTGGTGGCAGTGATGCACGTCCCGTGCTATGCAATCTATCTGTTGGTCGTTAAATTAAAACATATGTTGTATTCCAAATGCTTCCCTAATTCCTACCAATGTTCATCATAAGATTAAACTCCCATTCCTTCTTGTAATGTTAGATGCAATACAAATTTTCACTCAACTGTACACAAAAAACATTGATTTCTCCAGGTTCTTACACCCATATTTATGAATTTCGTTTCGACCCCGTACTGAAAAAATATACAGGAAAATCGGTATTAAATTCTGTATTACTAATAAATTCCTTGAAATCTTGTTTTTAATCATTTATGGAGTGAAATAATAAATACTACAGCGTGACTACGCACCAAACATAATAAATGCATAATACTAGAGCTATCTAATCATTTTGTACTAGGACTAAAAGTCTTCATAGTTCATACAAAGGACAGAACAAAAAATCAATGGCTGTCGTTTGGAGAATCGGGAGTAACATTTCATCTTCGTTTTCCTCTCCTTGCGATCTCTCGTTGAAGAAATGCAGCTACTCTTCTTACAAGCTTCGACGAATGAGTTGTTTTTTCGGTGATCGAATCGACCCGAAGAGATCGTCGATTCAAACGCGATGCCTTCGCCGTCCCCTGCAGTTACCTATAACTTGTCCTAAACAGGTAAAAGTTGTATGTCCTAAACAAATGAGTAAGAAGAATAACTCAGAATTGTTTTTATTTGTTTTTCGATTTTTCAAAGTTATTCGAGCGGCTACTGAACAAAGAGGATTTGAGTGAAGATGAAGCAGAGGAGTCGCTCGATTTCCTGCTAAGGGACGGCACTGAAGCTTCGATCAGCGCTTTTCTTGTCCTCCTTCGAGCCAAATGCGAAACCTACGAAGAAGTGAGTGATTAAATTTTTCGAAAATTAAGTTTTTTTTTTAAATTTAATTTATCGAATGCTTAAGAAAGTGTTCGTTCCGATTTTAGATTGTCGGCATGGCAAGGGCTATGATAAAATGTAGCGAAAAGGTCGAAGCTCCGGAAAACGCGGTTGATATAGTCGGGACGGGCGGAGATGGCTTCAACACGGTGAATATCTCGACGGGGGCCTCGATTCTCGCGGCCGCTTGTGGTGCTAGAGTTGCTAAGGTTTGAGTTAATTTCGACTATCGCTTTTTTTAAAGAGATATATCGAAAAAAAATGTCGATGAATTCGTTCGTTTTTTTTTTTCACTAGCAAGGGAATAGATCGAGCTCTTCCGCCTGTGGGAGTGCGGACGTTTTGGAAGCGTTGGGAGTGGCCATTGATTTAGATCCCGAGGTTAGTTATACTGTTTAATTATGAAGATAACTATATTGAGGTTAGTTATACTGTTTAATTATGAAGATAAACTATATTGATAACTATATTGAATTAGGGAGTGAAGAAATGTGTTGAAGAAGTGGGAATCGGGTTTATGATGTCTCCTAACTATCACCCGGCGATGAAGACGTTTGCTCCGGTGAGGAGAAAGCTCGGAGTGAAGACCGTTTTCAACATTCTAGGCCCTATGTTGAATCCGGCTCGTGTACCTTTTTCGGTTGTCGGGGTCTTCAAAGAAGACATGGTAAGTTACTACTATACCCCTGCCTGAAGTCATGTGTTATTACTTTTATTTAATTTTTCCGATTCTTTAGGTCATGAAGATGGCGAAAGCCCTACAACGATACGGCATGAAACGAGCGCTCGTTGTTCACTCTGAGGGCCTAGACGAAATGAGTCCACTCGGTAAGATATTTTCTCGTCTAATAGAATATGTGTGCATTATGTCTTCTTCAATCGATTTTTTTATTATCAGGCCCCGGGATGGTGCTTGATGTTACACCTGAAAAGATCGAGGAGTTCTCTTTCGACCCGCGTGAGAACTCAAAACTCCGCATATTTTACTTTTTTTTTTATATATATGTTTTTGCGTTTGTTGAATGATCGTATCGAGGTTGTTACACTTGTAGTACATTACGGTATTCCTCGTTGCTCATTGGGAGATTTGAAAGGGGGAGGCGCGGTATATAACGCCGAGGTAATGAGGCGTGTGCTGTCGGGAGAGAAAGGAGCAGTTGCAGATGCATTTGTAAGTCGATTTTCCGGTTGATTACCAAAATTGCCCCTGAGGGATGAGAATATTACAACTAGCTCTGTTGTTGATTTAGGTGATGAATGCAGCTGCGGCGTTGTTGGTCTGTGGGCATGTGTGTGACCTGGGGGACGGGATAGACTTAGCGCGCGAGATACATAGATCGGGGAAAGCTTTGGATACTCTCGATCGATGGATTACTATCTCAAATGTACGTAAGCTTTGGATGATTCTGTTTTTACTCGTTTCTTTAATTTTCTTTACGTGAAAATTGTAATTGCTATCGAAGGTGACGAGACCAACTGCGATGGCTGCCTGGATGTAGAAGGTGATGCTCGGCTCGACTGGAGTCGAAGATTGAAATATGGATTTTGGATGTGATGAAGGAAATCTGTAGTTGTAGTTTTGTTTTAAAATAAATAAAACAAGAATGCATCGTTGTTAACATATCATTTCAGTACTTTTTATGAAGGAAAATTAATGAATGATTATCATGCTTTCATATAAGCAATTACTCTGTATATGTTATCTTCACAAAACAAGAGTATACTGTATATTTGAAATTTGAACACTCAAAAAGTCAAAAATTAATTTATACAGTATACTCCATTTGAATTATGGGCTTGGAATGGGCCGGTATACAAACTCACCTACTCTTAGTCGGCCCATTTCGGGGATTGAACGGCAACATTTCCAGCGCGACGCAGTTGATCCCACTCTCCTCATTTCTAAAACCCCAACACTTTCCCAGTGGTTTAATGTTCTAAAACCCTAAACCCTGACACTCTCTTTCCATGGCTCCGGTGGCGAGTAAAGCCAATCCTCTACTATCAAATATACCATGGCGGAGAATCAAATTCCGTACAATCTGCGGCGGTCGTATAGCGCAAGCTCCTTCCTCGTCAACTGCCGCCGAGTGCGAACGGCCAGTCGCCGGAAAGAAGGTTCTGGAGACGTTCTCGGAAGAATTCGAAATCGGATCGCGTAAAATCACGTTTGAAACTGGTAAAATCGCGCGGTTCGCCAACGGCTCTGTTGTTTTGGCTATGGAGGAGACGAAAGTGCTGTCCACAGTTGCCTCGGCGAAGAGTGATGGAGCTCGTGATTTCCTGCCGCTCACTGTATGACTTTATTCGTGTGCTCAATTCTTAAGCTCACTCTAAAACTGAGCATATTTTTTACCTTGATTTATTAGCCTTAGAGTTCTACGTTTCATTTTGTTTATGTGTAATTGAATTGAACCAGACGACATAAAAAATGACGATTCAAGTATGTTTGTGTTGCAGTTTTTTGTCCGTCGACTTTGTAATTGCTAATTTGAGCTATAATTTTGGAGTTTATAATTGCTGAATCCCCTCAAGCTTCATTGTGCGAACAATTGATAGTGTATATGAAACTGCGTTTCTTTGATTGGTGACTAGTATTTTTAGCACAACCTAGTTGGTGCCTGTAGTTATTTAGTAACGAGAAGGCATGGGCAGTACTGTTTATTGTTATAATGAATGTGTTTTTTTGTCACTTTCAAGGTTGACTATCAGGAGAAACAGTTTGCTCAGGGAGTGATTCCAAACACATTTATGCGGAGAGAAGGTGCTCCAAAAGAACGTGAACTCTTATGTGGTCGTATCATTGATAGACCTATCAGACCACTTTTTCCAGCTGGATTTTACCATGAAGTCCAGGTACAATACAACACTACTCCACTATATCGTAATAAACCCGTTTTTAGTTATGTCTGCTGTCCTGTTGTTTCTGAGCTCAGTTTTTTTTCCAAAGATCCTGGCAAGTGTCCTCTCGTCAGATGGGAAACAAGACCCGGATATTTTGGCAGCCAATGCTGCATCTGCTGCACTGATGTTATCAGATATTCCATGGGGTGGTCCCATTGGAGTGATACGCGTAGGGAGGATCTCCGGTCAATTTATCGTTAATCCCAGCATGGATGAGGTTTGTCATATTCTCTCTTGTGTTATTGAAATCATTCATTTTTGGTAAATAAATAAATCAACCAGATTTAGGATTTTTGGATGGAAAGTTATATATTTTTATAATATCTTCATTAGTGTTCTAATTTTGTTTGTTTCATACGTTTTGAATAATGGAATGAACACTCGTTCAAATGTTTTGACCTTGCCGTCTATAAAATCATTGTTCTTGTTTATATATGATCAGTATTAAATTTCTAATGGACGTGTTGCAGCTAGCACTGAGCGATCTGAACTTGATTTATGCCTGCACTAAAGACAAAACATTGATGATAGATGTGCAAGCACGTGAGATATCAGAAAACGATTTAAAAATTGCTCTAAGATTGGCTCATCCTGAGGTGAGTTTTTGGGCTCTCTGTGATTAGTACTGCAATGTTTTAGTATTCTTACATTCGATGTTTCAGGCAGTTAAATATCTTGAGCCTCAAATAAGGCTGGCAGCCAAAGCAGGTAAACAGAAAAAGGATTATACATTATCAATGGTATCTGAGGAAACATATGAAAAAATCAGGAGTTTGGCTGAAGCTCCCATTGAAGCTGTGTTTACTGATCCTACATATGGCAAGGTTCACACAATATAATAATGATACTTGTGTACTATATCATATTGTGATACTACTACAGAGTCTTATAGGCATTCACCACTTTTTTTGTGTCTGCAGTTTGAAAGGGGAGAAGCGTTGGATAATATTATGCAGGACGTGAAAAAATCACTAGTGGAAGAAGACAACCAAGAAGGCCTTAAATTTTTATCAAAAACAGTAGACAGTGTGCGGAAAAAGGTATTTTCCACAGCAAAGGGACACAGCAAAGAATGCACATGCAAAATATTTTTTTCCTCTGGATCTTGCAACAAATAGTAATTGTTAAGCTTATTATGCCTGGTTATTTGGTTTACTTGAAAAAATATTGATTATTTGTTTTTATGGCATAAGGACAGTAGTTAATAGTCCTAGACAAACTTACTGTTATTTAATTGGTAAACTTAATTTATTTATTTTCCTAAATTCTCGTTGTTGTCTTTAGGTATTTTTATTTAAGTTTTTAATTAAACATTTCAGGTAGTCCGCAGAAGGATTATTGGTGAAGGGATTAGAGTTGATGGAAGACATCTTGATGAAGTTAGGCCTCTCTATTGTGAAGCTGGTAATTTGCCTGTACTTCATGGTTCATCAATCTTTAATCGTGGAGATACTCAGGTCAGTAACAACAACGCCTAAGTTATTCAAAATTTATTTTTTTTACTAATAGGGTATCTGATGACATCAAAGTTCTCATTTTTTGGGCACCTTCTGAGATGTTTGTTTGCATATTAAATATGTTGTTAACAGGTTCTTTGTACGGTGACACTTGGAGCACCTGGAGAAGCTCAACGTCTAGACTCTGTGGTTGGTCCTCCATCCAAGAGATTCATGCTTCACTACAGTTTTCCACCATTCTGTATCAATGAAGTCGGGAAACGAGTTGGCCTGAATAGACGAGAAGTCGGGCATGGTAAGCTACCGCCATTTTCATGATAGTCACGACTTTTATAGTTTTATGATTTGCTGCAATATTATTTCCTTGACTTGGCATATTATTTGATTCTTTAGTCGGCATATATAGTTATTCTATAGATTTTGTACCTTTACTTCGCAGGTACTCTTGCTGAGAAAGCTCTACTTGCTGTTATGCCTCCGGAAGATGATTGTCCATACACTGTTCGTGTGAATGCAGAAGTCATGGCATCTGATGGATCAACATCTATGGCATCTGTTTGTGCAGGTTGTGTCACCTTGTGCCTTAGACTTTTTTCAGGAATCTTTTGTAGTATATAAACTTAGTGATGACTTCTTTTTTTAGTCAGAATTGTCTCCAACTATCTTTCTTTATAGACTTAATATCCAGATTAACTTATTTTAAAATGACATGGGATGCATTTGTTTTTGGTAGGCAGCATGGCTTTGATGGATGCTGGCATTCCACTTAGAGACCATGTAGCAGGTTTGTCAGTGGGTCTTATCAGTGAAACAGACCCATCAACTGGTGAAATCACTGATTACAGAATATTAACTGATATCCTGGTAAGGAATATATTTTTTTTTTATTTTTTATTTTATTTTTATAAAAGCTTCTGTTGTAAGAAAATTGAACTCTTTTGGGAGGGTTCCTTTTCCTGTATAATTTATAAATGATATTTCATAATTTGAATTTTCATTAATTTTTTTCTTTAATTACACACTATTTATAGGGATTGGAAGATCATCTAGGGGACATGGACTTCAAAATTGCAGGAACCCGAAATGGAATTACAGCAATTCAGTTGGATATAAAACCTGCGGGTATTCCTTTAGATGTCGTATGCGAGAGTCTAGACCCTGCACTTAAAGGCAGGCTTCAACTTCTTGATCATATGGAGCAAGAGATAAATGTACCGCGTAACCAAGATGGCAGAAACTCTCCTCGTATATGTAATATTATTCATTAGTCAATGATCATTTTTTATAAAATGAAAGCTTGTCACTTCAAAATTATCCTTGTCTTCATTTTAAATACAGTGGCAATGAAGTTTTTTTATTTAATTCATCTTTCTGATGACGATAATGATTTCAATGCAGTGACATTGAAGTACAGCAATGATGCAATCCGTCGTTTAATAGGTCCTCTAGGTGCCTTGAAGAGGAAAATTGAAGAAGAAACAGGTGTGATGCTCCCAATATTTTCATGAGCACCTGTTGATTCGTTAAATACACTGACCGAGCCTTTGATTTGTTTTTGTTTACCTTACATTGTCCAATACACTAGACTTCATTGTTTTTTAAGCTTATTTTCTGTTTGTTTGGTGGAGTTTTTTTTCCCCTGTCAATGTCATACTTGAGGAATTGTTCTTTGGGTGAAAAACCTGAGGTGATTTGTTTAGCTTGTAGTGGTTTGACATTTGCTTTATATAAATTACAGACTGATATCATATTTATGTTACAGGTGGAAGGATTTCAGTGAGTGATGGTTCCCTTACCATAGTGGCAAAAAGTCAATCAGTACTGGATAAATTGTTGGAAAAGGTAACCATTTTGTTGTTCATGAGACCTGTTGGCTGTCATTAAATTTGAACGCTGTTTTTACTACCGATTGACACTGATATTTGTTTGTATTGAAACTATTTATCTGTGCGAATATAGTAATTTGCTTCATTTTTTTCCTGGCATATTTCATATTTGCTTTATGTTATTCCTGATGGTATCATCTGATTTGTTAAATTCCCTTGTAGGTCATATCTCATATTTGTCTATTCCATCTCTAATTTTATCCATATATCTTCAGCTTATGACCATTAAGACTCGCTTGCTATTTAGACCCAAAAAATAAATTTAGCCCACCAAGTATTTTTCATTATTTTTCCAGATTGATATTATTGTGGGTCGTGAAATTCAAAAGGGAGGCGTGTACAAAGGTGTTGTAACTTCAATCAAGGAATATGGTGCCTTTGTTGAGTTCAATGGAGGCCAACAAGGTCTTCTCCACATTTCTGAGTTATCACATGAACCGGTTGGTGCCATTTTTTTATGACTTCTGTAGTTCACTTGTCTCTTGCTTGCTAGTACTATTTACTAATTAGATTAGTTGATCCATTTCAGGTGTCTCGGGTGTCTGATGTGCTCACAGTAGGCCAAGTCCTGAATTTAATGTGCATCGGTCTCGATGTCCGTGGCAACGTGAATCTATCACTGAAAGCCACTAGTCCTCCCACACCAGTTTCAAAATCGTTTCCTGCAGTGAAAGAACCGGTCGTTCACAATACAGAAAAAACGCCTGAAGTTAGGAAGCCTGATTTTAACAACAATGCGCACAAGAAGCAAGGAAGTGAGGATGATGAAAGAACTGCTGTTAAGGATAGCTCGTCACCTATTGTAATTCGAACTGCTGCTGAGTGTGACGAGGAGGAAAAATCAGGTTCTGCTAAGCCTGATCGGAGTTCTAAAGGTAAATAGTAGTTAAGAGTCATGTATGTATCAGCTTTTATTGTTAAGGTAGTGGATGACTATGCTAACCTTTTTGTTTTTTTTCTAAACGCATTTTTTAAAAGAAAGGGCAAGTTCTCCATTAATTATATTTGGAGGAGTGTTATTGATTTAAGGGTTAATTTGGATATATAATTATATTTTTGTGAAAAATGCAAATGTTGTGAAAAATAGAGGTTTTATTATTTTGATATTGACTCTATTCTTGAAATTTGTGAATTTACAGGTGAGGCATCTCTTGATGCCAAGAAATTGAAGATTGGAATGAAATTGACAGCTAAAGTTCACCAAATTCGTGCACACGGACTGGTCCTCGATTTAGGTGGTGGAATCCGTGGAATGTACCGATTTGAGGTAAATGAACAACCATTCTTAAATTCTAAATGAACATGAAATGATGTTGTGGTTTGTATTTTCTGATAGGCAATGCGTTATCTTTTCGTGTTTAAAGACCTTAAAGTTATTGTGACCTTCAGCCTGTTAAATTCCTTCTACCCTTATTTTCCAAATTTAAAATAGTGTACCCTTATTAATTTAGACTTTCTATGTTCAAAATCCTGAGTACCCTAAAGGGTAATTTTGCAAACACTAGAAAAATGTTTTTTTTTTTATTAAGTTTTAAGCTTGTAAAAAATAGCGATTGCAAATGTCGCATATCTGATTATATTCCTAATCGAAATTGAAAAGCAGGGGAAGGGGTGTTCACATACATGATGCAATAAATTATATTTTACATACATGATGCATAAATGGAACACATCTCCACTTCCCAACCAATCACTCTTAAAAGTCGACGTCTGTTTTCAAACACTATCAACTTTTGATTCTCGAATGCTTTCGCTCCAGCTGCCATAAAATAATCTTCTTCCTAAACCAAACACTCCCTAAATCATGTCAAAGTTCAAGATTGACCCTTGATTTTCTTTCCACTCCAAATTTTGACAATAACCATTACACTTTTTTCAAAGTGCATACGTTCTTTTTGTGTGGAACAAGAAATTCTATGCTGGAAATTACGGCCTTGATGTCGTTTTCATTTAATTTTTGAAATGTCTATCGTGCAGAGTGGTTCGAAAAGAGACTTTGAAATTGGTGATGAGGTGAGTGTAAAATGCTTGAGTTTCTCCAGCAGAGGTATCCCTGTATTGTCTTTGTTGTGATAGTAGAAATGCTGTTGAAAGGGTCAAGAATAATACTGAGAACATAAACAGCAGAGAGACGAGACCAACGATTTTGATTTTTTTAGTAGTTAGGCAAAGTATTCAGGTGTAAACGTAGCAGCTTGAATATTGATGCCTCTGCTGTATATTTTTGTGTTTGCTTCGTTTCTCTTTACATTTAAAAAACATAAATCAATTGTATTGGGTAGCTATAATTTAATTATTTTCGAAGTCACTCTTCGAGCTATGGTTCGATTATCGATAACTGCTTTTAAAAGTGATATTTTGTGCGTTTGAGGGTCAATCACTCTGTAATTGCTTCAGATCATAGTCCTCCACTACGATTGAACCTCGTAGAATTTTCAAGAAAATATCGAAACTAACATCTGTTTTTCTTGTAAGAATAAATTATCCCAAAATGACGATGGGCGTGGGTTCCACGTGTAACACGTTTGAAATTATTATTGAAAATTGATGATGAGTGGTAACACGTTTGAAATTATTATTGAAAATTGATGATGAAATTGCTCTTGTTTTTTTATTTTATTGGCTAGTTTTATTTATTCTTAGTTTCTGTTTTGGTCAGGTGAGTAGTCAAACATCACAGCTACTCAAATCCAACTAGGAGATCCATAAGTTACCGAGTCTACGGTGGATATCGAACGGATAAAGTCTTCCAAAATGAGTATAGGGAAAACTTAAATAATGAAACCTTTGAATATTCACTAAAAATGAGTATCGGGAAAACTTAAATAATGAAACCTTTGAATATTCACTAAGGTGATGTTTTCAAAAGAGAGCCAAAAAAAAAATTGTTACTACGATAGTTTCATATTCTCATTGCTCGTGTGAATGAAACAATCTCAATGTACAATGTATATATGATGTCAGATAGAACCTTCAGTATTACGAATAAATTGTTGTTGAACATTCTCTTTTGACAATATAACATTTTTAAATTCAGTGATAAAAAATTGAAATATGTTTGGTTGATTTTTTTTTAAATAAGAATATTTTAATAACAGATAAAATTGATCTTTATTTAAACATCAAAATTAAAAAAAAAATATTGATTTTTTTTTTTTTTTTTTTTTGTTGTATTCTAGTATAACTCACTTTTAGTCACTTATTAAAGTACTGTATAATGTAAATTTTTACAACTATAAAAAAATGACGCACATTTTAATTGTTGTCATAGTATTTTACAATAAAATGACAATTTTAAAAATAAATAATTATAGTATATTTTTTTATTCTAAAAAATAATTTTTTTTATTTAAATTATAAAGAGTAATTTTTAATTTACAAATATATTTTTAAATCAAATTTTTTGTTAGGAAAATATAAGTCACAGTGAGAACACAAGGAACAATAGGCTGCTGGTGCGTCCCTACAGTCCGCCATTCACTGCACAACCAAATATCTCCATTAATAACCAAAAGCAAAAAGTAGAAGACGAAGGAAGAAGAAGATTTCATCAAAAAATCAGTTACCAGTTTTTTTGTTCTTTATGTTACATGCATTTATCAACCCCAAATTCTCCGGCTCACCGGAAATGGATCGCCCTATTCATCTTCACAGTGATCCGAATCCTCCCACACACGCTATCTGACCCGAGAATTTCCGAAGCCGGCCTCTTCTGTAGCCGCACGCGGCCGCAGCCGAACTCCACCTTCATCACTCTCTTCGTGAGCGGAATGGAAGTCCTATCGCAGCGCGTGACGGCCGACAACTGGGGCCACTCCGCCGTGAGCTCCTCCAACACCTCCGTGTACGCCCTGTCCCAGTGCCACGGCGATCTATCGCACGACGACTGCCTCCAGTGCTACGCCGCCAGCCGCACGCGAATCCCGCGCTGCCTCCCCTTCGTCGCCGGACGCGTGTACCTCGACGGGTGCTTCCTCCGGTACGACAGCTACGATTTTCTGAACGAGAGCGTCGACGCTGCTCTGGACACGGTGAATTGCAACAGCTCGGCGTCGGCGGCGGCGAGCGGCGTGAATTTGGAATTCGTGGGGGATGTTGGGGAGCTGATCGATAATTTGACGGCGATTGCGGCGGCGAATCGGGGATACGCGGTGAGGGGGAGCAAGGGCGTGTTTGGATTGGCGGAGTGTTGGGGCACGGTGAGCAGGGAAGGGTGTAGGGCGTGTTTGGCGAAGGCGAATCGAGAAATTAGGGCTTGCTTACCGAACAGGGAAGGTAGGGCTTTGAACGCCGGCTGCTATTTGAGGTATTCTACGGAGAGATTTTTCTCTAATCAGACCGAGATTTCAAGCCCCAATTCTCGTGAGTTTGAGCCCTAACCCATTTTCATCCTCATATATAGTTCGATAATTCGGATGAAGTTTGATGAATTTAATATGCAGAGATGATTGATTAATTGTTATGATCTTCAATTTATTGATCTCCGGTTTTTTCTTAGGGATCTCAAGAACAGGATTATCTCTGGCAATTGCTCTGCCTCTACTCGCTCTCGGTATGCTCTGCGTTTTCGGTGCTTATTCATTCCACAAAAGACGGAAAAGGCTAAAACAAGGTATTTCACATGATAGTATTAGTATCGGTAGCATATGATTCGTAAGTGAAAAATGCGATCCTCGTTCTCATTCATCTCGTTGTCACGATGCAGAACGTAGTAATCTTGGTCGGATTTCATTTTCATACAACAAATCCAATCTGAACTTTAAATACGACACTCTGGAGAAGGCTACAAACTATTTCGATCTTTCCAGAAAACTAGGCCAAGGAGGGGCAGGCTCTGTTTATAAAGGGATACTTCCGGGCGGAAAAATAGTGGCGGTCAAAAGGTTATTCTTTAGCACCAGGCAATGGGTTGACGAGTTCTTCAATGAAGTAAATCTTATCAGTGGGATTGAGCACAAGAATCTTGTGAAGCTTCTTGGCTGCAGCATTGAAGGCCCCGAAAGCCTTCTGGTTTACGAGTTTGTTGCTAACAAGAGCCTTGAACAATACATTTTTGGTGAGTTTTCTTTTGTGTATGTGTGCGCGTGGTTGGGTGAATATGTGTCATACATCTTAATTATTGGGTAATGATTCTAGTTTCAGATGATAACAAGAATAGAATTCTTACTTGGAATGAGAGATACAATATAATTGTCGGGGCGGCTGAAGGGATTGCTTACCTTCATGGAGGTTGTGAGTGCAGAATAATACACAGGGACATCAAGAGCAGCAATGTCCTTCTTGATGAGAATTTCGAAGCTAAGATAGCCGATTTTGGTCTCGCTCGATGTTTTGCGGCTGATAAAACTCATCTCAGCACGGGAATTGCTGGCACATTGTGAGGATTCTTTAATTAATACCAAAATCGAATTTTAATTTGCTTTACAAAAAATATCAATTATATTTCATGATTTCAGATACTGTATTCAAATCAAATACAAGCCTCAAGAGATAATTCACCATATACCTAAAATATTTTTTTCGTAATTTTTGTTATTTTTTTGGTGTGCAGAGGGTACATGGCTCCAGAGTACCTAGTAAAAGGACAGCTTACTGAGAAGGCCGATGTTTATAGCTATGGTGTCCTGGTTCTTGAAATTGTGTGCGCCAGGAAAAACAACGTTTTCCTCGAGGGCTCCGGATCTCTTCTGCAAACTGTAAGCAAAATTCTGACTCCAACGGGACTTTTGTATTACCCGAATTATTTGCATTTTTATATTAGTTGGATAGTATTAGTTTTGCTTAGTTCTGTTCTTTCTTTCAGGTTTGGCAGCTTTTCAAAGCAGATAGATTAGCCGAAGCAGTTGATCCTAGTTTAAACGAGGAATTTACAGCAATGGAGGCATCAAAAGTATTGACAATCGGGCTTTTGTGTGCACAAGCTTCTGTAGCTCAAAGGCCATCAATGGAAGAAGTTGTTCATATGCTTACAGATGCCAATTACGAAATCCCCGAGCCAAAACAACCCCCGTTTTTAAACACTAGTGCCCTTTCGGAAAGCTCTACCAGGTCATCCTACAGCATAAACACTTTAACAGGTAGAAGACTTGAATCATCATATCTATCAACACAGACTTTCAGCGTTGAGAGTTCTGATGGTCAATCCAGAAGTGAGGAAATCAGTTTAAAAGCCGAAAGCTGATTTTATTTTTCGTGTGTGTGGCCGTATTATTTATTGTACATGAGAGAAACTTAAATGAAGCGTCGACACTTTCAATTCTTGTAGACAAGAGTATGGGGTCTGTGTATAAATCTGTTGTACCTAGGTTTAGAATGAGTTTTGTTCCCTCTCCCCCAATTTTTTTTTCCCTTAAAGGTGTATGATCTTTTGTTTTAGTGTGCAGATAAACATCATAGTTTTTTCTAGAATGAATTATTAATTGTGGGCCAAAATTATTTATTTTTATAGTGACAGCATTATTTTCATGATTTGTCAACACATTCTCAACTAAATAATAAGTAGACAGCAACATAAGAACACAATAAATCATAAACGGGACCACCATCGCATTTGCTTCTTATCGTATATACAGATACTGAATTGCATTGTCATTGATGAAGCAATTATAACAATAGCATCGGACCTTCGATCGAGCAACTGTCATTCTAAACGCAAAACATAAAAGCTCGATCAACTCTCATGTAAGTATCAACGTATTCAGATAACCGAGTTCAAATACTTTGCATCTGTGACAACTATTAACAGCCTCTTCCATTTAAAATGTAACCCAAGAAAAACATATCAAAGTAGAGATTCAGTATACACATTAATTCCTCAAATCCAATGTGGTGGAATTTGGTATTCATCCAATACCAAGGCCTCTTAAATCGAAGAAAAAAGTGCATATTCCGTTAATTATAAAGCCGGCATTTTCCTGTTCCAGAACATACTGAGCACTCGTCTTCGTCACCAGCAACATGGCTCAAACAATAATTGATCCTGTCATTCACCACATCCTGTAACGGCAATTATATAGTTTGAATATCAATGTTATGAACCCCGAAAACCAATACAAGAAAATGGATCGACTCGTACCACTAGAAGTTCATGCAGACCAAGAGGAGCAGTAATGAGATATGACACCCCTAGATGATCCTTGGCAGCTTCAGCTGTAAGAGAAGGAATATCCTGTATTACCAAAAAAAAAAAAGTCATTATTAACCTCACTTGGAAGTTAATTGGGGTTTTCGAACTTTGAAGTTATCGTATCAAGTCACCTGGTGCCAGTGTCTACCGGGAAACAGGAAAAACGGGCTCACTATAACACGTTTTGCCCCTTGCTGAACGCACGAATTGAAGGCATCCTTGATAGATGGATCAGCCAGTTCCTAATAACAATGGAAGAAATCGAATGGAATCGTTTCCGAATTCAGTCTATCATGTGACACAAAATCACAAACGAAAGATTATTTGACTACCATGTGAGCAGGCTCTACAATTGGATATTTGGTTTTTTCTCTGAACATGATCACAAACTCATCTGAACAAAACAACACAAAAACAAAACTATTTAAGTATTATTTAATCAAATATTTCAATAAATATATAATAGGAGTAATAGTTAGCTACCTCTAGATTTCCCCCAATTTTCCAATGGCAGATAAACCCTAATGCTAAAAAAATAAAAAAATAAAAAAGTGAACAAAGCTTACTCAGCATGAGATTGGACTCTTTGCGGCGGGAGCCATGGTCAACGATGATGACTCCATCACCTGCACCAACCCCTTCAAGCGATTTCCTGAAGCCGACCCCGTTTGCGGAGGCCATACACAACCTCGACGGTGAATATTCGATTTTCGAGGGGTCTCGGCGCAATTTCACGAATTTAGGAATTGCGCTGCGACCGGAAAATAATTCAGGTGCGGAGGGGATGTACCTGCTGAAACTGACCGTAGAAGATGACGCCTCCATTTTCCCTTCGACCAGCTCTCTTCAAATCGGTTCAGTCAGTAGAAGATAACGCCTACATTTTTATTTACAGTTAATTGTTTTTATTTATTTAAAAATATGTATTTATCCTAATTACGACTGTATTTACCAAATCCAATAAAACCGATTGGGTCAACTGGATAGTAGATACCGTCAACCCGGCCCACTACTTCACTAACATCACAGCCCAATACATACATTACTTTTCAACTCAGGCCCACATAAGTACACCTCTATATATAGTATATACTGTATTGTACTATATACTAGTATATATATATATATATATATATATATATATATATATATATATGTGCCTTGCATCATAAAATTAGGTTGATTAATTAATGATGATGAGAACGGTTGTGCTAAACCCTAATGATGATGAGTCGTCTTCTCCTTCTCTTTGGTCCAAATTGAGTCTGAAATCATGCCTTGGGCTAGGGAAAAAGAAGAAGAAGAACCTAGCGTTATCGATTATTGAAATCGAGAGGCGCATGGCCGGAATCCCCGTTTATAGCATCTCCGATTATACTCTACGTGGTTATGGTTTTAGCATCGGTCATGACAAAGCTTTTGACCTGTACTACATTAGCAAATCAGATGCCGAGGAGTTTTTGAAAGAGCACGGCCAGCGTCATGCAGATCAGGACTACGACTCTCCTGCTGCAGATAAACCCTGCCTAATCCTCGACTCTCCACTTTCGTATGTACGTACGTACGTTTATAATAATTACATAGATACTGCATAATATAATATATATATATATATATATATATATATATATATATATATATATGTATTTGTAGCTTAATTTGTATAATTAATTAAACAATTGTATTTGTATGTATTAGATCCTTACTCTTTTTGAGGAACACGACTATTTAATTAGGCTCGTACCAGAGCTCTCCCAAGTCAAGAATGCCATCGACGTACGTACACTTATATAATTGCTTATTAATGTCGACGTCGGAAATATATATATATATATATATATATATATATATATATATATATATATATATATATATATATTGTGGCTGAATTTAATTTCCTTTGAATGCAGCTAATAAACATAGATCGGAAGGAGGAGGAGAAAGTTGCTGAGTTTGATGGTGTTCCTGTTTTTCAGGTTTTAATCTATATATTAATTAGGCCTTAATTGGTTTAATTAAATCATGATTATTAATTAATTAGTAGTATTTTTTTTTTTGGTTGAACGAGTTAACGTTTGTCGTGCAGTCAGAATGTCTAATATTCCCTGATGACGACACCGGTGAAACTTTCTCTCTCGCCTTCTTCAGAATGGTAATTAACATAGTACAGTAATAATTAGGTGTTATATTTTCATCATTTGGAGGTTGTTGTACATACATACATATATAAGTATTATTGTGTCTATCTAAAATTAATTAATAATAATGCAGGAAGACCTAGAAATGCATATTGATCATTTAGTAAAACCAGAAGAAAGAGACATTAATCGCATTATCACGGTACATTCAATTCGTTTATTTTAATTACTACTGTATTTATTTCCGCCACACGTTAATTGTTTTCTTAATTAGGTCTCGGCTTTCGAGGATATAGTTCGAAAAATGAAGGTAATTAAGAATTTAATTTATATTACAATACATGAATGAATTTACATTTAAATGATGGATCAGTAGTAACTCTAGTCTTAATTTGTTTGTTACTGCAGGACGATTCAACGTCAGAATCAAACAATGTATTTTTCGTAGGGGCAGGGATGACATCATGGACATGGTTTCAGTTATTCCGACATTAAATGTTTAACTATATTAATTTTAATCTTTCTATTTTATTATCCTTTTTTATTTTTGCAAGACGTTGATGTTTTACTTTTCTATAATCTAAACCAGACTTTCGAATCTTACTCAACTTAATTGTTACTTCCAAAGTTAGCTGAGGTTACTGTATTCTCCGTCGCGAATTGATTTGCGAGGTTGTGTTTAATACTTTCTTGGTAAAGTAGAAGAATTAAGAAAAAAGAACGCCCAGAAATTTACTAGTCAACCCATTTTCTTGGTAAAGTAGAAGAATTAAGAAAAAAGAACGCCCAGAAATTTACTAGTCAACCCATATGTATATATCTAATGAAATCTACTAGTCAATTTGTATTCTTCAGCTGAGGTGTCAATTGTCAATTTGTATTCTTCAGCTGAGGTGTCTAGTTGCGCCCATAGTTGCTTACGTAAAGCTCTTCCTGAAGATACGCCTAATAAAGTAGTCATAATGAAAGGGGCTAAAATGAATAAAAAAAATAATGAAGAGGGGCTAAAATGAATAAAAATGTTTCAGGATTTGAGCCCACTACCTCTTGGCAATTTCAATAAAAATTGAGGATAACCAGTCGAACTACAGTACAATTCTAACAAATAAATTGCATAAAATATTAAAAAGGGTTTATTACATTTTGCAACCCCATGTATAGGGTTTTTTACACTTTGCAACCTAGTCGGAATTTCGTAACACTTTGCAACCCAAAGTATACGGGTTTTCATTTTGCAACCTGGATCGGAATATTCTATCGAATATTCCGTTGAAGAGGCTTTTTTATGATTTTAAAATTCATCACATTGAGTTATTACATATTTACCTTCCCAGTCAAATTTCGGTCAAATGAGTTTATTTATTAAATAAAAAAAAAAACGATTATATAAATCGACGAAGAAGAAAAGAGGGACGATTATATTTCACCCCTAATTTCCATGAACCCTAATTGAAGCCTCCCTAAATTCAGCCCCTCTCGCGATCGACGAAGAAAAGAGATGGACGAATTCTGCCGTTGCGGAAAGCCAGTGGTGAGTCGCACTTCTTGGAGTGATTTGAACCCAGGAAGGAGGTATAAAGCATGTAATCAGTTTCGGGTAAGTGATTTAATTTCTGAAATTTTATCTTCTTAGATGTTTAGGAATTAAGGGTATTCTGTTCCAACCCCAATTTCTGTAAAAACCCTAATTTATGTAGAAATCCCAATTCATGTGAAACCCGAATTTCTGAGAAATCTCAATTCGTGAGAAACCCTAATTTCTGTAAAATTCCCAATGAATGCGAACCCCCAATTTCTGAAAAAATCCCAATTCATGTGAAACCCTAATTTCGGTGAAATTCCCAAATTCTATAAAAACCCTAATTTGACAAATTTCTGATTTATCTCACTTTCTCACTGTTTTCAAAATTTTAAAATGTTGAAATTGCAGAATGGAGGGTGTGAATACTTTGTTTGGGTTGACCCTCCCGCATGTGAAAGATGCCATCAAATAATTCCTGGCCTTTTGAGAAATATCAATTCAAAGGTGGAAGAATTGGAGGTGCAGAAGAAAAAAGTTGAGGAATTGGACAAGTTGATGAAAAAAAGGATCTTGAGGCTGACTATTGCTCTTGTAGCAGTCATGGTCCTTCTCTGCAGTTTTTTGAAATAAGTTGTGATTGTGTAATGGCATGTAATGGATTCTGTTTTGTGTTGTCTACTGTAATGGATTTAATGTTCTTGTTCACTGGATTTGTATGTTTTGTTTCTATTATGTATGGATTTAATGTTCTTGTTCTAATGGATTTGTATGTTTTGTTTCTATTATGTGGTATGTACTGGAAGTGGAGAAAACACAGTACTAAAGTTCCTTCTTGGGCATACTGAAGTTCAAACTCATAGCAAAATACTAAAATTCAAACATGAACCATAACAAAATACTAAAGCCATAACAAAATACTTAAGTACATTACTGAATGCTTTTTCATTACATTATAGCTAAAACTGAAGTTCAAACTTAAATCACCCATACTGAAGTTCAAACTTACATCACCCAAACTGAAGTTTCAAACTTAAAACACCCAAACTGAAGTTTCAAACTTAAAACACCCAAACTGAAGTTTCAAAGATGTTTACTAAATCACAAAATACATGACAACACTGGTTCACTTGAATTTCTTTTTTGGAACTGTTGAAAACATAGGCACGATATCAGCCGAATTTCTAAGTGTGATCAATGATCCACCAAGCCTTTTCAGAAGTTCTGGTTGTGATAATGGTACACGAGCAGGTGCAACAGGTTGAGATGATGAGGGTCTAGCAGCATCAACAAGAGGGGCAGACTGAGCTGCAACAGGTTGAGAAGCAGTCACCTTAGCCACTTTCTTCCTTGAAATAACAGGCAATTTTTTACTTGTATTGGCTTTAGGAGCATCTGGAGCAGGGGCAACTTCCTTTTTCCTTGGACTCCTCCTCAATAGAGTAACTGGAATTGGAGCAGGGGCAGGTTCATTCTTCCTTGGACTCCTCCTCAATGGAACCTGAGGTATTGGAGCAGGGGCAGCTTCCTTCTTCCTTGGACTCCTCCTCAATGGAACCTGAGGTATTGGAGCAGGGGCAGCTTCCTTCTTCCTTGGACTCCTCCTTAATGGAACCTGAGGTTGAGTAGACACTGGTTGACTTGGAGCTGGTTGACTTGGAGCTGGTTGAGTAGACACTGGTTCATGCCCTTGGCTCTGTGACATCTTTTCATTCTTGGCCTAACAACAAAACAGTAGAGACACTCAGTACACACAAAACATTTCATTTTTCCAAATGCGCGCATTTAAAAACAAATGCGCGCATTAAAAAAAAATGCGCGCATTTTTTCCAAAAAATCAGCTACAATTACTCAGGACACACCAGTGATTACAGAAAAGTCTGAAATGCACTATTTGATCAAAACATGTCCATTTGCACTTTTTTTTCATAACTTGTCAAATGCACTATTTTTCATAACATGTCAAATGCACTTTTTTTGTCAAAAAAAAAAGCTACTGATACACTCTACAGCCCAGTCAAATGCACTTTTTTTTCATAACTTGTCAAAAGCACTATTTTTCATAACATGTCAAATGCACTTTTTTTTCAAAAAAATAGCACTGATACACTCTACAGCCCAGTATAATGCACTTTTTTTCATAACTTGTCAAATGCACTAATTTTCATAACATGTCAGAATGGGTTTTTTTTAAAAAAACACTACTGATTCACCTGATTCAGTGGACACCCTCTTGAGTTGTGGCCTATTTTCTTGCAGCTGCTACATCTGGCATCCACAATGACCCTTCTCAGCTTTCCAACTTTGGCAGTGCCCCTGATCTCCCCAGCCTCCAACTTTCTCTTGTGCTTCTTGGGCCTACCTGACATATTTTGGATTTCAGGAGGAATCAGAGGCAACCTAGAATCAGTTGGAGGGGAAGGCCATTCATCCTGATTGTTCAGGGGACTCATGAAATGGCTGTAGGTTCTCAGATATGATGATGTGGTGTAACAGTCAGCAACATACTCCTCTGGCTTGTACCTCATATAGTGGAGGCATGCTATGACATGGGCACATGGTATTCCACTGATTTGCCACCTTCTAGAACCACATGTCCTTTCTCCAAGATCTACAGCATAATACTTATCATTTGGCCCACTAACTTCAAATGCCTTCTCCCCATTCCAGGTTGGTGACCACCCAAATGATTTTCTCTTATTTTTTTCCAACAGCTTTTGTGGATTGGGACACAAAATCCCAGAGTGCTTCATCATATCTGCCCTGTTCAGTCCAACCCTCTTCATTAGCAGCCTCCTAATGTCCTCCAGCATTCTGAGTATTGGCCTGGCTCTTGCCTTCAACAACACAGCATTAAAACACTCTGATAGATTGTTGACAATCATATCAGTGTTATTCAGTGTTCCAAAATGGGCCTTTGACCAGTGTTGAGGATTTCTTTCACTGATCCATGCAAAGGCAGCAGCAGATCTTCCCTTCACTTCTTCCATCACCCTCTGCAAGTCCACAACTCTTGTTGCCCTAGCAGCCTTCCATATCACACTTTCCAATCCTATCCCCTTGTGAGTTAACTTGAAGTTTGCATATAGATGTCTAACACAGAACCTGTGTTCAGCACCTGGCATTACATCCCTCACAGCATCAACCAAGCCTTTCTGCTTATCACTCATAATTGTCCACATGTGACTTCCACTGTGAGAGATGTCTAAGTCAGTACACAACAGGTTTATGAACCAATGCCAAGTGCTTGAAGTTTCCTTCTCAACAACTGCATATGCAAATGGGAAAATCCCATTGTTACCATCAATCCCCACTGCTGTGAGCAACATACCTCCAGAACCTGACTTCAAATGGCATCCATCTAAGCAAATGACCCTCCTACAGCCCTCAACTAAACCTCTCTTCAAGGCAGCCCAACATACATAAAACCTCCTGAAAACAGCATTTCTGCCCACAGCAGTTGACTTTATCACACAACTGCTCCCAGGGTTGCTTTTGAATATCTCCTCAGCATAGTTGTAAAGAAGAGAATACTGCTCTTTTACATCACCATTGCCAATCTTAAGTACCTTGTTCTTAACCCTATACATTTGAGCCCTATGAACTATGCACCCAAGTTCTTTTTGAATTGTCTCAATCATTGAATCAATAGGCCATGTAGGGTTACTTCTCAACATGTCCTTGTAGTGCTTGAACAAATACCTTGTGTCAACCTGTGTGACCTTCTCCTGTCTCACACAAACATGTTCATCATGTAGTGTCTTTATTTGCACTGTGTCCTGACCAGACATTTTTGAACAATAAATCATCCATGGGCAGTTGGTTGTCTTGCACCTAGCTTGCACTTTGGTAGCATGGTTGAATTTAAACTTCAAGTCCCTCCCATTTTCAACAGCATACTGTCTAAGTGCCTCTCTGAAAATTGACATGTCAGGGTACCTCAAACCTACTTCAAATTCAATTGGCTCTCCAATCTTAACTTGGGTGAATACTCTGAACCCCCTGTGCTTCCCCTTCTCCCTCACAGCCTTAGACTTCTCTTCAATCTCCTTTTTGAACACCTGCCTTTTTAATTTTGTTTTGCTCCTGGTTACTGGCCTCTTGGATTCACCTCCATCAGATTCATTACAACCCTCACTATCAGCCTCATGATCTATAAATTTCTTGAACTGCTCAATATCATCATCATAGCAACCATCACTGTCTTCAAAAAAGTCAGATAGCTCAGAATCCTCTCCAAAGGACAACTCCACTTCACTATCCCCATTAGGATGTTCATCACCAACTCTCTCCTCCACATCACTGATTTCTGCATTAGGCTGTTCTTCAACAACCATCTCATCAACCTGCTCTTGTTCTTCAACAACCATGTTTTCATTATTTGCACTTTGAGTATTGGCAGGATCAGCATGATTTCCAACCTCATCACCATCTTCATCAACTACTCTATTGACACTGCTATTTCCAGATCTCACTGATGACATACTGAGCAGAGATTCATCACATGGCTCACCTTGATAAATAATGGCATTAGGGTCTATCATCTCATGATCTATAAATACTGACACACACTTATCCATGGCAACTAAACAAGGAATTAGCTGAACATCAAAATCAGCTTTAATATGCACCAGCTGTGAGCAATTATCTTCACAATTCGAACTGAAATAATACTCCATAACCCCACATATATCTAATGCAGATGCCATCCTATTAAAATCTTCAAATCTCAACTCTTCAGAACAGTCGTCAAAGTAATTCACCTTCCCATAAACATAACGGACATTACCTCCTTTGTCTTGACGAAATTTTCCACTGTGATGCACTCTGAGGGTGAACTTCTCATGATTCAAGGGCTCAATCACCGGCGGGGGTGCTGAATCGGGCCGCAAATGCCAGCGCATCTCTCTTTCTGGATTTGGGGATTTCTGGGTTAGGGTTGGGTTAGGGTTGGGTTTGCGGAGCTGGGTTAGGGATTTATGGGTTAAGGAATTAGGGTTCGTTCCAATTTGGGGATTTGGATTTTGAATTTCTGGAAATTAAGGAATTAGGGTTCGTTCCAATTTGGGGATTTTTCAGCTTCGGGATTTTGATTTTGCAGCTAAGGAAGAGGAGTATGTAATGAATCCCGTTTTTTTTTTCGTTTTTACATATTTTATTAATTCAGAAACAATTAATATGGGGTAAGTACATTAATACCCCTTCAGCTCAAATATAAATGTACACCCACACACTTAAATGGAGCGTGGTACTCAATCTCTCGGAATATTCGATAGAATATTCCGATCCAGGTTGCAAAATAAAAACCCGTATACTTTGGGTTGCAAAGTGTTACGAAATTCCGATTAGGTTGCAAAGTGTAAAAAGCCCTATTCCTGGGGTTGCAAAATGTAATAAACCTTATTAAAAACACTTCTTAAATAACAAGAGTTTTTAAAGAAAAAATTGCATAAACTAGCTATAAGAAGACTTCTTAAATAACAAGAGTTGTTGAGTAAGATGTACCTGTGACTTTGGCAGCATGTTCATGCTTCAGCTGATCAACTTCACCGACGCTGTAGAAGTCGTCTTCACCGTCGGATTCCAAAATCACCCCGTCGGTGTAGAACCACGACTCGCTATGCCCTATTTAGAAGAATCCATATCAATCTTATAGTCATTCAATAACATAAATCTAAATTTCCTAACTAAACAAAAAAACAAACAAAAAAAATCTGTGATCAAGAAAATTAAATGTACCTGTCACTTTGGCAGCATGTTCATGCTTTAACTGATCAATTAGAGGGTACAAGTTCGGAATGGGAACCATGCCAAGGAGGCAGTTAATTGCCATAGGATGTGGTATAGCAGCCGAAGAAAGTCCACCATTATGATATCCAACTACAGAAGAAAAATTAGAAAATGTTAAGCTATAATTATAACTTCAATCACAAAACCTTCCCACCACCCCGTATCCATGGAATCTACCTACCCCACATGAAAAAAAGAGCAATTTCATACCACCATAAAGTATGTAGGACTGCATTTGTTTATCACTGCATGACAATGATGCCTCCCTTAACCTTTCCTGTTGTTCTCTGATTTTGATGAAAAGGCTTGAATTACCATAAGTCATTGCTATTTGGGAGAGTCGTTGAGCCGCTTCTTGTGCTCCTTTTCGAGTAGAGCAAAAGATCAAGGCAGATTTTCCTCCAGAAAATTGCATGAGTAGATCTGCAGAATAATGTATATTGTATAGCAATGCCCTCTTAAAACATAACCTAACAAACTAACAGGAAATGTGTTTGGTTGTCTTCAGGTGAGGTTTTCAGTCTTACCGAAAATGTAGTTTTGAAGGCCCTGAACAATAATCAAAACAAAGGGTTTATCAGTAGGAATCCCGACGTAAATTTGATAGATGGTGATTCAGAAACTTAGTAATTACAAAGTAAAATAAATCATGGATTATCAACCAGCAAGCACACCTTTTCAAATAAGAAATCGTTTTTCGCTGGAGTGTACCCTGCAAGGAAATAGCTTCCATGTAACTTAACATTGAGAGGGAAACAGTTGTCCTGCAGTTCAGTGTTTTCTTGCATCTCGGACTCCAACATCGGTGCTTTGTTTTTCCAATTGAAGTCTGGTAGTTGAACCTGCATGCACAACTAAGAAGTACACTTTTGTCAACACTTGAAAAACATTGTTTCTAAACACACAGTCTAGTACTCCGTATATTTTACCCCTGATGAATTTCTTCTGTTGTCCTTGTCGTCTGGGGCCCACATTCTGATCCCGTTCTCATTCGTTGATGTTGTCCCGATATTGGTATTTAAGTTGCTGCCATCGGGCGCCGGCTCCTCTGCTATGCTGCACACGACATTCCTTTCAAACACAACGTAGTCCATGAGGGTGTGGCTCACCGGGAGTCTCTCCTCGGGATGGACGTGGGTGTACTTGATGCTGCAAATGAGATCCCAGTAGTAAAGGAGAAAGACCAGCAACTTTTTGTTACTCAATAATAATGCAAGTGGATAAAAACATATAATTTCATCTAATAATCTCATGGCTACCTTCATCTCGAAACATTCATGTTAAGCAAATATAGGTAACAAGAGATTACTTGTAGTTGTACTTACTCTTGCAAGATAAAAAAGAGTCCCATTGCCTGGTCTTTGTGCTGCACTCTCTTCCTCGCCCCTGGTGAATTTCTTCCGTTGTCGGAGCCCCACATTCTGATCCCATTCTCATTTGTTGATGGTGTCCCGATTACGATCCCATCATCGTGGTCAATATTGGGCTCCTCTGGCTGGATGAACTCTGTTGTGCTACAGACTTAAAGGGTATTTTGGTAATTTTACACAAATCGACTTAAAGGGTATTTTGGTAATTTTACAAGTGAAATTAAAAATTCCACAACGACGTTGTTTCTATTTGAATTTTGGTACAAGAGGAGCATCGAGCTAAGGTGTACGATTTCTCAATCGATTTCTATCCAAATATTGTTGCCTCTTGATCCTTGTCAACTCAACTACACAATGCACGTGGAATCGTTCATTTGATCTTACGTCTAAGGAGAACGAGTTTATTACTCATTCGAGGACTCGAGGGCACAAATGTGTGTCTTCATTTTTGTGCATTTATGATTTAGCTTATAATCACACTTATAAGTGATCGATATGCAACAAGAGCTACAAAAATTTTGTACAATTGTTTTTCAGCACTCGTAATTACAGAACACTCCTCCTCTTCACTCTCTTTTTCAGCGTGCATGTAGGTCGTTTTCAAATATAAAGAGATAAATAAGGTGTGAACTGTGTTGTCTTAAATCTTCTCTCTTATATATCGACAATACCAGCAATTATATATATTTAAAAAGAAACAATAAAAAAATAATAATAATAAATTGGACTACGAATAAAATTGCACCAAGTATCAAAGTATTGATACCTCGTCTTACAATAGCTTACTTATATATATACAATTTCATGTCATATAAAAATTGTACTTACCATGCATTCATAGTAACTAGTAATTTTTAAATATTTGTTTTTCCTAATTAAATTAGTTTGAAATTAAAGGGTTAATTTCTCGATGTTAAAATATGACTCGAATCCGTAGGAATTTTATTTCTTTATTTAGGAAAATTAGAATTATATTGAATATAATATAATTCTATTCCTTATGGATTTAGGAGACATATATTAGGAAAAATGTTTATTCTTATTCCTATTGGTTACCTAATTTATGGGTTTTCTACACCTATAAATAAGGATCTCCATAGACACAATTATTTGTGTGTTGAACACCAAGAGAGACACCATGTGATAATATTGTGTGAGATTAGAGGGTTTTAGAGTGGATATCAATCCTTGTAATCGTGAGCAATATTATAGTGAAGTTCTCGTCGTTCCTCCCGTGGTTTTTCCCGATTTGGGTTTCCACGTAAATTCCTTGTCTTCTCTTTTATTGTTGAGTTATTTTCGGGGTTCCGCATTATTATTCGTACTATACGTCGTCGATCTGCAACAAGTAGTATCTAGTGGCACCGGTCTTGATCGTGTGGCGTTCAGAGCTTTGTCTCGTAACAAGTGGTATTAGAGCCAGGTTACGATCCTAAAAGCTAACACCCGATCAATGGTCTATTCTTATCGATAGAAGAAAAAAACAAGTTTGAAATTCACGCAATCACGCTTTTGTTCTATTGTGTGGGCTTGAAATTCGATTAGACTAATACTGCATAGATTAGTGTCGTGCATAATTATCGATCACACGTCTAAAAAATATTTGCGTCCAGCTCTCGATTATGAAATTATTTATCTGTTTTCGTCTTTGTTGATCGTTATTAAAATATGTTACCATGTTTGTCTTCAATAATGTGATGATTTTCAAATGTACGTGCTTTCTTAGGTATCGGATCGATTTCGAATGTATAATACATAAAATGAAGGTACTGAGAAACTCACTACTTCCTTTTCGATTATTTATGCAAATTTTTATTTTCAATTAATTATACACACTATTAAAAAAATTACTTTTTCAATTTACAATAATATTTTATCCATACATTTTTCATCTACTAGTAGTATTTTAACTAAACTTACAATTATTTTACTTTTAAACTTAAAAATACGGTTTTACTTTCAACTTTTTGGTAAAAAAAAGTCAAAACGAAATATTTTTCTTAAAAAGTGTATTCATCAAGACTAGTTTTTTTATGAACTTTTGAATTCTACATGTTGTCTTTGTTTTTATGATGAATTTCGTGTCGTTATTTGTGTGAGTTTGTGTCTTGTTTAGTCGTTTGGTTGTTGAGTGTGGGTACTTAAGCATGTTTGCCTCAAGTATGTCTTTATCCTAATTATTTTCCAAATCCAATAAAACCGATCGGGTCAACTGGATAGTAGATATCGTCAACCCGGCCCACTAACTTCACCAACCCACATAGGTCACAGCCCAATACATACATTACTTTTCAAATCAGGCCCACATCTATATATATATATGCCTTGCATCATAAAAATAGGTTGTTTAATTTAATTGTCGTAGGTGAAAGAAAAAGATAGAGAATGGTTGTCCTAAACCCTAATGATGATGAGTCGTCTTCTCCACGTCGTCATGGAAAAAAACTTGAAACCATTTGGTCCAAACTGAGTCTCAAATTATCAAGTGCATGCCTTGGGCTGGGGAAAAAGAAGAAGACGAAGAAGAATCTAGCGTTATCGAATTCTGAAATCGAGAGGCGCATGGCCGGAATCCCCGTTCATACAGCCTCCGATTATACTTTACGTGGTTATGCATATATATCTGGTGACAAATTTTTTGAGCTGTATTACATTAGCAAATCAGATGCCGAGGAGTTTTTGAAAGAGCACGGCCTGCAGCTTAATGCAGATCATGACTACTACGATTCTCCTGCAGATAAACCTTGCCTAATCCTCGACACTCCACTTTCGTATGTACGTATATGATACTGCATTACTGCATATATATAAAATATTTGTAGCTAGTTTGATATGCACAATTAATTAATTAAACAAATCGTATGTATAATTAGATCGTTGCTCTTTTTGAGGAACACGAACACGACCGTTTCATTAGACTTGTACCAGAGCTTTCCCAAGTCAAGAATGCCATTGATGTACGTACACTTATAATATAATTGCTTATTAATGTCGACATCGGAAATATATTGTACTACACGTTGGCTGAATTGAATTTCCTTAATTTTGACTGCGCGCAGCTACTAAACATAGATCGGAAGGAGGACGAGAAAGTTGTTGAGTTTGATGGCGTTCCTGTTTTTCAGGTTTTTAATCTATATATTAATTCATAATTAGGCCTTAATTGGTTTAATTAAATCATCATTATTAATTAGTAGTTTTGTTTTTGTTTGGTTGAACGAATTAACGTTTGCCGTGCAGTCAGAATGTCTGATATTCCCTGATGACAACACCGGGGAAACTTACTCTCCCGCCTTCTTCAGAAAGGTAATTAACATCATATATAATTACTTTCATTTGAAGAATATGGTTGTACCGTACATATATCAATATCTATAATATATAATGCAGGAAGACCTAGAAAATCATATTGCCCATACAGTAAAACCAGAAAAAAGAGACGTTATTACGGTACATTCAATTCGTTTATTTTAATTACTAGTATTTGTATACATTCAATTCGTTTCCGCCTCACCTTAATTGATTTCATATTTTGTATACATTTCTACTGTGTACGTGTGTGCATGCTTTCTTAGGTCTCGGCTTTTGAAGATATAATTCGAAAAATGAAGGTAAGAATTTTATAGCTTTCATGCATGTATGTACATTTAAATGATCAGTAGTAACTTTAATTAGTTTTAATTTGTTTGTTACTGCAGGACGATTCAACATCAGAATCAAACAATACATTTTTCATAGGGGCAGGGATCACATCGTGGACATGGTGTCGGTTAGGCTGACACTAAATGTTTTAACTATGATAAATCTTAATCACTAAATGTTTAACTATGATAATCTTAATCTTTCTGCTATTTATCATGTCATTTTATTTCAAGACGTTGATGTTTACTTTTCTATAATCTAAATCAGAATTTTCTATAATTATAATAGGAAATGGCCCAGTTATGGAAGAAAAGTAATTAACCATATATAGATATGAAAATTGTAATATTGTATCTTTTACTATTTCAACTAGCAAGAAAAATGATTAACCATATATAGATTTGTGAGGTTGTTGTTATTATTTCATTGAGCAAGAAAAGTAATTAACCGTATATAGATTTGCGAGGTTGTGTTTTTCTGTTACTATTGTTTAAGCAATGGTTATCAACTTATGTAATATATCTACAGTAATGAAATTAATATACTGTACTAGTCAGTTATTCCACCATATGTATATATCTACGGTAAGATCAACATAGCGCCCATATGTATATGTATATATCTACATACGGTATAGGTAATGAAATATTCAATTATTCCACATGTGGTCATCAAGCAAGACGATTGGCATACGCCGGCTGTGGAATAGCAGCAGCAGAAGCATCCCTAGGGAGCATGTCCTTCGGAACGAGAACCATCTGTTGAATAAAAATAAATTAAAATTAGATGCATATATATACATCAAGGTAAACACTCTAGAAACGATAACTTTACCAAGTAGTAGACAAGGGCGGATCAAGGGAAAATTTGATACTTGCATAATAATTTAATTAATGGGTGATTTTGAATAAAAAGAAATTTTTAATTTTTTTTAAAATTAAATAATTAATTTTTCATAATTATAAATAAGAGCAAATTACATAATATTATTTTAATTTATTATTTTAAGCGATTATTAATTATTATTAATTATGCCGTTATTACACTTTTATAATTATGATCTTAAATTACTTTAATTAATAAAATATTAAAATAAAAATGAAACAGTTATTACACTTTTATAATTATGATCTTAAATTACTTTAATTAATAAAATATTAAAATAAAAATGAAACATTAAATTGTAAGCCGTAATGTGCTTAGTATAACTTAAAATATTAATATAAACTATATTACATCTTTTCTTAAATAATTCTTAATTAATTGACTTTGGTGTATACCAAATAAACAAATTTGTTTTTAACAAAATACGAATGAGGAACTTATTTTATTTGAATTCTAAGTAAGAAAATTCTCTATCTATCCCATAGAAACATAACTATATTCTTCACAAAAAATACAAATGAGAGGTTTATCTTATTTATTTGGGAGGGAAGAGGAGTAACATTTAAATTGCAAAAACAAATGCATCTACTAAAAATAATTGCGATGAGTTAGAATGTGTTTTTTTTTTATATCCAAAGTCAACTAAAAAATGATGAAATATGATGCTCTTATAATACAGGTGCATATTTATCTATAATTCAAAGCAAAGAAAGGAACAAGTGTATTATCATACTCCTATGATATAATACTACTAAAAACTTAATTAACAAAAAAACAAACGATTTGGTAGCATTACCAAACCATGTGTTTGATGCAGTCACCTCACCTCCCCCGGCCCGCGCCTTTTCGTCAACTGCAGCACCTCACTTTTTCCTTCTTTCTCCGACATGATAAATATGACAATGTCCGCCATTGATGCTTTTCTTCAACCCACCGCAACGAAGGCTGAACTCAAGCCACTACTTCTGAAGCGATGAATCCCTAAATCGGGATGTGATTTGGGGAAGAAGATGAAACAGCGGTCGAGTTCGGAGAAATTTCGCCACAGGTGGAAGCGGAAGTCGCTCGCGCTGCTTCTGCTCGTGTCGTGCCTCGCGACCTTCGTGCTGATGGAGTCGCAGCGCGCCAGAATCCAAATGCTGATGTTGGTGTCTCCGCCTCCGCGAACCCCCAAAATCGCGTTCCTCTTCATCGCTCGCAATCGGATTCCGCTCGACGCCGTTTGGGACGCCTTTTTTCGGGTAACT
The DNA here is from genome assembly GCA_954870475.1 of Euphrasia confusa. Lineage (NCBI taxonomy): Eukaryota > Viridiplantae > Streptophyta > Magnoliopsida > Lamiales > Orobanchaceae > Euphrasia > Euphrasia confusa. The sequence continues at coordinate 33,010,949 of OX940966.1, forward strand.
CGCTGGTTTGCTTCATCGCCGTTTCTGGAAATGATTACAGTTTTGTTAATGTATCAAATTGTATGTTCATGGTTGATAACTGTTATTTCATCTTGGATCAACATTTTGAATGTTGGTTTTGTAGGGTTGTGATGGGGAGGATAGATTTTCTATCTACGTCCACTCGAGGCCTGGGTTCGTCTTGACCACGGCGACCACGAAATCAGAATTCTTCTTGGATCGACAAATCAATAATAGCATACAGGTTCTGTTCGATTTAATACGGAATATTGACAATGCTCATCCATTCAATTGATATTCAACATGAGTGGTGCTTTATTAGGTGGATTGGGGCGAAGCAAGCATGATCCAGGCAGAGCGTGTTTTGCTCCAGAATGCGCTGATGGACCCTTTAAATGAGCGGTTTGTATTCCTTTCAGACAGGTATAATATGTTTGCCTTTTGATCACTGTTCGAGTAGATTATATTTCGATTTCACAACAAATTTCAGATTTGTAAATAGGAAATGTGTAATTGATTTGCGTTTTGTTTCTTGTCACAGCTGCATACCTCTGTACAATTTCAGTTACACATACAACTATATTATGTCTGCCTCAACTAGCTTCGTGGACAGGTAGTGGATTTTCCTTCTTCCCTGTGTACAATTATTTACCCCATGAGTCTTGCTGTTGGTCGTTATTCCAGCTGAATTTATGAACTATTTCCAATAACATTGAACTACCGATGAATACAAGTCTGTAAGAATTTGACCGGCTTATGAGAACTTGCTCCTTTGTCCTAACAGCTTTGCTGATACAAAAGAAGGCCGCTACAATCCAAAAATGCATCCAGTCGTTCCTGTTCACAACTGGAGGAAAGGATCTCAGGTGAACTAGTTAAACCGAAGGAACAAAAAAGTGAACCCATAAATAAATAAGTCATATATTCAGTATATAATTTCTATTTTATATATTGTTGTATTTTTTTCCAGTGGGTTGTTTTGACCAGAAAGCATGCTGGGATTGTAGTTGATGATGAAACTGTATTTCCTACCTTTCAATTGCATTGCAAGGCAAGTGTCTTTTTCATTACGTTTTGCAGTATTTTGAACTAATGGATGCTTATATCATATGTACCGAATGTTAATTCAAAACATACCTGCATCTCACAAGACACGACGGACACTATGCTGTGTGATTATCTATAATAACTTACTCCAATTTTTTTCAGATCTGTACTTGCATAATTTTATCTAGTAGTGTATCTATAACTTTTTTTCTTCTGTTTTCGGTAAACAGAAAAAATCTCTACCCGAGTTTTGGCGGGACCGTCCCCCTGTGAGTTTTCTCCCTGCTGTCTTTGTGGGCATTTATTCATAATCATCATCATATTTGTTGAACTAGACATACTGTGAAAAGTTTTTTCACCCTGTCAATTTAACTATTTGCAGCCTGCTGACGTTTCTAAGGAACATAACTGCATACCTGACGAACATTATGTTCAGACTTTGCTTACTGTATGTTCATCTTTTTTTCGTCAATTTTCGATCAACTTATTTGTTGGTCATAATATCTTTAATTTATCTTTTGTTTATAAATTCAGCAAAAAGGCATGGAGGGAGAGATTACTAGAAGGTCTCTGACTCACAGTGCTTGGGATCTCTCGTCTTCCAAAGATCCGCAGAGGCGAGGATGGCATCCGACGACTTACAAATTGGCTGATGCTAAACCCACCCTTATACAATCCATTAAGGTATCCTTTTTCGGAGAGAATATTACGATTTTTCTAAGAATTTGTTTATGGTTTTTATATATCTGATAACTTCTCTTCAGGTCGTAGATAACATTTATTACGAGACAGAGTATAGAAGGGAATGGTGCACGAGTAAGGGTAAACCCTCCAAATGCTTCCTCTTCGCAAGGAAATTTGCACGACCTGCAGCCCTACGACTTCTTAATATGGTGAGTGAGTTCTATTACGGATCTATTTCCTTATAATGAACGGATATTTACAATGTGAATAAACTTCCAACTCATGTTTATTTATATTTGGTTCATGATAGTCTGCTTTGGATGTTTTCAACTGAAACGACAAGTAGAGACTGATAAGAGACTCATAACAGCATGTGAGTAAAAGTGTAGAACTAGAATTAGTTTTGAGTAATATGAAAATAATAAGTATTGAGTTTGTATGGTAATTTTTTTTTTTCATTTTTTATTGTAACAAAGTTTTTTTATATGTGAATATTACTCCATAAAAGGTTGTTGATATCCTGTTGCTTGTGTACAAAGTGTAAATGTGTAATAATATAGGGACTAGGGTACCTTGATTCTAAAAAATGAACTGTGTGGATGTTTGAACTGTGGTAAAATCTCTTTCATTGACTATGTGGTATCTAAGCGTGCCTAGTCGGTCTGCGTGAGAACCGATGGCTCGGGTTTGACCAATGAGGTGGATTGAAACTGAACTTGCTTACCTTCCTGTTAGTCTTGGGTTCAATTTTGTTCGATAAATTTCACACTATATTGTTTGATAAATTTAGAATAATCATCTATAAATTTCATACTTCAGATAATAATGAAAGAAGATTACAAATCATTTTCTGTAAATGCTCACATAATAAAAATAAAATCAATTAGTTTTTGTCAAATTCCAAATGGGGGTGTTCAAGTGCGGTTTCATACTTCAGATAATAATGAAAGAAGATTACAAATCATTTTCTGTAAATGCTCACATAATAAAAATAAAATCAATTAGTTTTTGTCAAATTTTTCATACTTCAGATAATAATGAAAGAAGATTACAAATCATTTTCTGTAAATGCTCACATAATAAAAATAAAATCAATTAGTTTTTGTCAAATTCCAAATGGAGGTGTTCAAGTGCGGTCTCACGCCCAGCGCACACACGAGAGCGGGAGCTTGAATATGCACTAGAGAGCCTCAATCTATCTCAAAACCATATGGTACTAAGTAGGAGAACTCCCTAGGCTTATATCATAAACTTCCCCCTCACAATTATTCGATGTGGGACAACTCATAAGTGGCCTTCAACAGTTTTAAATCCAATATTCGATTATTACATTACCGTTTTAAAAAAATCAATACTATTGGATTTTGTCTATTTTACGGAGTACCTTTTTTTAGTGGATTCATAGTAAAAAAAAAAGAATTAGTATCTGAATTCCTCTCCAGAGTCCAGTCTCCAGTTTCATTTCTTCCAATTATCTATTTCGCAGAATAGCTTCTGGGGTTATGAAGTTTGTCGATTGTTACGACGAAGCATGCAGGCATAGGAAGAGTGTGGTGATTGAAGAAAACGTCTTCAAGTGTGCTCTTGACCTTCACGGTGAAAAATTCAAGTTTGAAAACTGTTGGATATTACTAAAGAATGAAAAATTCAAGTTTGAAAACTGTTGGATATTACTAAAGAATTATACGAGGTATAAAGAAGTTATTGCTGCCTATTGTGACAACAAAATTCGACCGCAAGACAATTTCCGCACTCAATTTCAGAATCTACCATTGCCCACTGACCATGATCGTGTAGTTATTGATGGTAGCGGCAAGAGGGCCAGGTTGAATGAAGGAGAAAGGGCATCAACATCAACCAGATGTCCTGATGTCAAAGCTGCGAAAAAGAAGAAGGGTAAGGGTAAAGTCGGAACGGAAAGTTTAGGCCAATTAAGTGAATCTTTGACGAATTTGGCAAGAAGTATGATAGACCCTAAGTATTATTGGGAGAAGTTAAGTTTTTCGAAAAGCAAAGAAGCAGCCAGGCGGGCGGAGAAGCAAGCAGAGTTGGCTCTAGAAAAACAAAAGATCGAGATTGAGTCTCGTAATATGAATATGCAACTTCTTCACATGTTGCTTCAAAAAGAAAATTTGGATGAAAGAGCGGAGAGGTTGAAGAACGGGTTACTTAAAGAACTTGGATTTTGAAATAATGTACTGTTAGCTATGTTTTCGTTAACTATTATTGTGTGTTAGTTGTGTTTTTTAAGTTTTATTAGTGAAATCAATTTGTATATTATGTAGTTGAAAATTTAATTACAGTATCAGGAGATTTGAATTTTTCTGTTATATAGATTAAATGCATTCCCTAATCCCTTATCAAAATTTTATGTTGTGTTATTCCTTTCCATTTTTAGAATTACAGTTCTCTTAATGATGATGAACTTCTAAGCCATTGCTAGATCACTGGAGAAGCATATGGAAAATCAGCTGCGCGCAGTTGATAAAATGATTACACGTTTATTAAAGTTGGAAGCTAAGACTCGCATTGTTGAAAGCTCCATTGATGATCTGAAGATTGTTGTCGAGAACAATCGGGGAATTACCACTTTTTATTTGAGGTGAGGGATTGAAATTTCGAAATATTAAAAATTTCATATTAATGATGTAAAGACATTTTAAATACACCAAAAATATCAAAAAATAATTTAAAATTTTCATATTGATGATATATATTCTTAATTTCTTTAAATTTTTTTAAACAAAAGTTACGAAAGATTTCCTCTGAATGTTCTAAAATTCAGGAGTGTCACAATTCCTCCAGTTTCATTTCCTCCAATTCTCTCCGGTTCTATACTTGCGACTTTAGTACAAAAAAGATCGGATCGGATAAAAACCCACTTGACCTTCTCTTTTCCAGAAGTAACAAAGACTTCTCCCCCTACCAGTTCGATTCGTTTTGCTGGTAAAATCGATCGCGTACTCTCAGATGAATAGCAATACGACGTCGCAGTACATGGACAAGCAGATCATGGATCTCTCCAATTCACAGAGCCCTATCTACACCCACAACAGCAATAGCGGTGGCGGCAACACTGAGTTCATCGACTTAATGAATCGTCCGGCCGAGAAGAAAGACGACGCTGACGAGGTCGTTCCGAGCTACGATTTCATGCCGATTCGTCCCGTCTTGGATTCATCGTCTCCGACGGCCGGACGCCATTCGAATTTGGATTCCCGCAACGAAGATGCTCCCCACAGGACGTGGAATTCTTTAGATTCCCATACCATCGCCTCTCCGGTTCGGGTAATTCACGAAACCTAATATTTACAATGCATTTTATATTATATGCCATTTTCAGTGTGGGTTTTCCGGTTTGATTACATGAATATATGAGGCAATTATTGTTCTTTGAAGTTTTGGTTTGATTGATAGTAGTGATTGTATAATTGATTGGGGAGTACAGATTGATTTGCTGGGAGATACTTTTGAATTGATTTTTACCCGTTGATTCGTTGGTATGTTAGCAGCGATCTCCATTTCTTGATGATCATGGGAATGTTAATTATCAGGAGATTTGAAATCTTAAGTTATATGGATCATGTTTCTATCTTATTCGAATTTGAAGCTGTGTTATTCCTTTCCATTTTTAGAATTACATTTCCCCTGATGCTGATGAACCTGCCAAGCTCGTTTTGGGGAGGAATCACAAGTCGAGCGATGGGCCTTTGGATGTATCTTTGGCATCTGAGATTTCTAGGGCAATGGAGAAGCATATGGACAATCTGATGCACTCCGTCGATAAAATGAGTGCACGTTTATCCCAGTTGGAAACAAGGACTCGCAATATTGAAAGTTCCATTGATGATCTGAAGATGATTGTTGAGAACAATCATGGGGCCACTGACGGAAAAATGAGGCTGTTGGAGAATGTTCTTACAAAGGTAGTTTCCACATCTTTTTAACTGAGTAGAATTTTGACTATATAATTTGGGGGCTCTATGTCCTGTTCTTGAACCTTTAGTGTGTGCGGGTGTGTGGCCATTGAACCTTTCAACTGCTTGCTTGTAACAAAACATGATTTTGCCCATTTGGTCGGTCCATTGAGTCTGTGCTAATCTGTTGAGTTTGTTAAACTAGTTTTATATTATGTTGTTCCTCTTGTCTCTAAAACCTAAATAAATCTATTAAACTCAGATGAATAGTCGAGTTCCTGACCCCATATTAAGGTGTATTTTGCATATCAATTTCATTAGGATGAAAATCTCCCCTTGAAACGGCATGATAATTTACAACTTTAGCCCCCTTCTTTCAACTTTATCTCCTAACACCAATGAAACTGTCGACAGGTGCACACAGGTGTACAATTCATAAGGGACAAGCATGAAATCATTGAAGCTCAACTACAGATCGCGAAGCTGCAAGTCCCAAAGGCAGAACATGTCGAAAACCAGAACACAGCCAATCCTGGCCCAATGCAGACAGCAGGATTATCCCCTCACCTGCAGTTCCCTAACGCCCCCTTCACACAGCCTCCAACTCTTCCAATGCCCAATGTTCCTCCGCAGCACAGTGCACAACCTCAAATTCAGCCTCCTAATATGTTCCCCCAAAACCAAGGTCCTCCTATCCCTCAACAAGACCCTTCCTTCACAGCCCCAAGCCAAGATCCCAAAACTCCTAGTCAGCAGTACCAAAATCCTCAAAATCCTAGTCAGCAATACCAAAATCCCGAAAATCCTAATCAGCAGTACCAAAACCCTCTACCACCACCACACTTGCAGCAGCAGCAGCCCGCCCCTCCTCCACCTCAGCACCAATATCAACCACCACCTCAGCCACAATATTCTCACCCATCACTGCCTCCTTCACAAACGCACCCCCCGTTTTCAAACGTCAACCCTTCGTCTTTACCACAGCCACCAGTCGGTCATCATCCTGAAGAAACACCATATATGCCATCCCAAACATACTCGCAGAGCATTCGCCCGCCATATGGACAATATTACGGGTCTAATCCTAATATCTACGAGCCTCCATCAAGCAGAATCGGGCAGGGCCCAGGATACTCTGGTTCTTTTGGTGCGTCTTCAGGTCACGAGGAATCATACCCTTTCAGCAGTGGCTCTCCTGTGAAATCTCAGAAAGTTTCGTCTGCTGGTATGGGGCAGAGTGGTTATCCACAGCTACCGACTGCTCGGATATTGCCCCAAGCACTGCCAACTGCCTCTGCAGTTGGGTCTGGATCTGGATCTGGGTCTGGGTCTGGTAATAGGGTCCCTATTGATGATGTGGTTGATAGAGTGACAACCATGGGATTCTCCAGAGACCAAGTGAGGGCAACTGTTCGGAAGTTGACTGAAAATGGGCAAGCGGTTGATTTGAACATTGTCCTGGACAAGTTGATGAATGATGGGGTGGAAGGACAAGCTCCCCAAGGTTGGTTTGGCCGTTAAAAACATGTCCGTGTTTGAGTCTCGTATGTTTCGTGTTTTTGTATAGTTCGAATTTTCGTATTTCTGAGATGGTTTATGGTGTTTGGATTACCCTGTAATTGGGACTTGATTTTTTTTTTTTGTCAATAGTGGATTTTAAAAACTTAAAAAAGTTAGTAGTATTTGTTTTTGTGATTTGTGGTACCCTTAGCTTCACATTGATAACATTTTATTCAATAATAAAAAATCATTTTAACATTATAAATATATTAAGAAAAAAAAAGTGGGTCAATCTGCAATATCCCAAAAATAACACCGTAAGGTGTAAAGTGCATTTCCGAGCACCGACTTCACTAATAATTATTGCATTTTGCACCCCAACTTTAAGAGTAATTCAACAACGACTACACATTTTATCGAATTTTGCGTTTTCTATCCAATCCCTCGTTTTGTAAAAAACCCCTCAGCCTTTCCGTCTCCTCCATTTGAGAGAGAGAGAAAGCTGACAAAATACAGAGGAAAAAAATCGCAGCTAAACACAGATAGGGGCACCGGATGTATATACACGAAATAGGAGAGAAATTAGGTTTTTCTGCTTATGTAATTTTATGCTGCCGAAACCTATTGAAATTCTTATGAAGGCGATAGCTATCTACGAGTAGTAGAAGAAGAAGAAGACGAAGGAGAAGAATCAAGAAATTCAAAACCCTAGGTCAATCCAATACAATCAGGTTTGCTTCATCCGCCTCTCCATTTTCAATTCTCAATTGAAGTATTGCGTATGAACAATTGGATTTCAAACGGGTTTTCTACGTGCTATTCCATCCTTGTTTGTGATTTCTGTTTTTTCCCCCAATAGTTTGGATATGGATGGGTTGAGAATGTGGAGCTTCCCTGTAAGTTGTGCACTTATAATATCGTGTGTTGTAATTTTTAATTGGAATTTAGGGCTTCACTCGAACTCTGAATATGTCATATGTGTGCTTCTATGTGTGATTGTATATGGATTCTCTGCAACTGAAACAAATAGGCGTTTATACGAAGGCATTTTTTGTCAGTCCCCATTTAAAGCATTAAGCTGAGACTTTCGTGTTTTAGCGCCCGATGACACTATATGAAGTAATTTGGTGCGAACTTTAATGATTTTTTTAACCTTTTTTGGTTTAGTGAACTTTATATATTGATTTACACGTGTCGGGCTCCTGAATTTAAACTGCTGATCCCTTAATGTGTTGTCAATATAAAAAAATTGATATGCAAACCCGCTTTCAACTTTTAGCGACCCATGTGGCCATGTGTATTTCCGTTTTTTGATTAATTTAATAATTTTAGTGTATCGATGTTACATACCCTAGTTTGAAAGCTAAATAAACATAAAGACAAATGCTCGTGTTCTTATGTTAAGTATGATCTCTCTTGTTATTCGTTAATATTTGGAATTGTTTTCAAATATCAATTATTTAATGTGGTTTACAAATCTCTATATAAATCTGTGGGTATTTGGAGTTTAAAAGTGAGCATCTGCTTTGAGATCTTTGGTTTATTAGTTTGTTTTAGGATTATGGTAAGAGATTTATACCAATTTTAGGATGATGAAATATGACAAATCAAGTCAAATTTCAACTGCTGCCATGTCAAACAATGATGAGAGGATTATGGAGGCACTTAAATCATTTTTGGAAGTAAAACGTTACACTATAAAGAGGTTAAAATTAAAGGAGTAAATAGAGAAACAATGACCTAGCCACACTGGGAAAAAATATTAGTAATTCTAATCGAAAGGGAGTTGCATCTAATTTTTTCTTTTCCTTATAATCGTTCTGACCGAATGGCTATACCTTTTTTTTAATTAGGTGCTCTCATGTTCGTCTATTCCTTCCAATTTTAATTTCTTAAAATATTATGTCCGGACAGCTTAGTGTCCCTTTTAAAATGAAATCCATGTTTCACATCTTTCTCTCCAGCTCAAATCTGTTCAGCTGCTTGCTTTAAATTTTGAAAAATGAGTGTGATTGAACTGCCAAACATTTTCAAACTAATAGTGCACAATATGTGGGTCTACGCATTTATGTATACCATTTAACCAATTATAGAAATAGTTCTCACACACACATATATGTGTGTGTAATATTTTTAAATGGTCAGATTCTAACTATTTAAATTTCCTTGAGAGTTGTTAAATTATTGAATGTTTGGGAAATTAATGCTCTTATTTTCTGTCAGGTGCTTTGGTTTCAACAAACCTCTGTTTCCTTGATTGGCTTCTACAGTTCTACCTCTTCTGGACCTATATTAGATTGATTGTGCAAATTATCGTACTCCATTACAGATCGGCTGCAAGAATTGAAATACTGCCGCATCTTGACAACATTGTATATTTTGTTTCTTATAAGCATTCAATGGAGCTGAAGGTTTCTCCTGAAAAACCAGGCTTTTCTTCTTCAGATTTGGCCAGTGATCCTGAAGATAATGTAATCAGTGAAGGTGAGGATGAGGACGATGATCGTAATCACAAACATCGTAAACAGGAAGCACATTCACATTCTGTGGATGGTGATTCTCTTGATCAGGGTTTGACAAGACCATATAGGAAAAGGAACAGACCTTTTGAGAATGGGTACTCGTATAAAGACGGTGACCCTCAAGCAGGTGAAACCTGGAGGAATTATAATAGTGCTTCAGATAGAGGCTTCCCATCAAGGTTTGAGAAGAGACGTTCTAACCAGGCCTCATTTTCCAAAGCTCCCCTAGAGTTGCAACAGAGAATTAGGGGAACCCAAACAATGCCAGTTGAAGCTGGTCCTTTTTGGGGTAGGGGAAGAGAGCCTATTCCTTGGGGCATTCGTGATTCCAGGCTTGGATTGGTTGATGTTTCATCTCAAGTTGTTCAACCTGGATATGTTCCTTCTGCTATGTATGCTGGGAGGGGCTTTCCAAATGTTTCTAACACACAAAGTACTTCCTGGAATGCATTTGGGTTGGTTCCAGGTATATCTAATGGTAGTCTTGGGATTCCAATGCAAAGGTGTAGAGACTTTGAGGAACGTGGTTTTTGCTTAAGAGGGGACATGTGCCCAATGGAACACGGGGTTAATCGTATTGTTGTTGAAGATGTTCAGGTCTGTGAACTATTTAACTTATAAATTCATGATAAGATATACTCTTATTGTTAAGGAGTTTTTATGGTGTTTGCTTAAATTGAATTTTTTTATAGGGATGTTCAACATATACATTTTTTAAAACTTTGCCCCATATGCATGCATATACATCGGAGAGATAACCTTCCAAAAAGAAAGAGATGTCTAAAAAAAATCTCAAGTTGTGCAATCAGAATTGTGTATGCTGATGAGTGGCCTAAGCAAAAGCATGCTGTCATCTGTTTATGTTTTTCTACACTGACCTCCCACCCCCACCAATGATCTTTAGACTTTGCCACTTGGAAATGTTTGTGAATATAGTTTTAGTGTACTTGTTTTTCCTTCTAAAATTATAAGGACACTGGTTGTTTAAATTATAAGGACGTTATGAGGGTTTGATATTGTAAGGATTTCCCAGTCACCCATAGTTCAGAAACCTTGTGTTGATGTGTTCTCTTAGATTTAATGTGTTGCCTCCTACCTAGATTACAAATAACCAAGTTTCCTGCTGCAATATCTTTTCTTCTTTCTGATTTTGTAAATTTATATGACATTTATTCTTCTTTGGTACAAATGGGGAGCCCATTGTCATGTACTCATGTATTGTTAGAATTATAATTCATATATTCTCATTCAGATGCGCAATGCCTTTGCTTTTCACAACTACTTAATTTAACTACTTTGTTTGGAAATATTGCAGGGCCTTTCACAGTTCAATCTCCCTGTTGCTCATCCTGGCTCACAACTTCTGGGAACATCTTTTGGACAAGGAGCTATACCAATAAATAACAAACATTTTCATTCGAAAATTAACAAGTCTGGAATGACTGAAGATGTTTTTGGCCTGAATAGTGGTGTCTCATCATCTGATGTGTATGATCCAGATCAACCTTTATGGACAAATGATGACCCTGAAACATCTGCAGCACTCCTTGCACTAAATAAATCATCAACTGCTGATGGGACAGAGCGTTTCTTGGATACCAAAATCTCCGATGTGCAGAAGATTGATTCCGTTGAAGTATTTACTGAAAATCCTCCTACCAGAAATGCGGCCGGGTCTCAAAGTTCTTCTGTGTGGGGAAGGATAAAACGTAGTTCAGAAGCCAAAGCAAAGTTTGATTCCGTCGGAACATCCTCTGGTTATCACAAAGGGGACATTAAAAGTGGGAAGGCACTAAGCACGAGTGCTCCTGATGGTCCCCTTCAAGAAAAGCAGATGAATGTAGATGGGAACAGTCAACTAGTTAAGGAGTCAACTCTCAAGCAAGATGGTAGTGATTCTGCTCGTAATATTCGTAAACCATCCCAGAAGGCACTTCGTACTCTTTTTGTCCATGGAATTCCTCCGAAAGACAACAGAAAAGAAGCTCTCCTTTCACATTTCCAGAAATTTGGTGAGGTAATTGACATATATATCCCTGCTCATGGTGAACGGGCCTTTATTCAGTTTTTGAAGAAGGAAGAAGCAGAAGCTGCATTGAAGGCACCTGATGCTGTAATGGGAAACAGGTTTATCAGGCTTTGGTGGGCTAATCGAGATAATATTCCCGAAGAAAGAATTGGTGGCAGCAGTAGTGTTCCAATTATACCTCGTGGAGTGACCAATCCTGCCCCTTCCCATCACCAGGCAAGTGGCAAAGAAGTTAATGCGTCAGTCTATGATCTTCCCAAGCCCATGGTTGGTAATGCTTCCAAAGCCCCTCCACCGCAACAGAAGAAATTAGGAAATTTAGTGCTTTTGAAAGAACTTCGTAAAAAGCAGGAGATGCTTGACCAGAAACGAAATGAGTTCCGGCGCCAGTTAGATAAACTCGAAAAACAAGTAATTCTCAAATCCCTTCATTTTGATCATGCTAGAAGAAATGTGTTGAGTTAAATGTTAATTATCAGTACCACTTTCAGTCTTTCACAGATCTTTTCAATCTTTCTGGAATATTTGTAGCTTACTTAGCCATATCATTTTGCATTTGCTGTATAAGAGTATTCAGATTGTTATTTGTTGCTCTGGCTCGAGTAGGGATTCCCGACATGTGTTCATATCCAGAAGTTTGTTTCTTCGTAAAAATTAGGATAAGTGGGCACAGCTATAAAGTTATGCAAACAGAATCCTGGTACTGGGCTATGTTTAAATATGTATAAACGAAGTGTCGAATACTAGAGTAATAATTATTACTCAATAATAACAAAAATAAAATCCACGAAAAACGGAAAAAATGTTAGTGTTGAAGAGTCTGAGCACCCACATCCATGTCGGAATCAGAGGAAGCTCACTTCTCCCGTTATGGAGATTCGAGTCCGAGCAACAGGGTTATGCTGTGTGGACCTTGTAAATAAACATCTGTGTGTAAATTTTGGGTTTTAAAATAGGTAATTGGTTCCGTGTCGTCTGTGTAAATCTACATGGGAGTTGCCACCTGAAACACTGAGTCTTTGTGGGACAATATTGTCCTTACATTTGTGGTTTGCCAATATCAGTTGTTTACCTTTTGCAGGCTGTAGGCTCCAAGGATGTGACAGTAACTGATCTGACTACTAAAAGGCTTAAAGCTGAAACAGTGCCTAATGATCCTGCAAAAGCTGAAACTTCCAAAGATGACATGGAAACTGAGAACACCACTTCTGCAGATAATGCTAATGCCGTGTCGGATAAATCCACTTCAAATACAGGCATGTCTATGCAGGAGCCCTTGAAGCCTTCCATGCGTCCTCAAGGACAACATGGAACACCTTTTTCAGTAAATAGATTCAAGCTGGACAACCGGACAACAACATTTAGAGTTGTTTCACCGTTACCAGATGGCCTTGCTAAAGTAATTTTTATTTCATTTCTTTCTCTTCCTCTCTCTGATGTGAATGACTTGTGTTTATGCATGCACCTCTGTTAGCTCTTGTGTGTTGATTGCATTACATAGTTGTTCAACTGAAGTCATCACCTTCTTTTGGAAAGTGAAGGAAATATAATATTGAATGGTTCGGGGTGATTACCCTTCAGGTAGTTTTGGCTGAATTCTTTCCTTTTTCAAGATGATACTGATACGCCTTGAGTTGTCGCACAAGTATTATTTGATTTTACTATGGAAGTGTTTTGGAAAATACTCTTGAGCTTGATCCACATGAATTTCTCGCCTTTCTGAATATGTTACGTGCATACGTAGTTGTGCTATCATGTGAATTGTTTTATAACTTAGTGTTAATGATTTTTGGGGAAATATTCGGAAGTTATGCTTTGCATTCATTCTTGATTTTATGAATTGTTTTGTTTTTCAGTATTGTTGAGTATGGTTATTTGAAATACTTTTCAGTTTTTATACAATCTCGTCTTTTTAGGATGTAACGGGCCAAAGGGGATACCTTGATTTATTAGTTTTGATAGTATTAATTACAAATATCTATGTTTTTTTTATTTTATCAATGGCACCTTATGCCATATGCCTAGTTTTGAAATACACAATGACGTTACTTTATGTTTAATCAAACCTTAAGATTGTCTTGTGTAGCGAGCCGTTAGTTGATAATATCCTGTTAATACTAACTCGATTTTCTTAATCAGGTTGATGCTTTGAAGGAGCACTTCTCTACTTATGGTGAACTATCTTCGGTGGAACTGGAAGAGTCACCTCAAGATAACACTAATGATGCTTCAGTATCTTCATCTAACGTTTCAGCTCGTGTCTCCTTCACACATCGTCACTTTGCCGAGAAGGCGTTTTCGCACGGCAAATCCTGGCAAGGTCAGAAGTTAGAGTTTATGTGGCTCACATCCTTAAATTCTGTCAAAGAAAGTGGTGGGGTCGAAAGTCTTTCAGCTGCTTCCGACAAGTCACCAGATGCTAATATTGAGCCTAGTGAAGAAAATGCAACCAGCCATTATCAGAAAACTGCTGCTTTGGGATCCGAGGAATTCAGCACCTAGATATGCTCCTAATGTAGATCCAGGTGAACGACTGAATGGGACTCTAAGATGACCTCAGTTTTGAACGAGAAGCATCTTGTTAAGTTTTTAATCCTTCTGCTGCTTCTAGCAGTACAGTGAAGTAAAAATGATGTCCAATTAAATGCAGTTCCTATATAGTTCAACTGTAACTGAAACTTAATTCTAGCATCAACGTTATTTTCTCATTTTTGAGATGTCTGTGAAAGAGGAATATCGAGTTTTCAACAAACAGGTAGAGCCATTAGTGAGTGCAAGTGTGCAACTTGTAACACATTATGTGTGTTTTTTGTAGGCACGTTTATAGTTAATAATTTCTATCTAAATTATACCTGGGAACAACTGTTATTGTGAGTTCATTTTCTATTCACGTTTTTTCTTATGTGTTTTTTGTTATTCATGATTTTATTTTATGTTTTGCTTTTGCATGTGAATTAGACACTATTTTGTAGATGTTGCACCTGCTTCCGGTAGTTCATTTTTCATATACAGTATAAAACTGAGAGTACTTTGACTTTAGTCCTAGCTGGGTTTTGATTTCATCTAACAAAAAGTACTAGAGGAAAAAGAAATTGAAAATTGTTAACAAAATAACAAAAAAAAACAATTTTTTTCTTACATTTTTCAACAATTAAACAAAAACCTAAATGGTTAGGAAGTTTTATACTGTCGTCAGCCATGGCCCATGACTCGATCTCATACTACTTGGCCAGTAAAAACAAGGTCAAGTGGTTGCACTTTACAAAGAGGTCAATGTTCTCATTAAATTACTCTATTTATAGTTTCTATGTCAACGTCGAAAAATTGAAAATGGGGCGGGAAAACTCTGAATCGATTGCACATTTTCTCATTTGCTCACACTCTAGTAGTCTGATCACCCTTGACAACCATGTTAGCAAGTCTGAGTTGTTTATCCGCGGGCAAATACTCTTTCAAACAAACACAAGTCCGATGCATCACTTGCAATAAGAAAGATGCCATTTCGTTTTCTGACCTGTCAATGGGTTGTGGGCCTGGATGATAATCACCGAACTCTATTTTTCCTGCCCAGTCATAAACCCGCTCCGTTGATTTCCAAATATATGATGCTAAGGTTTCTGCAACTACCTCCCAGCTAGTGCCAACTAGGAGAGAGGAAAGTGTAGCTGGCAGATCACTCAACACGCTTAGTTTATTAGCAAATAAAATAGGCATATATTTGCAGCTACTGCCAGATAAAAGGCCTAGAAACCGAAGAGCCTGCATCAAAAGAAACCATAGTGCAGTATGAAGATATGAAGTAATTTAGAAGTGTGGGAAAACCATGTCCTAATAAGATATAACTTTGATATGCGAACTAAAGTTGACTAACTATTGGTTAATTTACTTAATTACAGATATACCAATAAGGTTTAGTCTTATAACAGAAAAAAAAAACAGTAATCTTTCATAATTAGGAATATTGTTTATACCAAGAAAGATATGTAAATTTGTTTATTTAAACATGATTTTTTTACTATTTACTTCCAATAATATTGTATTATTTGTATAACTAGATTTTCAAGAACATCGAATAATTTTGGTACATACCGTTGAAGGGTAGCATGTCACACACAAGACTTCGGCTGTGTCAACGAGCCATTGTCTTCTAACGCTTTCATCTCTGTGTTGCAAAGTTAGAGAGACGTCTACCAGAATGTTCCAGACAACTACGTGTTTAGAGTATTCTGTTAGTACAGCTATATGAAATTCAGTATCAAAATTTGCAGGACAGAACTAACCTTCTGAATTCATGCCCAACATATATGCTTTTAATTTTCCAAGTTCTGACAAGGGGATAGAACCAATTCGAACTAATGCAACTTTAGCTTGAACCTTTTTTAAAGTATTTAAGATCTGATTTTCCTCTCTGAAATTTGCATCTGCAGTCTGAGCAGCAAATAAATTCAATACTTGAGAGGAGATATAATGTTGCATGGGAGTTCCCAATACAGATTCAAAGGGCATTCACAAAGGATTAACAGAATGGCAACAGCCTTAGGTACCGTAACTACCTGCTTTTTCTGGGGAATTCCAAAATGGATATAGAAACAGTATAACATTAGAATCCAAAGTATTCAAAGTTCAAAAGAGAGATTACCAGCAGAAGATCTGTTAGCCAGCTTTGTCGGGCCTTTCCAAGAACTCTAATTGCTTCAGTCCATTCCAATTTATAATTTTTCTTATGTACAGTATCGCCTGAGTGAACCCATGGCAACATTTTAAACAGAACTTCCATGCAATGCTCCAAATTACGGGCAAAATCTTGTGTCTCGAGGCCAGGTTTGTCCAAACAAATCCCTAGACCCTTCCAGCATGAAACTCGCAATAAGGTTTGTTGTTCATCACGATCATAACGACCAGAGGAAATAAACCAATGCAAGAAATCAGCCACGTCATCAAAAAGCTTCACAAGTCTAGAATTAGAGAATGTCTTCAACAAGTCACCTAAGTGGGAGAGCATAAGTGATTGCAGATTCGACTCAAGTGTCTTGAACCTTGCTAGACTATATTGCCCATCAAGAATGCTGAGAAGTGAATCGGATTGGTTTGCATGAGATAATAGTAATAGAAAGCAATCCTCCCTAAGGGTTTCTTTTCTTAGAGATATATCTTGTGAAGTGTATATCATGCATCGTCTGATGACTGGTCCCCAGTCCAATGACGGTAATCTCGGAGCATGTGATAAGCATCGCAAAGCAAAAGAAATCCCTCTAATATTTACATCACTGCCAATCTGATAATTATGGAAAAAACAAATTTAAGAAACAAAAGGTTAAAAATTGTTCTAACAAATGAAATTGAGTGGCTACCTCAGAATAATTCATCTGTGTGAGCCATAAGGAGAGTTTCATGACCAAACTGTCTTCGGATATTCCCTGAGAAATGGACTTAGGGACACCAGGGTCACTGTGAACAGCACTCTCCTCATTTATGTGTTCTCTAGAGAAGACAAAATGCCTGAGAAATGAAAGAGCCCACGCAGCAAGCTGCTGTGATTGAGGATCATCAGGATTTTGTGCAATGAGAAATATCTCTTGAATCAGTGATGTTGACTCGGCCTCCAGTGCATGATTTGAAAGTAGAGGACCCGCTACATGAGATGACTCCTGCAACGATAACATGTATTCCATCCAATTAAATAATATATATATATGTGTGTGTGTGTGTGTGTGTGTGTGTGTGGGTGGGTGTTATCCCTTCTCAGTATGTTTTTATTAGATGCATCACCTTTAATCCATTTCCAATTTTATCATCTTTCCAGATAATTATCTGCTTAATGGATTATGTGCAGATGATATTGTTACAACAATCTTTCTCTTCATTTAATAGAAACCTGGAAAGATTCTTTCATTCCATTAGTCAAACTATAGTATATTCTATGTGAAATGTATTTCTTCTTTCACAGTCACATTGTTGCTACTAGAAAATGTACATTTTAACTATACTAAAGTATATGTAATTATGTATCAAGTGAAAAGAATAATGTGTTTCTCTTCTTAAGGAGGACATAAACACAAATGGGCGACGTTTTTCCAAAACTGGGCGACTTTTTTCCAAAACAACTGACTTGGAGTTACATACCTTCTGATCAGACTTGATGAGTGAAGAAGGTGAAGTGATATGTTGTACCAGTGTCCCTGCACCTGCCCCTATCACATTTACAACACCAAGCATTGCTCCTAGATGAACAAATGGCGGCTGCGGACTCGAGTAAGTTCTTCTAAATAACGCTACCAAATCTTTAACACCATCAACTTCTAAAGAGTTCAACCCCGCATTCAAAACAATGGAAAGGAGGCTTCCAGCTCCAGCACAAGACACCATCAGCAAGCTCTGGTGGAAATTATCAGATTGTTTAACAGACAACAATTTGGATATGAGCTCATTAAATCCATCCATAAGTCGAGTTAATTCAATATCATCAATCATTTCGACCCTAAGGCAGAAAGACACTACAGTTGGTAGCGCAAGGCACGCTCCCAAAGATGACAAACAAGTGTCATTTACAGAAGGAATCCATGAGAGGATTAGATCTTTTAAATAAAGAACGGCATCGTAAGCCCCAACTCGGTATAATGCGCCAAGAGAATACCCTAAACCAATAATAGGTCCAGCAACAGACCATGCATCCTCCTCCAGATGATCAATATCCTCACTCAGAAGTTCAGATTCAGCTGAAAAGTCATCAGTTCCTAGAGGAATATACTCATTTAGCTTCTGCATAATATTGTCTGAAGATCCGCCTAACTGATATGTCATCTGGACTAAAGTCCTTAGTATTTTTCTTAATAGTTCAGTTTCCTGCATTCTGTGTGTTTCTTTCTCGGATTCAGTATTGGCTCCAGAATCAACTCTAGTTAAAAGATCTTGAGATGAAAATCCCAATCCAATTCCACAAGCTCCTTTCACAAAGGTGCTCTTGCTAATAGATGCACACTGCAAAAGAAAAAAGAAAACCAAGCTTAATTGTAGAACATGCATCAACGGCACTCCAATGTTAATTATTTGGAAAAACCACAAACCTCAAGGAGTGCATTTATATTCTTACACTTCTGCTCATGATCAGTCACATGCAGGTAACTTGATATCAATCCAAGAGAAAGTGCAGCTGACCACTGGCGATATTCATGCTCATACTGAGACAACCAATTTAGCAAGAACTTTGAAGCCATTGACTTGACCACATGTGCAGATGCAGGTAGAACCTATACAAGAGAATAGCAAGGACCAATCCACAATGAATACTATAAAAACGTTTGTCATGTATCTAATAAAATCTGGTTGCCACTATATATAGGAGAAATACAATGTATAAATATGTGTGTGTGTGTGTGGTAGAAGATAGCATGAATATATTTCTAGTTAATTACCAAACAAAAAGCCCCAATTGCTAATGCGAAATTCTCAGCAGACCTAGGAATTGCTGTTTCCGCCAACTTTGTTATAGTCTGCGACATTATAAGCGAACCAATATCAAGAAAATATAGATGAGATCACAAATACAGACCAAAAAAAATGTTATAAACCTTCAGAATATCATTAGCAGCCTTTAATGATTTCTCTAACACGGTGCTACGGACATTTGCCTCAAGTACTATCATGTGAGACCTCAACCATCTTTGCATGAAAGGTTTCCATGATTGCAGAGAGAGAAGGGCAAGAAAAATATTTCTCGACAGCTGAAGAGAGGATGATATTTCCACAGCTGCATCCTCATATTTAGAAAGCACATCCTGTATCCCAGCCACAGACGTTTAAAATTCCATACTCGCAGAAAATTAGTTTAAAAGAAAATACAGACAGTTATCTCACTTTTGATGATCCTTGGTTCTTCACATCTTTATAATTAGGAAAACAAAATAGAGCTGCACCAGGAAACTCTTTAATCCTTTGATTACTTCCTGCAAGAAAATGCTCCAATATGTAAAGACTCAATTCAATAGTAGGTAAACCAGCAGGTCGTTCTGAAATAAACTAATCCCACTACTACCAGCTTTAAGAAATCTTTGTAATTTATTATGGTAATATTCTCATTTGTCTTAGCCAATTACCTACAATGTAAATAAACACTCTAATTTAGAAGCACCAGAACTAAAAGAGAGATTGAACTTGCACAACTTTTTAGACAAGTGGCAGCCGTAAGTGCACGCAAGTAAAAAGATTCACTTGAAATTAATTTTTCAAGCAATGACTAAGACTAATTTATATGTTTATATCTAGTCTCTGTTATTTACTGGTAGTTACATGAAAAATCAACAGTTTGCACCTGAACTAAAAATAACACCAGGTACTACATCTAACAACTTAACGATCTTGCTTCCTGATCCAGCGACCCTTTTCTGCTTTACGAATCTTCGTCTTGTACTGCCAAAAAAAATCAAGGATTTTTAATATAAAGAGTATCAATATTTTATTTCAAACATGCAGCTGAGCAAAGATTATTGCTCTTACATGTGCTCGTAATTTATAATTTTGACTTCAAATTCTTCACATGTGACTAGATCAGGGTTAGCTTGAGAAATGAGAAATTCCATGTTCCTGGTGCTGAAATCTGGTATGCTTTTCTGAATATGCACTACCTGAGATCATCAAGGTGAGATAGAATGAACAACTAATCCAGATATAGAACTATGAATGAACAACTAATCCAGAAGAAGTCGTAAAAGAGTGGTCCTACGTCATATTGCAATAAAGCTTTGAATGCAGCTTCTTGCGCTCTGATCCACAAAGAACTCTGACTAACTTCTCTGTAGGTTCCAATATTCCACAATATGTTCAGAACATATGTGGCTGCTTCTGGATATGCTTCAGCATCCATTGCCCCCCATCTTAAAAGAAGCGACAGCCTAGTGCGCAATAAAAGTAAAAAAGCATCAAACAAACTTCTTCAAGCAAATGGAACACAACACATAACACAAGATTAATGCAGTTTATACTCCGAAGAAAACATATGACATCTCAAGATTGATATGTATGATTAAGAAGAATCTACTCAGCTATATGGATCTTCACATATAGATAATTAAACCACTAAAGGACGGCCTTCTTGAAATGAAGTTAATAAACATCTGGTAAGCTATATTCATATTCATATTTACATTAAAACGAGAAACGGACCGCCTACCTGAAATGATTTCAGGTTGCCTCACTTGTCATATAGCTAACATATTGCATTAGAAATTAATAGCATGAAGTGTACAAATTGATAGAGAAAGTATTCAACTTGTCATAACAGTCAACAGAACTGTGTCTTAAGCATATGCGGAAAGGCAATCCAATAATTCATGGTTGCTTTACATTGTATTTACGTGTTCAAGGTAAAGAGCATGTACATGTAATTAAGGAAATAACATATCCAAGTGAACATTTACCCATAAGAAACTATGGGATTTCCAAGGTAGTCCTCAATATGCTTTGCAATCACATCCCAGGCAGTATAAAAATCTGGATCAAGAGCAAGGGAAGATCAAACAGTTTACTACACTAAAAGAGCCGCTACAATATACTTTTGATTCATAATACAGGAAAAAGTTTGTCATTTTAAAAACAAAAGTAGTCAAACTTATGCTAATATGATTTTATAACTTGTTCTAGTGAATGAGCAGCACACTTGTTTTTAAAAGGCGCAGAAATTGAATTTCCAGTATATATTTTCTTGGTTAATATGTAAAGAGCATGATGGTATTAACGCATCAATTTAGGATTACCAATCGCATCAGCTTCACAAAGATGGGCAAGACTTTGTAATCCAATAGACTGAACCCAAGGATCGTGGCTTTCGATGCAAGCCTGAAAAGGAAAAGGATGTTCGAGTTATTAGAGATACTGAGAGAGCGTCACACTGCAAGAACCTAAAGTCCAAGACACAATTATCAGAACATACCGCAACAGATAAAATAATGTCCACTCCCCTATCAGGGTTTCTTTTACAGACATCTTCAATAGAAACTGCAATGCTGATACAGGTATCTAGTTCAGCTCCATACTGTACTAATCCATTTGGATGCAACATGGCCTAAAATCAACAAGGGAAAATAACAAACTATTCAAGTCAAATAAAACAAATTGCATGTTCAGAAAAGCAAAATAAAAAATAATTTTGAGGAGAGAAATCACAAGATATTTAATGTCATAACTCATAGCAGTTATATCACAAGATATTACGCAAGTTTATTGAAAATTGGAAATTAAACAAAATGAAAAAAAATCCTGCCCGCAGGACGGTTCAAAAAATCCATATACCATGTTAACTTCAATTTTTAAAGATACCAACTTCGGATTAATGGAAAAGCAATATGAATTACCAAAAAACAAACTTGCCTGCAAACTCTCAAAGACACGACCATTAATCTCCCATGTCTTAGTCATCAAGCGTGTGGCAACAGCCTTTGTGATACTAAGGAATCACCAAATATAATCAAAACAAATAATCAGTTATAAACATTGTATTTGACTGCTATACAGCCAAAAGAAGATATGAAATCTGGTCCTGGAATTTGTAAGTTCTAAAACAAAACATAATCAAGAATCTTTTGGAGACAATCAGTATTAGAGATGAAATTATGCCCCTCCACGACACAAAAGTAGCTCATATATGGTAAAATATGACACTTATGCATGAACAATTGCAGATGACATACTGATTCACGTCCTTGCGAAGCATAGGTAGAAGAATCTGAAATACCAGTGGTATCATTGCAGGATGTGAAGCAACAGATGGAAGCAAGCCCAAGAGCTTAAGCTGTGTCACATAAAGTAAATCTTCTAATGATATACATAATAACTTAGTTCACATAAATTCGCAGTAGCATGCAAACAGAGAGTGCATGAATTTCAACAAGATCTAGCACTCACCCGCAGATCCTGAAAATCATTATATTTTTCTGCACTTGAGCATATATGGTTGTAAAATAAAGTTAATAGCAACAAAGGAACACCAAGCATCGGTTCGATATTACTGCAAGTAGCCAACAAATCTGTAGAGAAGTTTCTTGTTTGATGCAGGAGGAAGACACCGGCAACTGAACAAAGTACCAGAGGGATTTCTACAAAAGGAGAGAGAGTAAGTAACTATATAAGGCCGAAACTGCAGGAAATATTTCTTAAGACAGGAAATCCTGATCAACTCCTTTTGGCTGAAATGGCTTAAGGTAAGGATATATGATTAATAAATCTACTTCAACAACTCATTGTAACTTAAATCAGCTATTTAAAACAGAAAAAAGGCAATTTTAATCAAGCATGGAAGGCACCTGCTGGAAAGAATTCTTTAGATAGAGAGGTGGCTGAAGAAATTTTCCCCTTTCCAGAGAGCTGCAAACAATACTCCCTTACAGCAGAAGTCCAAGTTTTCAGTTCAGAATTCTCTTCATTTGTATAGGTTTCACCATCAGAAAAATTATTTACATAAAACGGACCATGTGATGACAATTGATCCTGTAAATGATAATTTACACATAAGGAAATATGATTATTTTAAACCTGAAAGAAATTCCGAGTTAGAAGAGAAGAGAAACAGTCAGCCGTTGATTTAGATGCATATATTCCACAGCAATGGCATATATGCAAATGGCCGACATTCTAAGAGACAAACGAAGATAAACATTAATAAATTGTTTCTTTTTCAAGATACTGATTAGAGAGACAAATCTAGTGTTACACCAACAGGCAGAATATTGCAAATACTCGTAGTAATGAAAGCATTCACATCATGGAGATCAAGTTTATAATGCAGAATAATACAAATATTTAGAAATAAGCAAATCTTGACATGAACTATATATTTACGTGCTCGACTAATAAAAAGTTGGTATTTAAAGGAACGAAAAAGCATTATTTTCTGCTGCTTTACATGGAATATAACAGAGATATACCTCAAAACACATCTTCCTTAAAAACCTGGAAACAAAGTATCCAGGAGAAGTGATTGGCACCTGCTTTCCTCCTACCACTTGCTTTTCCTTGGGCAAAATTAGTAAATTAGTAGCATTATTTTCCAAAACAGAAAGCAATTCAATGGTTGTTTCTTTAACAGATCTGGATGGAGAGGAAACAAGAGCTAGCACAGGAAAAATGAACAAAAGTTCTTCAATTGATTCATTGGCAGAAGCACCATTGCAATAATCTGTGAAAGGGTGAAAAATCTTAAATTCACATAAGCATCAGAAAAAATCCCATACAAATTACTCATGAATGAGGACAGTCTTTCCAGGTGATGAATGATGATGGTTGTAAATTAAGGTCTGTAAATTTGGTGGATGCATTTTTCATCTTGTGTGGGTTTCCATTTTTAAACATACACCTTTCATACAATGACAACTGAATGTGAAAATAACACCCGATAATAGTAGTAGATAACTTACCATTTTCATATTTCCATCTCAAGAGAAACAAAAGCAGTTTAAGTATAGTATGTTGTTCATGTTCAAGCTCCGATTGTGTGAGAAACTCGAACAAGGATAACATGACCAATGAAAGGTCATCGCTGCAATTAAGACCAAGTTCTTTCTGGACAACCAATATGTGCCTTGCAGCATCTAGTATTTTCTCAACCCCACCCAAGCAATATCGGAAATTCCTATTTTGCGATAAAACTTCCCCAAGCAAAGCAAAGCCGCATGACCGGGCTTCATCAACAAGCTAATTATTTTTGAGAAAATAATAAAAGTGTTGTGAGTTTCGAAGCCAATATTAAAAGAGTAAAGTGGGAATACAATTAGTTCAGATACAAATTAAACTGAAATGTGAGATTTGTGATGAATAATGTACCAATCCCATTCCAACCAACTTCTTCAAAACCACCTGATACGCATTTACCAAGCATTCAAAGATATATGCAACATTTGTAACCTCCTGGAAAGAAAAGAAAAAAAAAAGGATATAGAATCAAGAAAGCTTCATAAACTTCAGGAAATTACATTATGGTTTTTAAGAGATGTTCTGGCGCCATGATAAACATCACAACTGAGAATCAGGAAAAGACAACTGCCACTATTATATGCAACTTTTAACTTACTTCTGCATTCTTACATGGGAAAAATTTCAGCCGCTCCGTCAAAAACTTAATAATGGGAATAGCCTCCTGAGGAATAGAGCAGCATATGGCCGCCATTGTAGACACCAAGTTCCTCGCGAATGTGGAACTGGAACTCGTAATAGGTACATTTATAATGGAATAATTTAATAAGGGAGCCAAGAATTCACAGACTGACTCCATTCCTAGATGTTTACACTTCATTACAAATATAGCTACTTGTTTCACGAGCCCACCTTAAACTTCAGTCCCGCAGCAAAGTATCTGTCACACGAAGGAGACACATTTACATAACACTATAACAGCATCCATAAACTAAGACAAAAGGTAGTGACTACTTTAACACGTTTTCTATTCTTATTCTACATTCGGATTGCTCAATGAACAGTTAAAAGTGAAACTCGTGAAAGCTGAATATCCAATTCCTTTTTATTAGGTGCTGGTATGGTATTCCAATTCATCAAGTGAATGCCACATTCATGTATCCATACATTCTCTTTCATGAAAACTGAGAAACTACATCAATTATATTTTTCAACTGAATTCCTAATCTCACATTTCAATCTAATAGATCAAATGCCACATTGCAACAATCGATTTCAAGTTCAACACCGTGTAGCAAAATGTAATTACTGTAGCTCCGAAGCGCGAAGAGTAACCTTACCTTGACAAAAGGATGATTCTCCGACGAGCGAAACCGGAACGAATCCGGATTCTCTTGGAAACCAAGCCTGGTAAGTAATCCGATGGCTCCGATGAACACGCCGGTGAATTGCGGACCAGAGGAGTCCTCGAGCGCGCACTGCAACTCCAACAATCCGGAAGAGACGTCCAATTTAGCGTCCATGACGAGGCGGCAGAGTTCTCGCGTAGACTGCTCGACGACGGCCGGGGAGGCGGAGCGGAGACATAGGGAGACGGCGGCTCGGCCGGCATCGGACGGCGGCGCGGATCGGAACTTGTCGAAGAGAGAGATGACGGAGAGTTTCTGGAGCGAGGGTTGGGGTATTCGGGTTTTGTCGAGTAGAGGAGTGTACGAGTCCATGTTTTCTTTACCAGGTGAGAAACGGGTGATTCAATAGAAAGGACAACCACAAGGGGAAATAGGAGCACGATTGAAATCCGATAGAGGACAATCGGCCTTGGATTTGACCGACAATTTCTTTTATATTTTTTTATTTTTTGGCTGTTATGACAATTTTACCCTTTTGCAATTGCCAATTTTTCATGAAAACAAATTTGGACTTAGTATTTATTTTAGTCATACAAATATTGCACTATTTATACATATATATATATTAATTTTGAATTTAATTTTAATTACGTAGAACTCATTAATTTGCAAAATGTTAAACGTGACTTGCATGACCTCATTACGAATTTGCAAAATGTTCAAGTGTAGGAATTTTTTATTGTGATAAATGTGAGTTGCTTAATGGCTGAATTTTATATGAAAAATGAACTTGTGATCGAGCTCATTTAAGAACGAAAACCTCTTAAAATTAATTATATGAAAAATGAACTTGTGTTAGCTCCACTAAGCAAAGAGTATTTCAAAATCCCATTGAACTCATTTGGTTAGCGAGGTGAAATTAAAATGTATATTTAAAACAAAATATCATTATTAAGCTTCTATTAACTAATTAAAATCAAAATGAAAACAATAATAATTAACAAAAATTAAAAAACTTCCATTAAAAAGTACCAAAGATCACAGTCAAGAAATTACCGAAACAAAACGATTAAACCAACTCGAAAACATGCATGCAAAAGCAAAACAAACAACCAAACAATTACAATCCATTTTTTTTTTATTATTAAATTATCCAGCCCTGCCACGTCATTGCTTTTCATCTTCAAGAAGACCGTGCCGTCACGTTCGCACCACCCTCCTGCCCGGCCTTGCTCTTGATGGTCTCTCCGACCTGCTTCGTCTTCTCGCCCACGTACATCGTCCCTTCCTGCACGCGCCTCTTCGCGTAGTCGATCGGCTCCTGCCCAGTCGCTTGCCTGAACGAGTTCACCACCCACGACAGCGACGACAGCCCCGTCAGCCCGAACGCGCCCGACGTCATGAACGCCGTCACGGCGCCGGCGAGGAGGACGGCGGCGGGGATCAGGACGGGGCTGAATATCACGAACAAGGGAGTGGCGACGGCGAGCCCGATCAGGCTCCCGGCGAGCGTGATCCCCGCGAGCGCGAGGAGGGTGCCGGTGACGGGGATGAGGGTGATCGCGGCGAGGATTTGGGCGGTGGTGGGGCCGTTCTGGGGGAGGAGGGACTTCACGCCGCCGCCGCCGCCGTGGTGTGGCTGGGGGTGCATCTGGAGCTGGTGAGCCTGGGGACGGTCGCGATCAGCCATTGGGAAAGGGGTAATTTGGTAAATTTAGGGTGGGAGCGGAGATGTGAATTGTGAGCGTAATGTGGTGGCGAGCGGAGGTATAAAAAGAGGAGGGAAAGTGCCACGTGTCGTGGTGCATGTGTGATGAGGTGTGCATGGGGTACAAGTTTCACTGTGCTTTTTTTGAGTTCTGATGACGCGTTTTTTTGTTTTTTTTTCGTTTTGGGCTGGCGTTTGTTTGTTGTTCATGGGCTCACAGATGAATGGGCTTTTATTGTGGGGAGTTGTAGGCCCAATATTTAGAGTGATATTTGTCGGTAACTCGGTATATTTAACAACTCTCTCTCTCTCTCTGTGACACGTATACAATTTTTTTCACACATTATATCTTTAATTTAAATATATGATTGGACTAATTATTCACACATCACATTTTGAGACTCATTATCGCCCTCGACATTTTGACAGACTAATTAGAGATACAGTAAATCTTGATTTTAAACTTAAAATTTACTTTCACTAGTGCCCGAACTTGCATCAGCTCCATAGCCATTAATCACTCCTTTAAGACAACCTACCATCATAATATGTTGGTTTGTTCAATATTTACTAGTAATAATGTTGTATTAGGTCACGTAGATAATACTTATGAACTAACAAGTAACAACATATGATATATTAATTTACTAATAGTAAATACATAAATCATACACATGGTGGTGTAACATAGATAAATGATGTATCATTAAAAATATTTTGTAATGATTTTAAATAAATAGAAATACGTAGTAGTAAGATGAAATGAGAGATGGGTATTTGCAAATTCCACTCTCCCAAATCCAATTATTGAAAAGGTGGAGTTGTTGTTGTCGTGCTTTTAGGGCCTTCAAATCAATCAATGGAAATTATAAGTACAGTAGTATTTGGTGAAGACGGGCGGAAGTGGGCTTTGCTTGGACTAGCTCAGACTTGGCCACGGGTGTGATTTCTGGGCGGTTTGGGAGGCCCCAATTTCTTTAGATTTGAGTGAGAGGACGTTATTTGAATTTTTGAATCAGAGATTATTAATTCAATTTTTGCAGATTCCTTTAATAAAAAAAAAAGCTAAAAATAAATAGGTCAAAATGTAATAGTAAAATTATTTTTTAGATAAAAATAAATTTGACTGTGTCGTTAATATTAATTATATTTTTTTTAGAAAAAAAATATATTTTTTATGAAATTTAGCTATTTTTATTTTCGTGTCCTTAATATTAATTATATATTATACATGCATATTTTTTTACTATTTGTGTTTCATAAGAATTGTTACAAAGTTAAGAAAAAATGTGATCATTTTTATCGAAAGAAATAAAAACCTTTTATGTTCATTCATCACGCGTGTATTACTTTACTCAAAGAAAAAAGGGCCAAAATATTTGATGTAGAAAGTGTTGCCTATAGTCATATTGAATATCACCCTATAAATCATGTCTCACTAGCCAACAACATGAAAGAGGGGCCCCTTCTTTAGCAATGGCATCCATGTAGAAGAATTTTTGCCATTATAGTGTATATATATTTTTTCATTAAATGCATTTTTTATTAATACAAACCACATTGTATATACTTAAATGATTTAATCATTGTACCTCGTCAATAATTGGAAAATCTATTATTTCACGGATTGCAAGTTAATTAATAGAACACTATTGATGATGATCAAAGTAATTATGCTTGAAAATGCATCAAGTTAATTAAAACTTAGGGTTGTTATCATTTCACTAGTTTGGAAAATAGCATGACAGTTAAAATTGTAATACAGTTAATTCATTTCAACGCGGCAGTAAAGATTTCAATTGCTTTATACGGAGTACTACGTATGAGTGTGTGTTTGACATTCAATCGTTTGCTTGACAATTACTATAAAGTACAACTAATTGATTCAGAGGATATATGATATGTCCCAAAAAACGAGTTTGATGCCTATCATATTAACGATGCATTTGAAAAGATATGAATATATGAGAGATTTGAAACGAGTTAAATTAGTTAATTTCGACATGATAGGATGTAATTGGCTTTAGAAGTCGATCATTGGACCGATCTTTCTTAATTAAGATATTGTTGTCTACGCCAATACCATCAGTAACGAAGAAAAAATCAATCTCCAACGATTCAAAATTAACGAAACGAAAAAGATCAATTACAATATTCCTCATCACTAAATTAAACTATTCTTTTCATTACTGATTTTTTGACTTTTATCATATTTCCTATGTACAAAATATAATATTATACGGATTAAACATTATTGTGACAGAGAACTCGCAACAACTTTCATTGAATTTTGTGTGATAAATTTTCCGTATGAATATATATAGTTCTAACCGAGTCAACTCATGCTTAAGTAAACTTGCGCAGACAAACTCAATCAATCAAAGGTTGAATTATTCCATTGAGAAATCCGTAATAGATTTAGTAGTTAATTAATTAATTTGTGTACCAACCCAATCTTTATACAATGAATATCAAGATTCATTGTATCATCCCACAATCATTAGTGTATTAATATATACATATAAGTTTATGCTTTATGGATAAATAAGTAAATTAAAATAAAACTTTTTTAAGAATTAAGAGTATGCTTATTCCATCGAGTAACTAGAGCTGCCAAACCAAGTTTACTTGTGAGAAGATAATGTAACTGAACACATTTGCATCTACAAAACATCATCCATCAAGGACAACAAGTAATTATCATTAAAAATTACAGTAGCATTAATACATAATTATGTCATTTCATATTACACTATGAGAGTATATATATATATTCTTTTTTTCACATTTATACATTCACGACATATTTATTAATATAACATGAACTATATATATGTATATGTATATATATGATTTAACTTACCTAGTTGCTGTTCCGATCATCGTGCCTTTGCCCAGAAAACGGCAACAAAAGCCCGGACACTGGGTCGAAATAACCCGACCCGTTATCCGCGGCCCTCCTCCCGTCACCCACATAATTATTATTATACGGAACATTAATCGTACTATTGATATTATTCATGACTTCATTGTTGGCAAATCGCATGATGTCAGCATTTGTGGCGTCGAGTTCTTTCTGGAGGCTGATGACCTGTCTCTGGAGGACTGAGATGGCCCCCACACATCCGTAAACCGGGTCCCGCAGACGAGCCTCTGCCTCGTAGGCGAGAGAGTTGACCGTGTCTTCTCGGTGGTGGGGAGGAATCTCGTTGAGCAGCTTGCTCACGTTGCTTGCGCCGAATATCTTGTGAACGTTGATGAACTTTGTCGGCTCTTCCGGAGGAAAATAGGGCGCGAAGACACACGCTTCCGGAAGGCATTTTCGACGGAGGAATTTGCAGGCCGCGCACGGAGGGTTCGAGTAGCTTCCGGAAGAAGACATGCCTGATTTAATTTGTCAATAATAGAGAAAACAAAAATTGATCAAACACAATAAATTATGATCCCCAAATAAAAAGAAAAATGAAAAAAAAAATTAGAAGTTTTATTTGTCCCACTATATAACTATGTTATATATTAGGGAAAGTGATTAATTCATACAACAAAAATATTAATGATCTACATCATGATCTCAAATATTAATAATCGATCGATCGATCAATTGATCTTTTCCGACACCTTAAGCAAGATCGTCGATGATCGATCAGTATATATACTTTCCGTTTATATAATTGTCGTGTGTATGTGTATCGAGATAATTTATGTTGGATCGATCTAGCTCGCGGATTAACTATGATTAATAAACTAATCAATTTCTTCAACAAAAATCTACAAAATTGAAATGAGGAAAATAACTAGAATGGAATATTTATGAAATTTCGAAACCTGACTCAGGATAGCTAGGTACCTTAATTCTTCGATGGATCTACCTTAAATCTCGGTCGGTGCAAGAATCTTTTCCCTTTTCTGGAATCTAGGAATGTCTGAACTTCTGAAAAGTTATAACAAAGGCCTTTTTTTTCCTCGATTCGCGAAGATCGAAACGAGTTTATGGTTTTATCAGTAGTAATTAAAGGATGAAAATGAAGAGTAAAGAGAAAAGGGAAACCCTAGCTGGAAGAAGCAAGAGACAACAGATCATATATAGTAGTACTATAACTTAATTGCAATACCAGTATTATATATATAGATAAATTAATATAATTAAAGAGGAAGAAAGCCAAAAGGCTAATTAACTGAATGGCATATTTAATTACAATATGGAGCTAGCTATATAGAATAAAATGATGGCTAACTTGACTTGCATAGATTTTGTTTGATAATGTAATTATTTAGTAAACGAATTAGTGTTTTTTTGGAATAAAAAAAATTAAAAGAATACATTACCATGATAGAGAAAAAAATATATTAAGTGGTGTATTCAATAATTAGAGTCTATTGGATTTTAATGAACTTTTAAAATCTAGGTGCATTTAATTCAGATTTTTAAAAGTCCATCCATTAAAATCAGAAAGTATTCAATTTAAATTTTAAAAGTCTTAAAAAAATTCATAGGTATTCAACTGTTTATGAATTTTAATAAATTTTAATAATTTATGAATTTTAATAAATTTTCTTTAAAAAAATATAACTAAACTTGACTTTTTAAAATCTCTCATAATTAGGAAAAATTTCGATAACTTATTTCAAAACTCACGAAAAAATAGATTTTAATAATTCATTGATTTTAATGCATTTTTAATGCGAGATAAACAATGAATTTCAACTATAACAGTAATTGAAATATAAATTAGAATAGTAATTTATTTATTTTTATTTTTTTAAGATTTTTTTTTATTTACGAGTATGTTTATATACATTTGTATTAATATTTGAAGTTTTTGAAAGTTTAGTAAATTAATAAGAAATATATTTTACAATTTTTTGAAATGTATAAAAATTCATATAAATCAATCATTATCATTCAAACTTTGTATAGAATTTATGAATTTTCCAAATTCAAGATAATCTGAAAATTGAGTTCGCATCAACGTGTACAATTTCAACAAAAAATCGATCGAAAAAATCGAGCTAGAGTGTAACTTAGCCATCATGTAGAGTACTTTGTTATTGGAGAATATATTCGGCCCACTATAAATGTCTGTCTGTGGTTTAAAAAATAAAAAATAATTTTAACTCTCCTTAATTTAATTTTATATATATTTATTTACACTCTCTTATACTATTTTTTTTCCAACAACTTTCAAAATTTTTTATCATAAAATTAAATTATTAGTTATATATTTCACTTTTTTTACTTAATTAATATAAAAAATATATTATTTATATTAAATTTTTTACTCTAATTTTTATTTTATTTTTTTATGATGAAGGAACCTGCAATCGCTACTCAAAACGCTCGAGCTGAACGTAGTAGCCTGCACAGACTAGGTCAATCAGGTAAACCACACTCGACTCAATCGAAAAAATGTTGGCAATAAATTAAAACTCGTGACCTCTCAGTCTCAAACTCTCGTACTCCTATAATTTTTATTTCATATAAACGGTAGTATATATATGCACGACGAACTCAATCGAAAAAATGTTGGCAAGAAATTCGAACTCGTGACCTCTCAGTCTCAAGCTCTCATACTCTTATAATTTTTATTTCATATAAACGGTAGTATATATATGCATGACGGATACAAACGTAAGTATAATTGATGATATTATAAAATAAAATAAAAAGATAAATGAAAAATATAGTCACCGGCCTATATATTATACCTATATGTATGATCATATATACTTATAAGTTAGTATAATTATAAGTAATTAAGAAATATATTGTGCAGAACTTTCTATAAACAAAGTCAAGCTCCATCACTCATGGCAAGACTTTATTCATAGCATATTTTAAAAGTTAGGTATAGGAGTTACATTGCCTTAAAAAAAAGATGGCGAAATAATGCCAACAAAGTGTGTTGCTAATGATTAGTGAAATAATATTCTCGTATTTGTTTTTTATTCTATATGTGAATTGTAGGTTTTATATAATATGGACTATTTTTTTTTTTATAATTTACAAAGAAAGTAATGTAAATATGTAATGCAACTTTTTCTATTACAGTATATATAAGTGTATTACTCCTTATTAGAAAATATATTCGATCAACTAACTAATTGCTTATTTTTTATAACTGTTTAATTTTCTAGATTAGGCACATGTGACTATTTTTGTGGGATGTTGTATCCACTCGATTTATTTACTATTATTTATCCATTTGTTAGGCATTATCAATGATCCATTTTGCATTATCAATAGGTAATAAGGAATATTAGAGAATATATTCCACGACTAAATTTCAAACCCAATATATAATTGGCCGAACACCTCCGAAGAAGATGAATTCCGCCTTCTCCTCCTTGCACTGTTTTCCGTCGCTGACTAGTCCTCACAGTCGAGTCAGGAGCGAGTTTGAGCCCCGCTGCTGCTTCCACCCGAGTTCGCCTGAGTCACTGCCGGAGCAGATCGATCGGCCGTCGAAGAAGAAGAAAAATTTTATTATGTCCCTAATTTTTCTCAAGGTTAAGATGGGCCTAGTCCTTTTAGTTTCCTTGGCCCAGTTTATTACAGCCCATTAACCAAAGTATATCTTACTTCTCGACTTAATTGTAGGATTATAAGCCCAAGCTCAACCTCTTTAATTTAACTAATTGTCACTTGTCGCATAATCGTTTTTAGGTCACAAATATTTCGATGTACTGTATTCTTTTTGGTTGTAACATAAAATTTTGAAGAGACGCTCATTATTTCTACGTCATTGGGTATAAATGAGTTGAACTGAAAATAATTGGCGTGGTTCTCCCATTGTTTTGATATAACCAAATCATGCAACAAAATATTTGTCTTGGCGAATATTATTTCAATTTATTTTTTAGCTGGAACAAATAAGTGCCCGGATTATTAGACCCTATGTACTAAAGATGATTATGCTCTAAATACTAATTGTTTTTTCATACCTAATCACCCTTAACCAATTAATTTGAGTTGAATAACAAAAATGGCATGAAAAAATTGAATTGTTAAACTAAAATGATACTCTATATAAAATTGGTACTAATATTACCTTTGTCCTAGAATGGGTGACAGTTTCTGTCCATGGCTAAAGTTATCACTCGCTTTCAAAGACGATTCCATCAACATCAATTACATGTTCTAGTGTTCTACCGCCGTGGAGTAGAATCACTGTATTTTTATTGAAAATTTAAGTATTTTTTCCTTAATTAATAAATTCATTCGTGGTGTTGGAGAAACGTGCATATTTTTATTGTCACATTTTTTTTAACAAACACTCCATTTATTACTAAGCAATAGAAACATTTTATATTTTCATTCGTATCATACTCTAGACAAAAAGCAAACAAACTAAATACTCTATCTCTTTGTTCCAGAAAAAAATAAACAAACTAAATACTCCATCTATTTGTTCAAAGAAAAAGCAAACAAACAAAATACTCCATCTATTTGTTCTAGACAAATTAGAATTTTTAATGGTCGTAACAAATTTAAAAAATGTAGTTGAGAAAAATTTAAGGAATATTTTATTTGTTTGCTTTTAAAAAAGAAAGTGTGCATATTTTTGTTAAATATATGTCAACTATTTTGAAATTCCCAAAAATGAAAATATTGTACTACTATGAGACAAAGAGTATTTAAATTTTACTTTTTCATTATTTTTATATTTTCATTTACTTTCTAAAATTTTATTTACAAATTGTTAGTTTATTTATTTAAAATTTTATTTTCATTCATAACTTTTATTAATTATTTGTGTTCGTACACAAATGTCTATTGTTTCGTAACAAAACGGAAGAAGCTGTATTTTTTTAATAATAAATTAAAAATAAATAAAAAAATTAAAAGTAAAATTTTATTTTAAAGTTATATAATTATTTAATTCTAAATAGTTTATCTATTATGAAGGTGTTTGGTAAAGACTACTAGTATTAATCATTTTTCCTTTAAATATCGCCACTTATATGGAATGGAATCTTGAATATTTCTGATGTTCAATATTATTCCAAAAAGAACACCCACGGAAATAAACGAGTGGCTCTTATAATTAAGGTCTTATGGACCATCACCACCTAAACAAAATTCATTTTTAATTACTTTATAATAAAATAATAATAAAAATCACCACCCATCAAATTCAAATTCTAACCACTCCTCTGATTATGATCGTCTCGTCTCAAATGGACACGGTCCTCTACGACGAGCTCCTCCAAGAAATCTTCCACCGCCTTCCTCCGCCGTCCTCCGCCGCCGTATCCCTCGTCTCCAGACGATTTCTCCGCCTCCTCCGTTCCTCCACCACCTCTCTATCTCTCCACCTCCCTCCCCCCTACGATTCCACCACCGTCGCCGCCTTTTCCTCCTTCCTCAACCACCACCCGTTCCTCTCTTCTCTCTACATCTCCGCCGCCGCTTGCGGCGGCGGAGATAAACCCATCCTCATCTCCGTCGCCTCCTCTTGCCCCAACCTCCGCCACCTCCGATTTCTGAGCTCGCCGGTATCTACTCCCTCTCTCTCCGCTCTCTCGGCGTCGTGTGCTCGTCTCTCTTCGATCGCGATCACTATTTCGAGACCCCTCTCCTTCGATTGGATTCCCTATTTCAAATCCCTAAAATCCCTCTCCCTCAATTTCGAAAACCCTAATTCCCCTGAACCCCAAAACGCTGCGTTTCACGCGGACCTGAATTTGGAGTTGGAGTTGGAGTTGGAGTCTCTCTCTCTGTGCGGAGTCCTTCCCGGTGACCACAGACTCAGCTTCCTCTGGCAAACCTGCCGGAAAATCGAGAAACTCCGGCTGAAGAACTGCCAGAGCGTCGGGGATTACTCTTCGTTTTCAGAGTTCTTAAATTCCTCAAGCGGCAGTCTCCGAGAGCTCGAACTACGAACTTGCCGGAGCATAGTCGACATCGTGCTGTTAACCCTGTCGGAAAGTTCCGTTTCCGTCGACTCCTTATTGATCTACGACGGGGGCAGCAACGAGGGCTTGCTTCGATTCATGAATCGAAGCAAGTGCCGTTTAAAGAAGCTCGACTTGAGGCTGCCTCTCGACCTCGACAACTCCCATTTAATCGCCCTTTCTCGAAATTCAAATTTCAGGGATTTGGTGAGCTTGAGACTTCAGAGCTGCTGTCTAGTCTCCGGCGAGGGTCTGAAGGCAGTCGGGGAGGCGTTGGGCGGCAGAGGGCTCGAGGAGCTCGCTCTGGTTAGCTGCGACCTCGTTGATCGAGAGCCCGGATTGCTTACAGCTGTCGGGCAGAGTTTTAAGGGGTTGAAGAGACTCAATTTGTCTTACAACGATACGTTGGTGGATAAGGAGCTGATTTGTATGCTCGCCTCGTGCTGTGATTTGGTCGAGCTGAAATTGAGGGGTTGTCGAATGTTGACTGATGTGGCTATGTGGTCGATTGTTAGGTGTTGTAAGAAGGTCGAGCGTGTGGATATGAGCTGTTGCCGTCGGGTGGGGATGGATGGGGTCGAGTTTTTCGTGACGAATTGTCGGAATTTGAGACGGGTGGAGGTGGAGGAAAGTAAGGTTTCGGAGGCTGCAAGGGCATGGGGGTCGTATAAATTTATTGAATTCGTATCTTGATCTTATTAGGTGAAATTTCGGAGTGTAAAGGAAGATGTAACATTATGTATGTATGTATCATGAATGGAACAAGGTGTAATTGTGTCGATGTGTAATATTGGATATTCGCCCTAGGTTATCCGAGTATGCAAGTCACCTATTTATAATTAATATAATAAAATAAAATCAGTCCAACCAGACAAATAGTCATATTTTATTCACAAAATACAAAAGATGTGTGACTATTAGTTTGGGAGGAAGTATTTTATATCTATTTTATCCACTTTTAAACTTCACCAATTTTTTTTTATTTTTTAATTTAAATTTTTTTTTTTATCTTTACTCATTATTTTAACATTTTAATATATTTTTTTATGTTACTCTTTATTTTAACATTTTTCTTAATATTACCTACAAAAGTAGAGAATTCTGTGGAAAGGGGAGATTACACTCTAACATACATAATGAAGACAAAATTGAGATGTGAAATTAATTAACCCATTTACGTATAGTTAACCAACAATTTACCACGATTTCATAATTCAAAAAATGAAGACAAAATTGAGAAGTGAAATTAATTAATCGAGTTTTACGTACTATAAGTATCCTAAGACTATCTGCAGCAGCGTGTGTCAAATTTGACACTTCTCTCCTGACGTCAGCTTGACACCCTTAATTAACACCCTTTTTTCAGCATAAGACCCATCAGAGTGTTATTCAAAGTGTCAATTATTTTCTCTTTCTTCTCCATCACTATAGTCTATACTCCACCTATTATTTCTTTCTTTCTTTATTTATTTCATATAAATAATTATTAAATTAAAAATTACAACAAAATAATTTATTAAACAAGAAAATTAAGAAAATTTGAAAAAAAATATTTAGAAAATATGTAATATTTTGATGAAATAAATAATAATTTTTTTTAATACGACACACAAAAAGTGAAAAATAAGAGTAAAAAACATAAAAAAAAAAAAATTGGTGTCCAAATGAAACAAACCTACACTCTATTTATAGAGAACAAAAAATAAAAAATAATAGTATTTTTATTTTATTTTTATTTATAATAATTATTGTGTAAAAACTAATTTAAAAAATGAGGTGAAAAAACTAATTAAAGAAACACATGTCATGGTTTTATTGGCCCAAATGCTATTTATTTGATTAAATAAATAATGGGTGGGGCCAGCTTAGGGTGTCAAATTTTAGTTGGTATCGGATCAAATTTTGACACCGGGCCCACAAGGTGTTAAATTTGACACTTTTGACACCTTCTACTGAATAACTTGATACATAATTGACACCCTAATTGATCCCCTGTTGTACATGGTCTAAGAGGTAGTTTCAACTTTTGGATGAGGAGTAGACCACCTATGAGTAGACCACCTATGCGCCAATTTATACTTTTTCTACTTTTACTTAAAAATATTTCTACCTCGTCCAATAGTTCTACTTACAAAAATCTCACCACTAACTTATTTTTTTATTTTTTATTTCATATTTATAGAAATAATCAAAGATATAGCTAAAAATTTAACTATTTCAAAATTTTTATTTTTAATTAATTTTTATATAAATAATTTTTAATGCAAAAAATTTAACTATTTAAAAAAATTTATTTTATATTAATTTTTATATAAAATAGAATAATTCGTTAAAATACAAAATAAGTTAAAATTTAATCTATTTCAATATTCTTAATTTTAAATAATTTAATATATTCAAAATTCTTATTTTTAATTAATTTTTATATAAATAATTTTTAACGCTAAAAATTTAACTATTTCAATTTTTTTATTTTGTATTAATTTTTATATAAAATAGAATAATTCGTTAAAATAAAAAATAAGTTAAAATTTAATCGTTACGTTAAAAATTAAAATGACAGTATTAATTTTGTTAATTAATAATACTAAATAATAATAATAATAAATTAATAATGGTAAATAATTATAATAAAATAATAATATAATTTACTTCTACCCGGTAAAAGTTCTTCTACCCAAGATGTTTTAAGAACTCTTAATCGTAATACGCATCTCCAATGGCTTCTATCGCATTTTTGGGTGAGAGGTAGAATTACACGTAGACTTCTATCTCTCCATTGGAGATGCTCTAATTCCTGAACATTATAGTTAGCCAACAATTTACCGATTAGCCAACAATTTACCGATTTAATAATACAAAAAATGAAGACAAAATTGAGATAAAATTGAGAAGTGCAATTAATTAACTGGTTTTACGTATTAAAGTACTATACGTATCTAAGCCCTAACCCCAAATGTTCGTTGTTAGCTCACAATTTAATAATAAAAAACAGAATACATACGTACATATTAGGTTTTCTTCTACGTACGTGCAAAAGTATATATAAATGGTAAAATCCTAATTGAAACTTAGATCGAACATCATTTCATGTACACTCAAGGTCTTGAAACTTGGTACTCATATTTTTTTTATTGAGTTTAAACTATTTTGCTTATATTTTGTTTTCAATTTAAAGTGTTTTTAATTTATGTTTTATTATATATTATTTATTATCATGTTTTAATATATTTTGTTTTCAATTTCAATCATTTCATGTACACTCAAGGTCTTGAAACTTGGTACTCATATTTTTTTTTCAGAGTTTAAACTATTTTGCTTATATTTTGTTTTCAATTTCAAGTGTTTTTAATTTGTGTTTTATTATATATTATTTATTATCATGTTTTAATATATTTTGTTTTCAATTTCAAGTGTTTTTAATTTGTGTTTTATTATATATTATTTATTATCATGTTTTAATTAATATAATTTGTGTTTTATTATATTATTTATTATCTTGATTTAATTAATACTACTCGTATTTTATATTACAAGTGTAGTCAAGGAAAAAATTATTTATTATAGAGTGTTGATGGTGGAAAAATCGTGCTCTCCAATGATCAACTAAAAATAGAAATTTTGGGGATTGAGTAATGAACAAGTCAATTATGCCCTCTAGGAATTTTTGGGGAAGAGTGTAGATACCCCTAATAAAATATTACACCTACTATTTATAGAGAATACAAACTAGGGTTACTAAAGTTAGTTAATGGGCCAAGCCCACTAACAAGCCTCCCTCCTTAGGCCCAACTCCTTTCCGGATCCAAGGAGAGATGATACGCTTTTCGTCGAGCCGAGTTGATTCTTATGATCGTCCTTCTTTCGAGCCGCGCAGATCGAGTTTCACTGACTTTCAGCCGAACACACCCTCTGGCCGTCTCATGGCGTCTGATGGAGGCGACCTTTAGCAACGAAATCCCTCATTTGCTCGCTCGTCCCGAAGCCGAGCAAGGGAGGGGGGTATCCTATGCTCGGGGTACGGTCTGAATTTTACCGCATAACAAATGCCCCCCGAGATCGCTCTGTTCGGGAGGAAAGATCGGTCTCGGCATGCGGTCGGTTGTTAGATGGCCCGAGCATGCATCTTGATTCTGCGGTTACGGCAAGCCATTAAATGCGATAGGACGGTTACTGCCACCTGTCGCACTCTGACTGGTTTCCACCCGAAGTGACGCCTCGATTTCCGTCAACCGTCTTTTCAAATTCAAAATTTGAATTTTGCCGCCTCCTACCCTTATAAATAGTTCTCGACATTCTCCATTTGACACTTTTCGCCTCCAAGCTGTTAATCTCCGAACATCTTGTCTCTCTTGTTCGGCTATTGCTAGCGGTGCTCGGCTTCCTCCTCGACCAAACACGTAGGTTTCTCTCACTACTCCTTTTACGGTTATTTGGCGGTGTTTAGCGGTAGGCTTTCAATATTATAAATTTTGCACTATTATCCTTCCCTCGAGTGAGAATGAGTGAACACGATAGTTCTGCCACCCTCTCCGACCTCGCGTCTGATGAGTCGTCTGATTCTGGAAACTCCACCTCCTCGTCATCCGGGGAAGATCTTGCCCCCGTGGTCGGCTTTTCCGAGGAAGAACGATTGGAATTATGTGCTGGCGGCGTGACTGACTGCTATCGCCGTTTCCTTGACATGATGGGCGAGATTCGGGGCCCCCTACCCCCTTTTATCTTTACTCACTACCTTCATGAGAATCCTTACGTTTTCGTGGAGCGCACGCGATTTGGTGCTCGCCCTGGTCCCGACCAGAACGGGATCTACGCCAGCGATCGAAGTTCGACCATCCTCGATGAAGCCGAGCTCCAATCTATGAGGTCGGTTTGGGGCATTCCTTCTGATGTCCATATCTATTGCCCTACTCCGGACGAACGAGCGAACTGTCCTCCGCCGGGCATGGTTGCCGTGACGAGCATGATGATGGAAGCGGGGCTCCGATTCCCCATTCACGATTCCATTGCTGCTGTTCTGCACGCGTGGGGGGTTGCTCCCATGCAGCTTCATGCCAACTCTTGGGTCTTGCTCATCAGCTTGAATATCTTGTTCGGCCACTATGGTCTTTATCGCCACCTATCTCCTTCCGAAACCTCTTATCTTTTAATCATCAACCACCTCAGAGGCGGGGACCACTACCTGCGAGCTCCGACAAGGCTTCTGGAAGATCTGAAGAGCAAAAGGACGGCCTGGTGGGCCGACTGGTTTTACGTGGATGGCGCCTGGGCTTCTGAGGCGTTTCAGATTCCAACTTCGTTTACTCGGAAATACCGCCGTTAGTCATTTCCCTTTCATTCCATTCCTTTATGTATTCTTCTTCTTGCTTCGTTTTGATCCCTTCCTGTTCGGTCATCCTTTGGTCGGCAGGTCCTCCTGTACCGCAAGTTTCCGAGCTCAGCTGGGATTTTGCAGCGGTTTATGAGCGTCTCCGCTCTCTTCCTGACAGCCAACTGCTTATTAGCACCGTGTTCACTAGGGCCCGTGTTAGGTCATCTCGTTTTATCACTATTCCTCGGCATGTTCGGGACCGATATCCCCGTGAGTATTTTGCGATTCACGCTTAACTTGTTTTATCTGCTGCTCATTACTTTTCTCTTTCCTTTTTTATTTCAGTGATTAGGTTTCCTTCCTTCCCCGATCCTCCAATAGACATGGTTGGAAACACTCCTCGTGCTCGGATGGCCGCTCTGGCTGAGCGCAATCGTCGGGCCGCCGAGGCTGCAGCGGCGGAAAATCAGGCCATAGTCCCCCCTGCTCGGCCTACTCGTTCGGTCAATTCCGAAGCCCCTTTGATTCCACCCACGGCAAGGGCCAGCTCGCTCCCTCCAAATCCGAACGCTATTTCAGAGGGGCCTTCCGAGGCGGGGCCCACATCTGGTCGGGTCTCGAAGCGTCGCCGCGGTAAAGAACCTATGCACGAGGTTCCCGAGAATGTTCCTTATAGCCCGGTGGCCACTATCGACGAGGAAACT
Organism: Euphrasia confusa; assembly: GCA_954870475.1. Taxonomy (NCBI): domain Eukaryota; kingdom Viridiplantae; phylum Streptophyta; class Magnoliopsida; order Lamiales; family Orobanchaceae; genus Euphrasia; species Euphrasia confusa. The sequence continues at coordinate 33,053,014 of OX940966.1, forward strand.
TTTGCTCGGTAAGTCGGCTCGTTATGCCTTTTCGCTCTTCCTTTCTCTCGCCCTCCAGTCTTTTTCGACTTTTCTTATCCGAGTTCCCTTATTTGATTCAGCTTGGGTGGGCGCCCGACCATGGCCGCCAGCTTGGCCCAATTCCTCGCTGCTCGTCCTCATGATTTCTCAAGTCTACCTCCGCTGATGCGTGAGGCGATGGAATGTATCCCTCGCTCCTGGACCACTCAAGCTGAACTGGTCAGTCAGCGACCTGAGCATGCTGAGCAAGTTGCCATTTTGATGGCCTCTCGTGTGCTCATGTTTCTGGTTTCCCTAAGTAAAGTTCGCCCGAGTGCGAACCAGCCTTTGGTTTCTTCGGCCGATGCTCCTGACGACCTCGCGGACAAAGTTGCCGAGCTTGAGCTCGAACTTACCAGCGTGCGAGCTTTGGTGGATCAATATCAGGAGGATGAGGGGAAATTGAAATCCCGAGCCGAGGAGGCCGAGACAAGCGCTGCAGGGATGGCCAGGGAAAGGGACCAGGGGCGCGAGGAGCTGGCTAGGTTAAAAACCGAGATGTCCGCCGGGCAGGATCGAATCCTGGAGTTGGAGGAAAGGGTGCGACGGGCCGAGGAGACTCGTCGGGATATGGACCTCCTGATTGGCCAGCTCAATGCTCGTACCGAGGCAATTGAGAAAGCGGATGCGGAGCGCAAAGCAGACGCCTTGCAAGACTTGGACCAAAACAGCTCTTATTCTTATTGTCTGAGTCACTTCGATTGCATCCGTCGTCACGTTCGGGCTGGTTTGGCGTACAACCTGATTATGGACGACCTCCGCACTCACCGTCTAGGAGTTAACCTCGACACTCGCTTTCTCTTTCCGGTCCTCGATTTGGTGGAGATCTACGGGGTGGACCTCGCGTGGTGGCCGGATCCGAGCCAGCTCGTTGCCGCCGAACCGGAGGCCGTTGTGGAGGACCCGATCCCCATTGACTGAGATGTTTGCCCGCTTGCCTGCCCGCTGCTATTGACTTTTGGACTTGTTTAATCCTTCTTTTTCTTTTTTTGGAAACTTTTTATCCCTGGTGATGTATTTGTCCGGACATGAATTATGTTTTGTATGCTTCTGACTCTTTTATCCTGCTAGGCTTTTACAAATTCATTCGGGTTTGTTTCGTTGTTCGTGAATATATATTTTGGTCGTCCCAACATGTTTTATTTTTCGTCGCTCAATTTGCCTGTTAGGCTCTCGACTTTGCCGACTCTTATTGTCAATATATCTTCTTTTTGTTTTCACCAGGTAACCATGATTCGCCTTGTCGTCCGGGATGATTACAGTTATGTCGATCAGAGATTCAACGGGAGGTGGCATGCTCGCCGCTTCCCTTTACCTGCCGCGTTTCGGCGGGCAGCTCGCTCGCCGTTGGTACATTTCGTGGCTGTTCGGGATTCTCTCGGCAATCCCTGGTCGTTCGGGCTCTTGCGTCATCGGCGGCAGCTTGCCCTGGGGGGTCCGACATGGAGGCGTTTCGTTTGCGAGAAAGGGCTTCGCCATGGGCTGATCGTTCGCTTCCTGTGGATCGACGATGAAGGTTTTTCTATTCGCGTATACGATGAGAGTGGCTTTCTCTTGGTCGCTTGATTACTCTTGTTCGTTTATTTCGTTATTTTCAACTGGTGGGTCGTTATCTGTTTTGACGTTAGCGGGACTCGCCTTTCCATGTACTTTTGTTTGGTTTTGAGGTCGTCCTCTCGAATATTCGAAACGGTTAATACTCCGATTTTCGCATGTGTGATCTTTTATATCCGGTGTTTTTGCCTCGGTATGTTTCCGCATGTTCGTGTTGGTTCGTCGTTTGTGGGGGCCCCTTGTTCCCCGATCATTTAAATTTTGCTTGCTACAACATTCTTAAGCCGGACGGGCGAAGCTGCTAGCCCGATCAAGACTTATAACATTTATCGATCATATATTGTTCGACCACACCATGCCCGAACTTTCTTCCCCTTACCTTCGTATCATCTGCTCGGGGAAATAGATACTTGTCCCCCGTGTGTTCCTTTCTCTGCCTACCCTGCGCCCGAGCTTGTCGTTTTGTTTAGATCTTCACGTGATGACGTGACCCTGCCTGAAAAAAGCCTGTGCGACTTATTTCTTGCAGTGCACGCCTTTTTATGCGAGAATAATTCTCACGGACCCCCGTACACACGTTCAGTCCCGTATATATATATCCCCTTGATCTTAGCACTTCTCCCCGATAACCCCAACTTCCTGTTCTGGTAATTTATCCACATATTGGGCCTCACGGTGGGCGATCGACTCCATGGTGCGCATTCATGTCAGTTCGAGCGAGTCTAAGTGGTTTGAACTTCCGTTCAACGATCTCCGCTATACGATCAGGCTGCCTCTGCCCGTCGAATTCACTGCCAACCTTGATCAGGAAACCGCGCTCCCCCGATTCCTTCCGTTGACGGATATGAACGGTGATCGGTGGGTCATGTACGTCTCTCGTCGTCGGAGACAGTATTCGTTCGAGGGTCCGTGGTGGAGAGGCTTCGTCCGCCAGTTCGGGCTCCAAGCTACCAACATCGTTCGTGTTCGGTACAATGTCAACAGCGGATGGGCCATTGCGGTGTTCGATGCCGACGATCAGCTTGTGAGGCTCCCGGTCCAGTTCAGGCCCCCGCGGCCTAATGTGTAGTTTCTTTATCTTGTTCGGGATTTTCGGCGAAGGTGTTCGCACTTCGCCGAAAATGCCCCAGTCTTTGTTCGGAACAACTGTTGTTTCATGTAATAAATCGATGTTGTTTACTTTTTAGGGAATCGTTTATTTTTGGGCGGGATATTACCTGCCCAAAAATGCCCCAGTGTGGTGATTTTTGAAACATATACCCTCCCGGACCCGAGGGGCGCCTGGCCCATGCTCGGTCCTTTCGGGCACCAGGGGAGCTCGGCTCTACCCTTTTTTTTTTTTTTTTTTTTTATTAAGTATAACATCTCCCGGACCCGAGGGGCGCCTGGCCCATGCTCGGTCCTTTCGGGCACCAGGGGAGCTCGGCTCTACCCCTTTTTTTTTATTAAGTATAACATCTCCCGAACCCGAGGGGCGCCTGGCCCATGCTCGGTCCTTTCGGGCACCAGGGGAGCTCGGCTCTACCCTTTTTTTTTTATTAAGTATAACATCTCCCGAACCCGAGGGGCGCCTGGCCCATGCTCGGTCCTTTCGGGCACCAGGGGAGCTCGGCTCTACCCCCTTTTTTTTTTTTTTATTAAGTATAACATCTCCCGGACCCGAGGGGCGCCTGGCCCATGCTCGGTCCTTTCGGGCACCAGGGGAGCTCGGCTCTACCCCTTTTTTTTATTAAGTATAACATCTCCCGGACCCGAGGGGCGCCTGGCCCATGCTCGGTCCTTTCGGGCACCAGGGGAGCTCGGCTCTACCCCCCTTTTTTTTTTTTTTATTAAGTATAACATCTCCCGGACCCGAGGGGCGCCTGGCCCATGCTCGGTCCTTTCGGGCACCAGGGGAGCTCGGCTCTACCCCTTTTTTTTATTAAGTATAACATCTCCCGAACCCGAGGGGCGCCTGGCCCATGCTCGGTCCTTTCGGGCACCAGGGGAGCTCGGCTCTACCCCCCTTTTTTTTTTTTTATTATTATTGTGAGGTGGCGAGGGGACACAGAATTTTACTTTATTAAATGTGAAATAGCGAAATCGCGATACAATCTTCAAGACTTACTGATGATATTTTCTGAGGTGCGAGGAGTTCCAGAAATATTGGTCGGCCACTCCATCTAGATGTTCCAGCTCGTACGAACCATTTTGTAAGACTTTTCTTACTCGAAGCGGTCCTTCCCATGTCGGACCCAGAGCCCCCGTGTTAGCCCCCAGGATTTCCTTAAGTACCAAGTCACCTTGTTTGAATTTTCTCACTTTTACTTTAGAGTTGAAGTATTTCTCAGCTCTTTGCTTAGCAGCTGCGTTTCGATAGACCGAGTTGATCCTCCGTTCTTCTAATAGGTCCAGCTCCACTCGCATCGCCAGATCGTTCTGGTCGGTCAACTCTTGTGTCGTCCGATGGGTAGGTACCTCCACTTCTGAAGGTATTACCGCCTCGCATCCGAAAGCCAAGGCGAAAGGTGTTTCCCCTGTGGCTGCTTTGCTCGTTGTTCGGTATGCCCACAGCACATCGGGCAGTTCGGCGGCCCATCTCCCCTGCCTCTCTTCGATCCTGGCCTTAAGGGTATGCTTCAGGATTTTGTTCACTGCTTCCACCTGCCCGTTCGTTTGGGGGTGATAGGGGGTGGAGAACACCTTCCTTATTTTCCACTTGTCGAAAAATTTCATGATCTCCAGTCCATCGAACTGCTTCCCATTGTCCGAGGAGATGGTGTGTGGTAACCCGAATCTGCATATGATATTTTTCCAGATAAAACGGATAATTTGGGGCTGGTCGATTTTGTTTAGTGGCTCAGCCTCTGCCCATTTGGAAAAATAATCTACAGCCACTACTGCGTACTTGACGCCGCCAGGCCCTGTCGGGAGAGGCCCAATCAGGTCGATCCCCCAGGTCGCGAACGGCCATGGGCTGTAGATGGAGTTCAACAATTCTGGTTGCGCCCTTGTGATCGGCGCTGTTACCTGGCACCGATGGCACCTTCTTGCATACTCTACTGCGTCCCGTCGTAAGGTCGGCCAGTAATAACCTTGTCTGATGGTCTTATGCGCCAGGGATTGTCCGCCGGCATGGTTTCCGCACACGCCGTCGTGAACTTCTCCGAACACCTTCCTCCCCTCGGCGGGGGTTATGCATCGTAACAATGGCATGGTTAGACTCCTCCTATATAACGCTTCTCCGATCATCGTATATCGAGATGCGCGTATTCGGAGTTGCCGAGCCTCCACCTTGTCGTCGGGCACTTCGCCTGTCCGTAAGTAATTTATGATGGGATCCATCCAATTCTCTCCTCGGTCAATTAGCTCGACTCTATTTGCCTCGCCTTTGTCCAGCGCTGATCGACTCTGGCTTAACAGCACCACGTTAGACAAATCGGCCGTTCCCTCTGAAGAGGATAGTTTGGATAGGGCGTCCGCCTGAGTGTTTAGCTCTCGAGGGATTTGTTCGATTTCGACCCGGGGGAACTTGTTCATCATCCTCGTTACATGTTCGCAGTATTGCTTCATTCTTGTGCTTCTCGTCTCGTACTTCCCCTTTAATTGGTTGACGACCAGTAGGGAGTCTGTGAAGATTTTCAAATGCTCGGCGCCAACGGCCAAAGAGAGCTCCAAGCCTGCTACCAATGCTTCATATTCGGCCTCGTTATTGGTGGCGTCGAACTCGAAACTTACCGCGTGTGCAAAGGACTGACCTCCTGGTCCGACCAAGACTATTCCAGCCCCAGCGCGGGAACTCGTGGATGATCCGTCAACGTAGAGTTTCCACGGTGGGATCGGAAGCGAGGAGTCAATTCGCGGGAAGGTGAGTTCTACAATAAAATCGGCCAATGCTTGTCCCTTGATCGCCGTCCTGGGTGTGTAGGTGATATCGTACTGGCCCACTTCCAGACTCCACTTTAACAGTCGGCCTGTGGTATCTGGTCGCTGCAGCACTTGTCTTAGAGGCATGGTTGTCAACACTTCGACTGGGTGATCGAAAAAGTACGATCTCAACTTTCGAACGCTCATCACCAAAGCATATGCCAGCTTCCCCAAAGGCGTGTACCTTGACTCCGCGTCTTGCAAAGTTTGACTAACGTAATAGATGGGTTTGTGGAGTTTATCTTCTGCCCGTACCAGGACCGAGCTGATTGCGTGTTCGGACGCCGCCAGGTACAGGAACAATTTCTCTCCTCGGACCGGCTTTGAGAGGATCTGCGGGTCTTGCAGGTGAAGTTTCAATCTATCAAAGGCTTATTGACTGTCCTTCTTCCACTTGAACTTCTGGTTCTTTATGGCTTGAAAGAATGGTCTGCTCTTATCCCCTAACCGGGGTATAAATCGGCTCAGCGCGGCCAGACACCCGGTTAAACGTTGAACATCCTTCAAGCAGCGAGGCTCCTTTAGGTCGACTATCGCCTGTATCTTGCTCGGATTTGCCTCGATCCCCCTGGTGCTGACGATATGTCCGAGGAATTTCGTCTCGAAAACTCCGAAGTGACACTTCTTCGGGTTCAACTTCATGTTGTATTTCCTTAAAATTTCACATGTGGTCTCCACATCCTTCACATGATCTTCCAGTACTCTGCTCTTAATAATGAGATCGTCCACGTACACCTCCATGGTTTCACCAATCTGTTCGGCAAACATCTTGTTCACCAGCCGTTGATACGTGGCTCCCGCGTTTCTCAACCCGAACGGCATTCGCCTCCAGCTTAACACTGTCTTTTCCGTGTAAAACGAGGTGTGTTCAATATCCTCGGGGGCCATCGGGATCTGATGGTAACCCGCATAACAATCACACTTGGAGAGTACCGCGTAGCCCGACGTGTTATCAACGAGGTGGTCGATATGCGGCATGGGGAAATGGTCCTTCGGACATGCCCGATTGAGGTCGGTAAAGTCCACGCACAGCCTCCATGCGTTACCTGTCTTTTTTACGAGCACCGAGTTGGATAGCCATTGCGGCTCCCCTTGAGCTTCTACCACCAGGTCGTTATCCACCAACTTTTTCACTTCCACGGCCAGAGCTTCGTATTTTTCAGGTCCCATCCTTCGCCGCTTCTGTGCCACAGGTTTTTTCATCGGATCTATCTTGAGGTGATGACATGCATGCTTCGGGTCGATTCCCGTCATGTCTTTGTGCGACCAGGCAAACACGTCCATATTTCTTCGCAGGCACGCAATTAGCTCCCGCTTCACTCTTTCCGGCAACTTAGCTCCGATCAACACTACTGTCTCGGGCCGACCTGGGTTCAGACAGACGTTTTCCAGGTCGTCCACCGTCGAACACTGGGAAGGGCCCCGGGGATCGACGATCTCTTCGTCTTCCTCCCCTAAGCGAGGCTCCAAGTCGTCCGACTCTCGGATTTGTTCTACTTCTGCGATCATAAAAGGCGCATGCTCGACCTCCCCTTCCTGCCAGAGGGTGGCTAGGTAAGTGCTCTCTTCGACCTCCATCTCTTTCGTGGGATCGATCTCTTTGACCTCGATCCGACCGTTCTCGGTCAATGTCCTCGTGACGCCAATTTTAGGATTACTGTGTGTTGTCCGTGTGCTTTTCATCAAGCCCTCATCCGAACATAAGTCATAATCGAAACACTTCTTTGCCATATATTGATCTCCCTTAACGGTCCCAACAGATCCGTTGAGGGTGGGAAATTTGATACAATAATAGTGGGACGAGGCCACAGCCTCGAAAGCCTCCAGAAATGGCCTACCTAAGAAAGCATTGTAAACATTCTCTAGATCGACCACGACGAACTCAGTAGTTCGTGTGATGCGAACTGCCGCGTTCTGGTAGTCGACGAGCTCTACGGCCAACTTGATCTTTCCATAGGGCTTCACCTCCACATCGCCGAACCCTCTCAGCGACCCTTCATACGCCTTTAGGTATTCAGCCATATCCCCTAACTGATCGAACGTTCTCTTGAACAGGATGTTGCAATGAGCACCATTGTCGATCAAGATGCGAGCCACTTCTACTCCTTGGATCCTGGCCATCACGACCAGTGATTCCATCTTTGGGTACCTGACCCCTGCTCGATCTTGGTCAGTAAATTGTATGACCACACCCTTCGCGATACCCGGTTCCTTCATTGGTATGACAGCGTTGATGCTCTCCCATGTTCGCAGTTCGGCTTTTTTCTGCCTTTTTGATCTCTGGGTTCCGGGGGCTATGCCTCCGATCATGTTAATTCTTCCGCCTTCCCTCATCGGCGGCACGTCTCTGTTTCCTCGGACCTCGATCGGCGGAGGTGGCGGGGGTTGTTCGATCTGCAACCTCTGGGGTTCCGGTAGTCTTTGGTGATGGGGCGCGTATGGTCGGTCCCGATGGCCATTTCCACGTCGGCCTCTTCCTCTTCCTGGTCTTCTCAGCAGTTGTTCGAGTCTTCCCTCCCTGAACAATTGCTTCAGCTGATCGAGCAACTGCCTGCATTCATCCGTAGGGTGTCCGATATCTTCATGAAATTCGCACCATTTATTTGGGTTTCTCCTCTCGGGCGGCCCAATGAGTGGTGGTGGCGGCATCAGAGCGAACACATTGTTATCCCGAAAGATTTCCAGAATCTTTCCCGCTGTCTTTCCATGAAATACTCCATTCTCTCCCGGCTCAGCGTGCTGCTCTCTTCTCGGGCCAATGAAATTTCTGGGGCCAGTGTTTTTCTTAACCCAATCCTTCCTCTCGAAGTTGGGTTTCTCCTTCTTGGCCTGACCTTCAATTTCCTTCATCCTCTGTTCGTAAACCCTCTGTTGAACGATCTCTTCTCCGGCGCGCCGACGAAACTCAGCGTATGTCTTCGGGTACTCCCGCATCATGGGCTTGAACAATTCCGAGCTGGGCTTCAATCCCCCGACCACGGCGTGTACGAGCACATCGTCAATGATAGGTTCCCCGTGGGAAATTATCTTTTCCACTCGATCCAGATATTGCTCGTCAGTCTCCTCGTTTCCCTGCTTGATTCCCATAAGTCTCTGTCTGCTCTCTGGGCGTTGGATCTTAGCGGCGAAATACGTGACGAACAGATCTCCCAGCTCTTCGAAACTGTCCACAGTCCGATTTGGTAGACCTGTGTACCATTTATGCGCCGCGTCTCCCAGGGTGAGAGGAAAAAGTCTACACTTCGTTGCCTCGCTGGCGCCTCTTCCCACCATGTAAATGTTGTACTTGCTCAAATGAACTTCCGGATCTCCCTTACCGTCATATATCATGCTCATCATTGGGGCGATGTCCGCCTGAGTTCTCGCACTGGATAGACGACGGGATAAAGGATCTGTCAGGGTGGTCTTTCGAGGTCCTTCGCCCCTCTGCAATGCGATTTGCTTCTCCATTTCTTCCAACCTTCTTATAATGTTCTCGTCAGGACGACCTCCCTTATGATTCCTTGGTCGTCGGGCGCATCTCCCCGGGAATTTGGGCGTTCCGACCTCTCTTTGGTCATCCCAATCTTCATGACTTTCCTCCGAATCCCGCGACTCGCTAGAGCCGCCGTCATATTCCTCTTGTCGGATCACTCCCAACCTTCGGCCTTTCTTGCGGGGTCGCCTCGGGGAGGCTCTGTGCGTTCGTTCCTCTTCCTCAAGTTCCTCGTTTCGGAACTCCTCGTCTAAATCCCTTACTAAAGGTCCTCGACCTGGATTCCTGTTCGCCCTCTCCAACTGGGCTGACTTTTCTTGCAGCAATCGTATAGTTCTCTTGATGTCCTCGGGTGTCTGGAGGCATTCAAGATTCAGATCGGGCAAGCCTTCCCCGGAGCGTGGGTTCCTGATGGCCTCCCTCTTCTTCTCCTGGAGGACTCGTTGTTCTGCCCTTATTTCTCTCTGCTCAGCCCTTAACATTTCAATGTGGTCGAGCTGTTCCATCTCTATTCGGGATATCTCCATCCCCCTCGTCCGGACATCATTAGGCTCTTCGGGACCTTTCCCCTTATCTGCCGAGGTGGGGCCTGATGCTCCGGCTATTGCTTGAAGATTCGTCATGCTGTTCGGATGATTTTAGTTTCTGCTCGTTCAGTATCTACTCAACGCCCGAGGATCCCCCCTCCTTCTAGCGCCAATTGTTGATGGTGGAAAAATCGTGCTCTCCAATGATCAACTAAAAATAGAAATTTTGGAGATTGAGTAATGAACAAGTCAATTATGCCCTCTAGGAATTTTTGGGGAAGAGTGTAGATACCCCTAATAAAATATTACACCTACTATTTATAGAGAATACAAACTAGGGTTACTAAAGTTAGTTAATGGGCCAAGCCCACTAACAAGCCTCCCTCCTTAGGCCCAACTCCTTTCCGGATCTAAGGAGAGATGATACGCTTTTCGTCGAGCCGAGCTGATTCTTATGATCGTCCTTCTTTCGAGCCGCGCAGATCGAGTTTCATTGACTTTCAGCCGAACACACCCTCTGGCCGTCTCATGGCGTCTGATGGAGGCGACCTTTAGCAACGAAATCCCTTATTTGCTCGCTCGTCCCGAAGCCGAGCAAGGGAGGGGGGTATCCTATGCTCGGGGTACGGTCTGAATTTTACCGCATAACATAGAGTATAATAATAATATTAGTACAAGTGTAGTAAGGACAAAATTATTTATTATAGAGTATAATAATAATATTAGTAATTATTTTAGAGAAGTAAACACAATCTTCCTGTAATTTACTTGATATAAAATAGTGTTTATAGTATAGAGCAAAAGAAAAATCTCTCATTCCTATCAATCTATATAAAATATAATTTGTTGTATCCTATTTTCTCAACCCCTAAATGTCCGGGTGGAAGCCCGGAATCAACCCGGCCCGTAGCAAACTCTTCCCGCAGGCGAGCGGGCAAAACAAATTCGACCAGCGATCACTCGCGATCACTATGACCCGAAGGTCTAACACGACCTGGCATCCCGGACATCCCGCGATATGAACGTGAAGTTCGGGTCTCGAGCTGATGACACAAGGTTCAAAGGAGAGTTGATCGCGCAAAGTGGCGTACCGAAATTGACGCGAATCATGTTTTAATGCTAGTCTGCAGAGACTATGAGTCGTGGGTAAACCGCTCGAAATGCCACCCGCCCAGGGTAATCCGGTCAAGGGTAGAATAGGGAATATCGTCAATAGGGATATATTGGGGAATCCCCCTATAGAAGAAGGTAGTCCGTACAAGCTGATTAAGATAAGAAAGCCCATGTAATTTAAGCCCAAGTCCACGATTGGTAACCCTAATTCTTGTACTATAAATAGTGGAAACTTTCCATTTGTAAGGCAGGTGCACATTTACCAAGAAATATATTGAGAATTTAATACTAAAGCTTTGGTGAATCTTTCCTTTTTTGTTCCCTCAATCCCCTAAATATCAACGTGTTCGCGGGGGAGTTCTTATTAGAATTTTCTGCCCGTAAACAATTGGCGCTAGTAGGAGGGGTGATCCTCGGGCGTTGAGCGAACAAACTTAGGAATACACGATGGAGATGCTGGAAATAGGTCTTCCGAACACCGCCCCTGCGGGGGAGTCGGCGAGCAGGAATGCCCGCGACAACGGGAAGTCCCCTATGATAGAAGGGGGGTCGGAGGTTCAATTGCCCCCGATCTCCGAAGAGGAGCACCGCCAATGGGCTATGATCGAAAAACTGAGAGCCGAGCGGCGCGAGCTCATAGAGAGGCAAAGGATCATCGCGGAAAAATTAGCCGAGGAAGAGAAGAAGGCGAACCTCCAAGAGAGCGAGGTCCCCGACCTCAACATCGAACACTTGCAATCCCCCGAGGAAATTAAGCGGACCATTCAAAAACTGAAAGAACGCTCCCGCATTCTAAAGGGAAAAGAGCAGCCGAAAACACCGGAGTTGGGGGGAAGATGTCTGGATGCTGATTTCGAGGAGGAAAACCCCCAACCTAGTAACGTCCAGGTGACCATGAAGAAAACTGGAGGGCGCGTTGTCCGCACACTGAACCGAGGACGGACTCAGGTCGTCAGGGACCCGGATTTGGAACGGCGTTTAAGTGAGATGGAAAAGAAAATTTCCCAGCAGGAGGCCGATCTGAAGAAACGATCAGCTCTAGTTGAGCCGCTGACTTTGCGAGTGGAAAGGGCGCGGGCACAGTTGGATATTGCCCCGCTCCTATCTCTAACTTATGATGGGAGGACGGACCCCGAGGTCCATTTGAACAAGTACAATATATATATGGTCGGGCGCGGTGCCACCGACGAGACCAAATGCAAGCTTTTTCCGCTGACTTTAGGAGACGCAGCTCACCACTGGTACACCGGACTCCCTCACAGGTCGGTAGATAGCTTCGGAGAGCTAGGGGAAACTTTCATCTCCTACTTCGCCTCGAGGGTCAAGTGCCCGGAAGGACGGCAACGCCTGATGGGAATCAAGCAGCGGACAGATGAATCTGACGAAGAGTACGTTGAGCGCATCGAAACCATAGTGATGCAAGGAGAGCAGGTTGGAGAAGAAGTTTTGGTACACGCCGCAGTCAGCGGGCTGAAGGCCACGTCCGAACTTTTCAAGCCTATGATGAAAGATTATCCCAGAACTTACACGGAATTCCGGCGGAGGGCCGGCGAAGAAATTGCGCAGCAGCGGATCTATGCTCAGCGCATGAAAGAGTTAGAGCCCGGGAAGGGCCACAAGGAAGCTGTGGAGAAGAAAGACTGGTCGAAAAAGCCCGGGGGATACAAAGGGTTTCAAGGCCCGAAGAAAGGCGAACAGGGAAATCGTATAGTCGAAGATGGAAATTTGTTAGGAAGAAGTCCCGGGGCGATATTACAAATTTTCATGGAAAACCAGATAAACGCTCTCTTCCCACCAAAACCTTTGTACACGCCCCCGGACAAGAGAAACCCTCGCAAGTGGTGTGCTTTCCATGAGGACATTGGGCACACAACAGATGAATGCCGCGATCTAATCACACAACTCCTCCGTTTGTTCGATGAAGGGAAATTAGGACAGCTGTTGCGGACACCGAAGAGAGGCCGCGATCAGAATCAAGGCCTTCGCCAAGATTATAGGCCGCAACAGCAGCCTCGGCTAGAGGGGCCCCCGATGAACCAGAACTTACTGCCACCGCCCCCACCGGCCGGCGGACTCCAAAAGAACGAGTTCCCTCCGGATTTGAACGGAGGAAGGGTAAACATGATCGGGGGTTTGACCCCCATTATCCATAAATCTAAACGACAGCGGAAGGAAGATTTGCGAAAGTGGGAAGGCGTGAACTCAGTAATCCCGTTCAAAGAGCCAACCATAGCCAGGGGCGTGACCATCGCGTTCAATGATCGAGATCGGGAGGGTATCGCCTACCCAAAGGAGGATGCGTTGGTTATCACGACCAAAATTCTGGGAGCTGAGGTCGCAAGGATATTGGTTGACAATGGCGCCCACTGCAATATTATATTTAAGCCGGCATTGGATCAGCTCGGGGACCTGGTCAATTATGTGAAGCCCTATAAAGAGAAATTGAAGGGGTTCGGGAACGTGGTCGTGTGCCCGCTGGGAAAGATCACGATGTCTGTGGAGCTGAGGGATCACTGGGATCCGGAAGTGAAAATCACAAGGATGATGGACTTTGTTATTGTTAACTCTGACAGTGTCTATAACGCTTTCTTTGGGAGGCCGTTTCTCGATATTTTCGAGGCTGTGGCGTCCTCCCATTATTACTGTGTTAAATTTCCTACCTGTAACGGATCTGTTGGGACCGTGAAAGGGGACCAGTATATGGCCAAGAAATGTTTTGATTACTCTGTTTTATCCACGCGCTACCGATCGATAAATATGCTCGAAGAGATTGACGAACAAGATAACACTGGGGCATTTGGAGATCCCGATCACCAAATTATCGAACAATTAATAAAAGATAACAAACAAACTAAAGATAAGAACGAGGAAACTACCCGGCGAATAGAACCCGACGAAGCGGATTTTTTAAACTTACAGATATTGCAGATCCTGATCGATGAAGTACCCAGAGAAATCCAGGAAAATAAACAGGAGGATAAGAAGACGAAAGTCGTGGTCGAAGAAAATCCCGATCCCCGTTTAGGGTACGAACCTGAGGAGATCGAGGATCCCCGAGGACCTTCTCAATTCACGGCGGTTGACGAATTGGAGAGGGTGAAATTAGATCCTAACCGTCCGGATTTGGAAGTATTCATAGGATCAAGGATCCCGGACAAACTAAAAAATGAGCTGATAAGTTTCCTGAAAGAAAACACCGACGCGTTCGCTTGGTCGCATAAGGATATGGTCGGGATAAGTCCCGAGCACGCTTGTCACCATTTGAAGATAGATCCGGACAAAAAACCTGTGGCACAGAAGAGGAGAAAAATGGGTCCCGAAAAATATGCAGCCTTAGCGGAAGAGGTCAAGAAGTTGGTCGATAACGATCTCGTGACCGAGGCGTCCGAAGAGCCCCAACGGGTCGCGAATGTAGTTTTGGTAAAGAAAACTAATAATGCTTGGAGGTTGTGTATTGATTTCACCGATTTAAACAAGGCCTGTCCGAAAGATTATTTCCCCCTCCCGCATATAGATCATCTGATCGATAGTGTTGCCGGGCATGCGATATTCTCAAACTGCGATTGCTACGCGGGTTATCACCAGATTCCCATGGCCGCTGAGGACATGGAATGCACGTCTTTCTACACTGATAAGGGCATCTTATGCTGGAAACGGATGCCTTTCGGATTAAAAAACGCGGGAGCGACCTATCAACGTCTGGTCAACAAAATGTTCGCCGAACAGATTGGCGACACGATGGAAGTATACGTTGACGATATCATCATCAAGAGTAAAAGCGAGGAAGACCATGTGGCCGACCTGGCTACGGCATTCGCCATCTTAAAAGTTTACAACATGAAGCTAAACCCGAAGAAATGCCATTTCGGAGTATACGCCACGAAGTTCTTAGGGCATATCGTCCATCAGCGGGGAATAGAGGCAAATCCCGAGAAAATCAACGCGATCATAAATCTAAGAGAACCTAAATGCTTAAGGGACGTGCAAAAGTTGACAGGCTGCCTGGCCGCTCTGAGTAGATTCATTCCCCGTTTGGGGGACAAGAGCCGGCCTTTCTTTAAGGCCATCAAAAACCAAAAATTCCAATGGGGGGAAGAGAGCCGGGAAGCTTTCGAGAGGTTGAAAGAGCACCTGAAAGATCCCAAGATTCTATCCAAACCCGTGTCCGGAGAAAAACTCTTCCTATATCTAGCGGCATCAGAACATGCGTTGAGCTCAGTACTCGTCCGAGCAGAGGGTCAGGCCCACCAACCCATATACTTTGTCAGCCAAGCACTCCACGATGCGGAGACCAGATACACCCCTTTGGAGAAATTGGCGTATGCTTTGGTTATGAGTGTTCGGAAACTCCGACCGTATTTTTTCGACCACCCAGTAGAAGTCCTAACCACCATGCCTCTGAGGCAGGTCCTGCAAAGGCCTGACACGAGTGGCAGACTATTGAAATGGAGTTTGGAGGTCGGACAGTACGACATAACTTACGCCCCCCGCACCGCGATCAAAGGACAAGTTCTGGCCGATTTCATCGTCGAATTAACTTTCCCAAAGACTACCCCCACGAGCGACTTCCCACCGTGGAAACTGTATGTAGACGGATCGTCAAACAGTTCCCACGCTGGGGCTGGAATAGCGTTGATCGGGCCCGAGGGGCAATCTTTCGCGCACGCCATCAAATTCGAATTCACAGCGACCAACAATGAGGCGGAATACGAAGCTTTGATCGCAGGTCTGAACTTAACGTTGGCAGTGGGGGCGCAGCACGTTCACATATTTATGGATTCCCTGTTGGTAGTGAACCAAGTCAAAGGCGAATACGAGACAAGGTGTGATCGGATGGAGAAATATTACGAACACGTTTTGTCCCTTTGCGAGAAGTTCCCCCGGATTTTCATCGAGCAAATTCCCCGGGAACAAAATTCACAGGCGGACGCCCTTTCGAAATTAGCCTCCTCCGAAGGGGTAGCGGACATTACCGATGTAATAGTGACAAGCCAATCGAGTTCGGCCATAGAGGAGAAGCAGAGCCTGATGATAATCGACCGGGGGGAAAACTGGATGGACCCAATAAAGGCATACTTAACAACCGGAGAACAGCCCGAGGACAAGGTGGAGGCCTGACAGTTGAGGATCCGATCAGCCAGATATACTTTAATCGGAGGTGCCTTGTACCGACGAAGCATTTTCTTACCACTTTTGAAATGCATAACGCCACTCGAGGGACAAAGGATTTTTAGCGAGATTCACGACGGGGTTTGTGGGAACCACGCGGGCGGACAGTCATTGGCGCACAAAACCGCCCGCCAGGGTTACTACTGGCCCACGCTAAGGAAAGATGCAATCCGCTACGCGAGAAAGTGCCACCGGTGCCAAATCACCGCTCCTATCATCCGAACACAGCCCGAGTACCTTAATTCTATTTACAGTCCGTGGCCTTTCGCCTCGTGGGGAATTGACCTCATCGGCCCATTGCCAACGGGGCCGGGAGGGGTAAAATACGCAATAGTGGCCGTGGATTACTTTACTAAATGGGCCGAAGCAGAACCGCTGAAGATAATCGACCAGAAAGCCATTATCCGTTTCCTATGGAAAAACATCATCTGCCGATTCGGGATCCCTCATACGATCACATCGGATAACGGGAAACAATTCGATGGGCAAGAAATCATGGAATTTTTTGATAAATGGAAGATAAAAAAGGCTTTTTCTACACCCTATCACCCCCAGACAAACGGACAAGTGGAAGCGGTCAACAAAATTCTAAAACACACCATCAAGGCCAGAATCGAAGAAAGACAAGGGAGATGGGCAGCGGAACTGCCTGATGTGTTATGGTCGTACAGAACGACCAGCAAAGCCGCTACGGGGGAAACCCCATTTGCTTTGGCATATGGGGCGGAGGCGGTAATCCCGTCCGAGATCGAAATTCCTAGCTACAGAACATCCCAGGAGATGAACGATAATAACGACAAGGCTATGCGGCTAGAATTGGATTTTTTGGAAGAAAGGAGACTAAACTCTGTTCACAGAAACGCGGCATCAAAGCAGAAAGCGGAGAGGTTCTTTAACTCCAAAGTGAAGATCCGAAAATTCATGCCCGGGGATTTGGTTTTGAAAAGGATAATGGGACCGAGCACTGGGGCATTAGGCCCGAACTGGGAAGGGCCAATGCGGATCAGAAAACACGTACGGAATGGGGCCTATGAACTCGAACACTTGAACGGAGTAGCAGACCAGTATCTCTGGAACGCCCTGTACTTAAAGAAATATTTCCAGTGAACTCGAACACTATGATGTAACGTTTGAACACGAGAGTGTTTGAGCGATTTCGGAGAAATAAAAGTTCTTTTCGCAATCGGATCGCAGGGTTTTTTAGCTCTTAAGGATAAATCCTTACTCTCTGAAAGACCGCCGAGCCGGACAGGCGATGGACTGTCCGATCAC
Source organism: Euphrasia confusa (assembly GCA_954870475.1). Classification (NCBI taxonomy): domain Eukaryota; kingdom Viridiplantae; phylum Streptophyta; class Magnoliopsida; order Lamiales; family Orobanchaceae; genus Euphrasia; species Euphrasia confusa. The sequence goes on from OX940966.1 coordinate 33,070,090, forward strand.
TCGGGCGGCAAGAATAAAGAAATTCAGAAATAAAAAAAGGATAAATCCTTACTCTCTGAAAGACCGCCGAGCCGGACAGGCGATGGACTGTCCGATCACTCGGGCGGCAAGAGTAACGAAACCCAGAAATAAAAAAAGGATAAATCCTTACTCTCTGAAAGACCGCCGAGCCGGACAGGCGATGGACTGTCCGATCACTCGGGCGGCAAGAATAAAGAAATTCAGAGATAAAAAAGGATAAATCCTTACTCTCTGAAAGACCGCCGAGCCGGACAGGCGATGGACTGTCCGATCACTCGGGCGGCAAGAGTAACGAAACCCAGAAGTAAAGTAGGATAAATCCTTACTCTTTGAGAGGTCGCCGAGCCGGACAAACGATGGATTGTCCGATCACTCGGGCGACAAGGATAAAGAATCCAGTGAGTGCTTTCAGGTTAAGTTTGTTGCGATCAGTGTTAACGATTTTTATCCGTACGTTCGCGTTCGTTTTAATATACGCTACTTTTCCGAGCACCGCAAACGAGTTGTTAAAAAAGCAAAACACAAAAGGGAAAACGGTACAATTAAAAAGGAAGAGATTCTCATTCATAAAAAGCCTCCGGACGTAGCCGGGATTACAAAAGTTAAATCGAAAAATAAAAACAGGAAAGCAGAGAATCTCTAGTGGAGACCGGGGTCGACCAGTCGAAACTCCGAATCAAACACCCTGACAAAGAAGCCTTCGTTCGGCTGGTAGAGAAAGCGGACATGCCATCCGTGGCGGAGACGCCATTCCCTCACAAAGTCCTCCCAACCAGATCCGAACACCGTGAAGTAGCCCCGACGACGTTTTAGCTCGAACATCCAGAGTCGTCCGCCCACATCGGTCATGAGGACAAAGTAGCCCAGGCGTATGTCCACGGCCTCGGTAAAGGCGGGCGGCAGCGGAAGTTTTTTGCGGTGCCACCTGCCGGAGAAGAGCAAGTCGACACGGCAAGAACCATCGGATCTCGTGAGCACGCGGGCCATAGCGAGAACGGACAGAAAGATATTTATCTTGATTTTGGGAGAAATAAAGGGAATAAAAGTGAATTAAGGAAAAGCTATGTATTTATAGGCATAACTCACCTGCCGTTACCTGGGGAAGTGGAATCGACATCACTCCTCTGAAAAGACTCGTCGATAATCTGAACCGACGCAATCAACATCTGTCAGAGATACAGTGCCTCGTTTGGCGTGGTATCCGCCTAAAAAGTCGCGCCGTTTTCTCACACACTTTAAGGATGATTTGACGTTTCAAATGTATTTAGCAGCGATCATTATTTTTGCGGGGTAGGAGGAAATAAGAGTTCAAAATGTGGAAACCCGAACACTGGGGCATTTCGTTCTGCATTCCGATTGCAGACCGAAATGAGCGATCACGCGAAAAACATTATACGAACATCTCGCGAACTCTAAAATCCGATCAGATCGATAAGATAACCATTACTTCAGGAAGATGCAAATTATTCGATGAGAGTCAAAATAGGAACACATGCATAACAAACACTGTTTTCGAAGACAAAAGTATTGAAATACACAGAATTAATTCTAAGTACTGGGCTCAGGGGTTTCGACATTCCCGCTCTCCTTTGCTTCACTCGGAGGCTCGGCAGTCTTCTGTTCGCCCGAACTCCCGACCAGAAGCGGGTCTTTGAGAGGGCGGCAGAGCTGGTTTTTATTCGGCCACCATGAAAGGTCGAGGCCCATGTCCTCGCTCAAATCTAGCGCCTCGATGGGAAGAGTCGGGTGGATTTTGTTGTCCACAACAAATTTTTTGAAGCTGGTCATCAGAGTATCGATCTTTTGACCATCCCGGATTAAATCCCGCAAGCAATCAAAGAAAGCACAACAATAAATCCAGTCCCCGTAGGTGACCAGGTTGGTGGCCGGGTTCTTCTCCCTCCCCACGTCGGCAGCCCGAAATGCCGCCACCTCTTGCTCCAGGTTGGTAACCGTAGCGTTTTTCTCGTCCAAAAGGGACAAGGCCGCTTTTTCAGCTCGCGCCTTTTCAGCTAACTCAGCCCGGACAGAATCTAGCTCGCGCTGCACCTCCCGAAAATTCTCCTCGTGATCGCCCTCCCTTTTGACCGAAGCCTCGACTTCTGCTCGCAGTCCGATCACAATCCCTTCCAGCCTGGTTATCTCGGATCTGGCAGCTTTGGCCGACTCCTCCAGGTTTTTAGTTTTCTCGGATTCCAGGCGGTGGAGCTCTCTCATCTGGGTGATCACGACCATCATCTTATCGTGCTCTTCCTTGAGAGAAGAAGGAGCAGCCTCAGGCACTTGAGATGCATTCTCCACAGCTCCTAGCAAAGAATATACTAGGAAAGAAAGCCGGGAGGCAGCGATCATAGTCAGATAGCCCGTTTCCTTGGGGTGACTAAGAATATAATCGGGTTGTTTGCACCAGTCGCGAGGAACGCCGTCAATGGCCTTCTTGATATGGACGGGCAGATTGTCCAATGAGGGAACGGTTTTGGCCGATTCAAAGGACTTCAGGAAGTCAGTGAAGTCGGAATCACCCGTTTTGAACCTGCGATCACAGGGGCAAATCGTGAGGACACAGTGGGTCCAAGTTAAAGACGAAATTAAGCGCACGAAAACTTACGCATTCGGGAACGTCGAGCTGCTCGCCACGTGCGCAGCAGGATTAAAAGCGACGGTGACGTCAGGATCCTCCCTGGTAGGGATTTCTGGGTTTTTCTTGCCCGCAGGCGGGGAGATCATCGCATGCCGAGGAGTCTCATCTCGAGCGGTTTCGAAATCGTCATCAAGAAGGGGTGAAGGGGCTTTGCTCTCTTCAACCCGAGAGTGCTTTTCCACCGAAGGGGAACGATCTCCTCGGTTCTTCCTCTTTTTGGTCGATTTTTCGGGCACGACACCCACTACGTCGGCGACCGATTCCTTTTTCTTCTCGTCCCTGGAATTCTTCTTCCGGTTCAAGAGCGAGGACAAGCGAGCATTCATGTCTTCTGAACTAGCTCCTGTTGGGGGATATTTATATCGAGGGTACCTGCGAACTGCAAAATCCCGGACACAAATTATGCCATTTCGAGAACAGAAATCATAAGTATAAAGCGGCCTAACACAATGAAAAGGGCGCGGACTCACTAATATACTCATTCTCAGCATTTTGAGGAATACTAATAAAACGCGACGAACGGATACGGTCAACACTAATCCATTGGCCGAACATCAACCAGTCATCGGGCATACCCAAAATTCTTTCCAAGACAACCAGGAAATCCCAACTCAAATCGGACATGAGCGGAGGTTGGGGTCCTAAAAGGGATAAAGAGAATCGGAATAAAGCACGACGGAAATAAAATAATAACTAAAATGAACACAAAGATTTTCACTAACGGGTACGGGGAATCTGATACTCCGCGCTCAGGCGATAATTGATCGAATTCCATGCCCCGCTCACGAAGAACCATTCGTTCCACCACGACTCTCTTTTTTCCGGCAAGTCCCAAATAATGCTCTGACGGGATTTCAGATAGTAGTCGCCACTATTTCTTACGGCTTGGCGGACTAACAGAGAAATGAATTCCACGGGGAGCAGCCCCCTATATAGACCGTAGTGCCCGAAAATGGTGGAGAGAGAGATCAACAAGAGCCAAGAGTTTGGCGTTAGTTGCATAGGAGCAACACCCCACTCAAGGACTGCTCGGGCAAGGGTGTCGTGTATGGGGAAGCGGAGACCACTCCTCATCATATCGTAATTCACAGCGACCATACCTTCGGGAGGACGATCGGCCCGGTCAAATTTGTTCGGACAGTGGAGGTGAACGTCCGACGGAATTTCCCACTTAACCCTTTGCGATTGGAGGTCTCTATCATTCGTCGTACTCACACGATCACCCGCACTGAAGGGACTGGCCGGTGGCTTTTCGGAGGGGAGGTCAGTGCGAACCACGGGCACATAAGGATGGTTAATCAGGTATGTATCGTACGAGTATTCTGTCGGGGGGCCCCGAAAGTCCTCGACCAATTTCGCGAACAGTTCATAATCGGGATGCACCACCTCCGAGAACCAATCGTTCTTTTCGTCTTCAGTTAGAGGATATGGATTCATCCCACCCGTGATCGGGAACTGGTCGGGGAGAGCTAGCAAGTCTGAGGATAGAGGGGATAGAGCTCTCGGGATGTCCACGAATAAGGGAAGAATTACCGTTTGAATATAGTCGGAGTCGTATTCGGGAGAAGTTGTTTCGCTAGACATCGACCAAAATAAAACTCTTTAAACTATATCACGAGCAAGGGGTATTTTTTCTTACTAAATTCCAAAAAATTAAAAGAGTCCGCGCCCGGATAGAATTCTATAAATCAGAGGAAAGACGACGAGGGAAGAAAAACGCGTACCCGAATAGATGAAGTAGGAGGCAGAGATCAAGATTTCAAGATTGTGGGAGCCAAAAGTGTTATCATGTCCTATTCCTCCCCTATATATAAGAAATAAAGGCGGCAAAATATCGAAGTTTCAAATTTCAAAAATTTCCTGACATACGAAGGGACGTTTATGCAAGTCCCGAGGCGCCGAAACTCTCGGGATCATGAATCAAGGATTGATGGGACTTGGACCGGCCATTTATGGAGCAGAAACGTTCCATCTCTTCCGGGAATAACTCTTCAACTTCGCAAAAACTTATCCCCGGGGGGCATTTGTTGTATCCTATTTTCTCAACCCCTAAATGTCCGGGTGGAAGCCCGGAATCAACCCGGCCCGTAGCGAACTCTTCCCGCAGGCGAGCGGGCAAAACAAATTCGACCAGCGATCACTCGCGATCACTATGACCCGAAGGTCTAACACGACCTGGCATCCCGGACATCCCGCGATATGAACGTGAAGTTCGGGTCTCGAGCTGATGACACAAGGTTCAAAGGAGAGTTGATCGCGCAAAGTGGCGTACCGAAATTGACGCGAATCATGTTTTAATGCTAGTCTGCAGAGACTATGAGTCGTGGGTAAACCGCTCGAAATGCCACCCGCCCAGGGTAATCCGGTCAAGGGTAGAATAGGGAATATCGTCAATAGGGATATATTGGGGAATCCCCCTATAGAAGAAGGTAGTCCGTACAAGCTGATTAAGATAAGAAAGCCCATGTAATTTAAGCCCAAGTCCACGATTGGTAACCCTAATTCTTGTACTATAAATAGTGGAAACTTTCCATTTGTAAGGCAGGTGCACATTTACCAAGAAATATATTGAGAATTTAATACTAAAGCTTTGGTGAATCTTTCCTTTTTTGTTCCCTCAATCCCCTAAATATCAACGTGTTCGCGGGGGAGTTCTTATTAAAATCGTGCTCTCCAATGATCAACTAAAAATAGAAATTTTGGAGATTGAGTAATGAACAAGTCAATTATGCCCTCTAGGAATTTTTGGGGAAGAGTGTAGATACCCCTAATAAAATATTACACCTACTATTTATAGAGAATACAAACTAGGGTTACTAAAGTTAGTTAATGGGCCAAGCCCACTAACAAGCCTCCCTCCTTAGGCCCAACTCCTTTCCGGATCCAAGGAGAGATGATACGCTTTTCGTCGAGCCGAGCTGATTCTTATGATCGTCCTTCTTTCGAGCCGCGCAGATCGAGTTTCATTGACTTTCAGCCGAACACACCCTCTGGCCGTCTCATGGCGTCTGATGGAGGCGACCTTTAGCAACGAAATCCCTTATTTGCTCGCTCGTCCCGAAGCCGAGCAAGGGAGGGGGGTATCCTATGCTCGGGGTACGGTCTGAATTTTACCGCATAACATAGAGTATAATAATAATATTAGTACAAGTGTAGTAAGGACAAAATTATTTATTATAGAGTATAATAATAATATTAGTAATTATTTTAGAGAAGTAAACACAATCTTCCTGTAATTTACTTGATATAAAATAGTGTTTATAGTATAGAGCAAAAGAAAAATCTCTCATTCCTATCAATCTATATAAAATATAATTCAGCTAGCAAATGTCCTAGGTATCATATGACCTAATCGTTGGATTCTTTTGTGTTCACACTTTTGCTAAATAATTCACTGTGATTAAGAATGTGTTCTCACTATTAATGGATTAATATTTATTAATAATTATTATTAAGAAAACAAATATTAATTACGCAACTAATTATGTAAATATTTCATAATTTGTTTCGGCCGATTTTGTTTTATTATGTTTACTTTTATAACTCCTTAATTATAGTAACTAATTAATAAGAAATCAATTTTTAATTACGCAACTAATTATATAAATATTAAATTGAAAATTTCGGCCATTTGTTTTATTAGTTTTACTTTTATAAACTCAACCTACTTAAAAATTTAAAATTAATAAATATATCATTTATTTAGAGGATTCGGTCTAATTTAATTCACGCGTTTTCTCCATAAATAAATATTTATCCATAATTAACGCTGCTCTTTTATCATTATATAATGCTTCTTCTCTCTTTCATTTTTATCATTAACGCTGCTCTATTATATTATATAATGCTTTTTCTCCCTTTTATTATTATTGTGCTGCTCTTTTATATTATATAATACTTCTTCTCCTTTTCATTTTTATCATATTCTGCTTTCATCATTTTTTTTTTTTATCGCAATTAATTTGTTTATAATTTCGGATAACTCTATACATGATTTTTTTTTTGCAGGAAACGTAATTATTTATTTCATTGTTTGATTATTTCTTATTGATCGTGTATTCATCTCAATTTCTTTTCTTTGTATTTTTTTCAGGCGATTATTATATCCTAATTATTTTCACCATTATTTATTATTTAATTGTGATTATTTTTTGCAGCCACCAACATTGTAAGTATTTGTTTTCTTAATGATTGTTTACGTTTTTGTAATTCGATTATGTATCTTTCATTGCTTAAATTTTTTTTTGCAGGCCCCAAAGTAAGTATTTTTACTTTTTTATTGTATTATTTTTGTATCGTTTTATTCGTAACTATACAATTTTTTGTTTCATTTTTTTGCAGGACGGTAAGTATTTCTTTAATTCGATTCTTAACTATACAATCTATTGTTTAATTTTTTTGCAGGCCGGTAAGTATTTCTTTAATTTTTTTATTGTATTATTTTTGTGTCATTTGATTCTTAACTATACAATCTTTTGTTTAATTTTTTTGCAGGCCGATAAGTATTTCTTTAATTTTTTATTGTATTATTTTTGTGTCATTCTATTCTTAACTATACAAACTTTTGTTTAACTTTTTTATTATATTCGTCATATATTTTTTAATTATACAATTAATATTTTATTTTGCGTTATATTATTTTTTTACATATATTATGTGTAATTTGTTTTTTTTTTCTTGAACAGGGTTTTTCTTACTACACATAAAGTTCAAGAAAGAACGAGAATATGCATAGACTATATAAGTTATTAGAAGTTCAATTTACTACTATACAATTAAGGAGGGTGTATTCAATTGAGATTTCATTGGATTTTTTTGGACTTTAAAAAGTACTTTCGTGGATTTAAAAAATCCACAGAGTCTATATAGAGTTTGACTGACTTTTATATGGATTTTCATAGAGTTTGAATGACTTTTTTATTGATTTGTATTAATTTTTATATTTTATATTTTTAATTTTGAAATTCAAAATTCGATTTTTACTTAAAAATAAAATGTTTAATTTTAATTTTTTTGGTTCGTTTTTAGAAAACTTAAAATTTTAATTTTCGACCAAATTTCAATTTTGAAATAATAAATTCAAATGAAAAATATATATATATATATATATATATATATATATTAATTTTTTTAAATTACAAAAAGTATTTATTTTTTTAAAATAAAATGTTAAATAATTTTTTTTATTTTTACAATTATTATACAAGTATAATTTTTCACCAAATAAAAATTTATTAATATATTCAATAATTTTAATATTATTTTTATATATATCAACATATACTAACATATTAATTTTTAATATTATTATAATTTATTATTATATATTCAATATATAATAATATATTATTTTTTGAAAAATTTATTTTATTTTTTATTTTTATTTTTTTTCATGTTTTTAATTGTATTATGTTTATTTATATATTTTTTTATGTTTTATTATTTTTTAATAATAAATTAATAATTAAAATAGAAATCCATAGAAATCTCATGTAATTAGGAGGGATTTCAAAGACTTGAATTCTTTTGTATTTTGAAAATGAAATCCATAAAAATCCATAGACTTTTAAAATCCATTGACTTTTGAATATCGGTAGATTTTTAAAGACTTTTTAAAATCCGTATTGAATACCTCAAGATTTTAATGGACTTTTAAAAATCCGGATTGAATACCCCTAGACTTTAAAAGTCCATTAAAATCCTATAGAGTCTTGAATGAATACACCCTCCTAAGTGTTATGTAAAATAATAATTATTAGCAAATTTTTCAATTTATATGTTAATCATGATATATAAATCATGTATGATATCTAAAGGTTAAATAGGTATTTTATTATAAATTCTTTCAATTTATATGTTAATCATGATATATATGTTTGTATCTTCTCTATGATTTTTTCGACTAGCATGTTAATCAACATAAATTATTTACATTTTCTTTTATATTCAAAATTTTACTTTCGTTCAAGTAAATACTTAGTTAAATACTTATTTTTTTTACTTCTTATTTTTAAATCAATGTTAATCTTTAATATTAATCTTCTTATTTATTATATTTACTTTTATAAACTATAGTAAAGATTCACTTAAAAAAATTCAAATTAATAAATATTATTATTTTTTTATCTATCTTACTAATTTAATTTACGCGTTTTTTCCTTAATTATCTCTACTAATCAATAAATTATATTTAAAAAAATATTAAATCTTTTTTTCCTTAATTATCTCTAATCAATTATATTCAAAATATTAATTTTTTTTCCCATAATAAAGCAGCTCTTTTATATAAATATTAGGCGTCTTTAACATTTCAGTATAATTATCATTCTGCTCTCATGTTTTATTTTGTTTTGTTTTATCAAATTATTCTATAACAATGATTTTTGTTGCACGTAAGTATTTGTTTAGTATTTGTTAAAAAATATTAAATCTTTTTTTCTTTAATTATCTCTAATCAATTATATTCAAAATATTAAATCTTTTTTTTTCATAATAAAGCAGCTCTTTTATATAAATATTAGGCGTCTTTAACATTTCAGTATAATTATCATTCTGCTCTCATGTTTTCTTTTGTTTTGTTTTATCAAATTATTCTATAATGATTTTTGTTGCCGGAACACGTAACTATTTGTTTAGTATTTGTTTTTTTCGTCAGGAATCTAACTATTTCAATTTTGTTTTATTTTTACCATAAGTATTTTGTTTAGTATTTGTTTTTTTTTTCATTTGTCATGAATCTATCCATTTCAATTTTAATTTTTATTTGTATTTTTTTTTGCAGTTACTTTAACTATCTCCATTCAAACTAATTTTTTCTTTGATTTTTTGAAAAATCGTCCTAGGAGATAAACCGTCGTCGGTTTGGCTTGGGCCACCACCATCGATAATGCCTTCCAAGTTCCAACAAACTTTCTTTCATTTTTTTAATAAAAAAAGGTAACCGAATTACTATAAATTATGTATCTCATGTTTATTTAGTCTAAATATTATACTCCTCTTTAATCCTAATCCGGCTCATAGTTTTTTGTTTTTTTTTTGGATTTACGGGGCGAAATAAAAAAAATTGCATACAAAGAATGCCGATTAGTGCGACGGATGTTGATGCCCTTCTGGGATTGTGGACCCGGATGTACTCTAACAGCCTCCCAAGCTTCCTTACATGCAACGTAAGCCCTAATATTAATTTCATACCTCTCTATTTCCTTCCATGAAATATTGTGTGCAAGTACTAAAGAAAAATCTTTATCCAACCATGAAAACGTGTCAGCACGGATTATTGCAAATGACTACAATGGTGGTTAATCTGATCTTCTACCCAAGACTACTTACTCTATATTTACTTTGTGTCATTGTTATGGTTACAATGAATTTAACTGTATCATATATCAAAATTTTCTTTTGTTTTTTTTATCATCAAAATAATAATGCTAATTAATACATATCAGTTCAATTATTTTTTTTTATCATTTTTCTTCATCAGATCATTTTTTAATGTCGAGGCACTGGGTGGTGGCGCCTGCAGTGGTTCAGCCACTCAGGAAGAGCCAGTGGTTCAGCCACTCATGAAGAGCCAACACGGACCCGTTCGAGAAGCTTGCAATATCGCAGCATCACGTTTTACCGGAGAACTGGCCGTTGGGAGTCGCACATATGGTAATTATTTTTATACTCATGTACGTATTATATTAGTTTCATTTTTAATATTAGGTTTATTTAGGTTGAATTTTTCTTTTCATCATTTTTTTTATCGTAATTAAATTAATGTAGATAGAATAAATGTATGTATTTAATTTTTAAATGTATAGTAGAGATAATTAAGGAAAAAAGCGTAAATTAAATTAGTAAGATAGAATAAAAAATGATATATTTATTAATTTGAATTTTTAAAGTTATAAAAGTAAAAATAATAAAATCAAATCGCCAAAATAAATTATGAAATATTTATTTAATTAGTTGCCTAATTAATATTCGTTTTCTTAACAATAATTAATAAATATTAAAAAAATCAAATACATACATTTATTCTATCTTATTCTATAATGATTTTGTTTTTGCTAAGATGTAAATGTTACAATCTCATTCTTCTTCTTGGTTTTTATAATTCTGCCCTCATCTTTTTGTTTTTATTTATCGTCAGAAATTTTATATTATTCTATAATGATTTTTTTTTGCAGGAAGATGTAAGTATTTATTAACTTTGTAATGTTATATCTCATTATTCTTCTTCCTCATCTAATTTATCAGGTATTGTTTTTTTTTTCTTTTTTGTACTTTCGCTATTATTTTTTTTCTTTTTTATACTCTCTATTTTTTTTACAGGTTACACAGTAAATATTTAATTTAATCGCCTCTTCAACCTCCTTTCCGAAGAGATTGTCTTCATCATCTTTGATTTCTCGGCGGCGACATGAAATCTTTCTCTCCGATGAGCAGGTAGTTTACGTAATCGAGTTTCGCCACCAGAAATCCACACACATATATATATATATATATATATATATATATATATATATATATATATATATATATATATATATATATATCGATGGGAACATCTGCCCACTATCGTCTATCGATGTGCCCTAGAATCACTTATCTCTCGCTGGGCGTCGCAGGATCGATGTCGAAGGATGTTCGATGTCTAGGTTATTCTCCCACGAGGGGCTATCGATTTGTTATTGAATTGCGATAATCTGGTCGAGATTGACCTGTCGAGCACAGGAAATTGTGTTTGGATTGTTATTCTGGCTCTCTTCGCCCGATGTCGAAGGATGTTCGATGTCTAGGTTCTTCTCCCACGAGGGGCTATCAATTTTTTTATTGAATTGCGATAATCTGGTCGAGATTGATCTGTCGAGCTCAGGAAATTGTGTTTGGATTGTTATTCTGGCTCTCTTCGCCGGGTATGAATTCTATATTTTTAATTATTATTTTATTTATATATATACATCTATGTATATAATTTTGTTTTGTTTCAAATTGTTGAGATCAACCTGAACCATTAAGTATGTATTTTAGTCTCTCATTGTTAATGTTTCTTTGATATATAATAAATATTTCTTGCATTTTTTTTAATAATGGTTTTTATTTTTTTTGCAAGGTTACCGTGTAAGTATTAAATTTTTTTAAATAATTCTTTTTTCTTTTTGTAGGGTTTAATGTATGTATTTGATTTTTTTTCATGAATCTAACAATTTTTCATTTTGTATTTTTATTGTAGTTATTAATATTAATAACTAATTTTTTTGGTTTTTTTTATAATTTACAAATCTAACTAATATTTCAATTATACTATTTTTTCTATTTTGGTGCAGGTACTTCCATTCAAACTAATTTTTTAGTTAATGTTTTGGAACTTTTTGTTAGTTTACTCATGATCATGATTATTTTATGTGTTTGTAATTTTTTACAGGTTTTAATGTAAGTATTTATATTAATTTTATATGCGATTTTTTTTTAAATTTTTTTCAATTGTTTTTAATAGATAGAATGTGTTTTCACCACTAATCTCAATTTTTTTTATTAATAATTAATTAACAATGAACCTAATTAATATTTTAATAGATTAATAGATAGAATGTGTTTTCACCGCTAATTTCAATTTTTTATTAATAATTAATTAACAATTAACCTAATTAATATATAAATATTAATTACGCAATTATGTTTATAATTACCTTAGCTTGATTTTATATAATTACAAAATATATTTATATTACATAAAGAATATAATGTATTTAGATATTTGTTTTATAAAGATATATTAATTCTTTTTAACTCATGGTTCTAATTTTTTTTTAATTTGTACAATGTATAACAACTTTAATTAAATATTATGTAAATAAATACAAATATAATTATTAATGCTAATACAAATGGAAATTTATGTATTTATCTTATTTAACTAATGATATTAAATATTAATATGTAATATATAATAGTATTAATTTTAATGTAAATAAACCAATTCTTTCAATATGCTTAAATTACGTATTATTTGAATTAATTTAATATATATTCTATGAGTCAGTCAACTAAATCATAAATTTTTAACTAGAATATTTGAATAATTAATTTAATATATATATTCTATATGTCAGTCAACTAAATCATACATTTTTAACTAGAATATTCGTGTTTGGTGCTCTATCCTTATTTTTATGTTGTTAATGTTATGATAAACTTACAACTTCAATTTTTTTATACAGCAGAGGTCCAATGCTTTAAGGCATCGTTTGGTGACCCGGTTAAAAGCATGATAGTTACGTTAACCAATTAATCTTGGGTTTGGCTCCATCTTATTGGGCCTGAGTTGGATAGGAAGCCCGCTATTAATTACTGTTTCCTTTCAGAAGAATTAACACCCCAATATGGTAGGTTTGCTTGACTCAACTAAACAGTACTCATGTTATTTGCGAAATTACTAAATTGCCCTTCAATCTTCATGTTCATAAAATCTAAAATCGCATCTGACTTTCACTTTTCTAATTTTTCCCAAACCGTTTGCACAACCGATTCAAGGGTTTCAAGTTTTCATCTTTTCGATTCTTCAAATAATTATTATACATAATTTACTATGAATATTTTTATAATAGCCAACAAAGAAGACTTTTTAGTAATTTTCGTATGCCTGGGTTCGTAGGATTCCACGAGCTTCATCATCGATTCAATTTTTAGCCCATAGATTGAGGATTGGGAATAAATGAAATTCTATCACCTGTTGGCCTTGGGGGAGAGTTTTTGCCATTATTTATTAATTATTTGAGGTGTTCTTTTGGATTTTTGTGTTTAGGAAATGTTGGATCTCAATGAAAATTATAAATATAGCATACCTTGTTTGGTTTTGATGATGTTGTTTATGCTAGAATCAAAGTTTTATTTCGTTTTTTAATTTAATTTTTATTTCAGAAAAGCAAAACAAATGTGAATTTAATTTTTTTTATTTTTCTTGTGAATGAAAAAATTAGTGGGGAGGAAAAGAAACAAAAGTAAAAATACAAATTGAGGGCAATCTTGTCAATTAATTCCGGAACAAAAAAGCTGAGGGAGATAACATAAAAGTATACCAAACACAAGTTTATTATAGCGCTGGTTGGATACGGTTTTTATCTTGTTTAGATAACTTATCCGGTGTTTATGAATGTGTGCCACCAAACATAGCCTAAGAGTATCATTAAAATACATTTATGTCTTGCAAAGAAATCATGGTTGTTTAAGAGTAGTATGTATCTGATCTTATTTTTAAAATAATTTGATATACAACTTAGCTTTTATGACTATGGTTGATGTGATTTTAGTCAATTGAATATGGTCATTCATGTCACTGTTATTTTTTTTCAACGCAAAAGGATGGAAGAGATTAGAAGTGACGAGTGGTTTCAAAAAAACTATGATCCTGCCAGGCTTCTTGAAACTGAAGACATTGATTTTGATGATGAATGTGCTGTTTTCGATGGTTCAGAGGTCAGTGGTACATTTCACGATTTTTCATCTCATCCATTAATTGATTCTATGTTTACAATTTACAGACTCACATCTCTACGATATGTTCTTTCAGGTGGGGGATTTGATCTCGATTAGTGTTGCAGGGATTTAACTACCCGACCCTCGCTCGAATATGGCTAAGTCAACTTTGGCATTAACCCGCTAGCTAGATGGTTCGGATTCTTAAATCCTGCTTTAAGCTCTTTACTTCGATTTTGAAAGATTGGATTTTTATAGTTAAATGATTATATATGTGCCTTAAGTATTTTTATAAGCAGTATATTATGATGTAAAAATGTGTAAATTCTACTACACTGATCTTAATCCATCAGAAGGTCATCGGTAACTTCTACTTTGCGAAGTTGAAGGATATCGAGGTCTTATGCCAGACAACTGATGTTGAAAAACCTAAAGTACTTAAGATTATAAATCATACACTTCATTGTTTGGATAGTAGTGATTAGTGATCATACACATTTATGCTAGAGGAGCTAATAATTATCATCCACATTTTTGATATCTTAATTTTCAATACTCTAGATACTAAAAAAATGAACGTGCTATAATGATATTATAATAAGAGATATCTTAGCATGTTATAATAATATAGTAACTATAATTTTCAATACTAACACAAATTTTAAGTGCTTATGAATTTATTTACCGGATTATGCAATAATACGTGGTTAGTTATAACAAATGCATTCGCTAATTATAGTACTTACTAATTCTCTAACAATAATAATAATAATAATTAAATATTAATTAAGATCACTAAAAAATGATACTAAATTTTATGAATTAATTGAAGCAAATCTTAATATAGCGGAGAACGAAAATAAAATATTAATTATTACTATATATTAATATTTTCAATTTTTTTTTTTAAATCAATTTAGATGAGAGCAGAATTATAGTATTTGTTTTAATAATAGCAGATTTATATTAATAAATATATTCATTAAGTTTATAAACATTTAAATTTGTGTTATTGAAATTTATTTAATTTCATAAATTTTTTGATGCAGGATATTGTGTAACTAATAATTAAATTTTTACATGATTATATGTGTGTGTGTATATATATATATATATAGCTTATATATATATATTATTTTTCTATGTTAAATTTTGATAGATTACTAACATTCTTTTTATTTGTAAAATCACTGAATTAATTTTTGTATAATTTATTAAGTTATTCACATTAAATTGCTATTAAACCAATTTGGTTGTTCAATTCCAAGGAATACAAATTCATGTAAAAAGTTTGTTTAAAGATTTTTATAATAAAATTATAAAAGGTGAACTCTACAACGTCAAGAACTTTCGTGTGATGAAATCCCACAAGAACAATATTATTGCTCACAATGGTAAGATGATCTGCTTAATTAAAGACGTAATTGATCATGTTTTTCATGTAGATTACATGATGATGAATGGAGATTTTGATCCATGATTCAAGTTCATTCGATTTCATATTGAAGATTTGAAGTAAAATTTAAATTGTTTTTTTTTTTCTAATTTTGTGATTATGAAGTCAATCACTCTACAACTTAAATTATGGACAATTTTTTAATAAAATGGTTTAACTACGAGAGATTGTCTATGTGCATTTCGATCATTTCTCAAGTGAAATAAATAAAATTGTGCAAATAACTAGATAATACATTGGACAATGTCGTTATGTTTGTTCAACCAGCGCTCACAATCACAATTGGAGGTACATCATCGTTTTTTTTATACCTGTAATGTTACTATTTGAGTTTGTACTTTAATATATTTTATATTTTGTACAATTTATAGACGATGACACTACTAATGTAAGTATTTAAATAAATCTCAATACAAATTAAATGATAATAGACTTGAAAAATAATATCAATAAATATATTCTATGTTTGCAACTAAACAACTACAAATCAAATCAAGATTTTTTTTCTTCATTTATTTTCTACTTCTCACATTTTGTTTCAGCTCTTTTTTTACGTATTTAATAAATTACGATTATTGTTAATGATTACAATAAATAACCAATGATTCTTAATACTTTAAGTATTATTTTATTGGTGAGTTTTTTTAATGCGTTTCTACTTTATATTACTACTAAATATTTCTATTTTTAAAAAGAATGTCAAAATAATTTATAAAATATGAAAAACATGATCAAATTTGTTCGTTAACATTGAAAATATAATTTTTTTTATGATTTAAACGCATAACAATTTTTTATATTTTAAATGAATGATAATTTATCTCATGTGTTCAAATTAAAATTGTTTGATTATTTTATATTTACCCTATCAACGAAAGTAATATTTAGAATATTTTGTGTTAACACTAAAATTCTAATTAAATAATAATAGAATACGTAACTAAATGGTATAATGTATTTTATGCATGGAGTTTTGTTACACTTCTCCCATACATAATTGAGTGATCTAAAGTACAAATATTTACAAGGCAAATTCAAACGGATGATTGATAACTTTTTTTAGATGTATTGTAAAATTAAACTTCTCATTTTTTTTTTATTAAATATGAGTATATTTTGGAAGACTTTTTAATTCAAATTAGTGATACTATCATATTTTTTATTAATTTATAATATTATATTATTTAATTAGGTTGGAGTCTCGATAATATTGTTATTGCGGAATATGTATTTGTCTATCGAAATTTAATAATTATGTTACGGAAATGAAAGTATTAAGAGAAAGAAATTCAAAGGACTCGGTTTTATTACTCAAATGACTCTAACACCGTCATATTCAAGATTTTCAATTGATTGATTTTCTACTAATACAATTTTCTTTGATAATATCGATCTTATGATTAATAAAAGTTAATTCCGCAATTTATGTATATTTTATAATTTTGTAACTTATGTCATTTATATAATTTTATATGTATCAAGATTATTTTATGTATATCATATTATTTCGAAAGTTATGTTTATAATTTATAATTTATACTATCTCTAACTCATTAAATTGATTACACATTCTTTATAATTCACACAATTAATTATAATATTTTGTTTAAATTTTCTTGATACAATTTAATTATTAATAAAAAATTATTTAATATTAATAAATTATTAAATAAATATGAAGGATAACATATCCAATTAATGGAATCCATATCAAATTAATACGCTGTATTATTAAAATTATCATTTATTAATATTATGAAAATAATTAAATATTAATTTAAAATTAATAAAAAATGACGATAATTTTTAGGAACAATTAAAAAAAACAATACATTGGAGTAGAAAAAGAGAATATAAATGACTATATATTAATTTAAGTAAAATCTTAGAGCAAATTATATATTTAACATGGATATTAAAATTAAAGTTATTAAAAATTTATAGTTATTCAATAGTATATGAAGAATTTTAGGAATCAATTCGAAAAAAAATTAATAGTAGGAAAATATAATATAAATGACTATATATTAATCTAAGTAAAATGTTAGAGCAAATTATATATTTAACATGGATTTTAAAATTAAAGTTATTAAAAATTTATAGTTATTCAATCGTATATAAAAAATTTTAGGAACTAATTCAAAAAAAAATTAATACATAGGAGTAGGAAAATAGAATATAAATGACTACATAAACACAAATATAATTTATAATAAGTCATTCCAAAATTTGTAATTTATGTATCAATGTATAATAATAAAAAATAGTTAAAAATGACTTTTTATTTATTTCAACATTCACCAAATTTCAAATATTACGATTATTATACATTATCAAAGTGTATATTAATATATTATTTATGTTAAACATGAAATTTAAGCAGAAAGAGCCCACACTGACTAAAAAATTATTCTTTAAGTGCACATGCATAGCTGGGCAAGAGGACTAGTTTAAGTAATTTAAAAGATGGATAAAATAGTTTTTAATAAGAGAAAAAAATCTCTCATTCCTATCAATTAAACTATCAATTAAAGTCCTAAATTATCTATCAAATCACAACGGTTACCTTATTATCTATCAATTAAAGTTATAAATTATTTATGTTGAAATCTCAATGGTTACACTTAATAAATGAAATAAATTATTTATGTTAGAAATCTCAATGGGTTACACTTATTATTTATCAATTAAAGTTATAAATTATTTATGTTGAAATCTCGATGGTACTTACATGATAAATGAAATAAATTATTTATGTTGAAACTTGAAATCTCAATAGGTTACACTTATTATATATCAATTAAAGTTATAAATTATTTATGTTAAAATCTCAATGGTTACACTCAAAAAATGTGATAAATGAAATAAATTATTTATGTTGAAATCTCAATGGTTACACTTAAAAAATGAAACAAATTATTTACTTTGAAATCTCAATGTTACACTTAAAAAATGTGAGAATTGAAACGATGTAATTGAATAAATTTGGAACTCATGACATTTAAAAAATTATATTGAATATGTATATTAATTTTTAAATAATTTTTATTTTTTTGCTCACACCTAAATATAATTGTTATTTAAAATTTTTGTGTTCTATATATAATTTATTTTTACATAAATATAGAATAAATTTTTTATTCATGCATAATTATTATATATTTGTGTTTGATATATAATTTAATTTATATAAATATTAAATATCCATATTAATGATAAAATGATTGTTATTTTAACATTTTAAGGTTAAAAAGTATATTTTGTAAGCAATTTAATTTTCCAAAGATAATAATTATTTTGTAATCCACATATTCCCTAAACACAATTATTATTTTTTTGCTCCACATATTCTCTACAAAGAGATATTCATGAATATAATTTTTTTCGTATTGTTTATGGATTTGAGAATTTGTGTGAATATGTTGAATTAAGCTGTTGCGATTTACTCAATCTCTGTTTCTTATTTATCTGTAAAAAAACAAACTATTTACTCTATAATTTGCGAAGCTCTGGCGATTGATATTCATCATATGGGTGTCCATTTTTGAGGGTTTTGGGTGGATTTGATTTGAGACATATTTTGTTGAGACGGTTGTTTTTTATGTTGATTTTGATTTCACGTTTTTTATTTGACGATTTATGTGCCGATAAACATCCTTAGAGCATCTCCAACCGATACCAAAAACCTATTTTGGAGTAAGAGAGATGCTCCAACCGATACCAAAACATAAACCTATTATAGGTTTTATGGTGGGACCCACCAAAAAAATACTTAAATTTACGTTTACTGTAAATTCAAACCAAAAACTATTTATTATTTATAAAATGATCATTTTATTTACAAATTAATAAAAATGACATATTTAATATTTTTTGTAACGTAATATTTTTAAATAATCATATCATTAATAATTAAAACAAATTATTTTATAAAAAATTAATATCACAATATGAAATATAATTAAACATTAAATATTTAATTAATAATTAAAATAAAATAACATTAAAATAAAAATAAGATACTCAAAATAAAATGCTATAATTACAAAAATAAATAAACTTATGAATTACAACAACAAAATTGATTGATAAGTAGGTAAATTGAAAATACTATTTATTAAAATTTTTTAATGTCAAAAGTTATGTGGTTAAATAGTAAATTTATAAAGATGTTGGTTATTTATAAATATAATATAAATAATTGTATAAAAAGAATATTCTTTGAATATTCTTTTAAGTTTTAATATTGGTTTTTCGGTTGGAGTCAAATTACTGTAAACGTAAACCTAAACTTATTTTGAGTTTAAGTTTTAGTTTCTCGGTTGGAGATGGCCTTAGCTTTATTATACTACGGAGTATATTTTTCTACTGTTTTAAAAAACACTACAACATGTATTCAATTCAATAAAAGAAAACTCTGAAAAGAAGAATAGTTTATACTACCGTGTTCAAATTATTATTTTGTAATAATTTATGAAAGATTGATAGAATAGTTTTTATAGTAGAGAAAAATCTCTCATTCCTATCAATTAAAGTGATAAATTATGTTGAAATAAGTTTCATTTCTCAATGGTTACACTTAAAAAAAATGTGATAAATGAAACACTTTTTTTAATAAAACTTATAATCACAAATTTACTTAAAAAATGTGATAAATCAAACACTTTTCTTAATAAAATTTATAACATGTAATTTGAATAAGTTTCGAACTCATGACTTATAAAAAAATATATTGAATATGCATATTAATTGTTAAATGATTGTTTTTTGCTGTTATTTTTACATTTTTAAGGTTAAAAAAAATGTTTTTTTCTTAATTTAATTCTCCAAAGATAAATTATTTTGTACTCCACATATTTCTTAAACACAATTATTATTTTTTTACTCCCACATATTCATCTCTACAAAGAGATGTTCTTCGATGAATATGATAAATTATTTTTGCTCCACATATTGTCTACAAAGAGATGTTCCATTAATATGATAAATCTATGTTTCGTCTTCTTTATCGATTAAAAATATGATGAACCACTTCGGGCGTCGAATTAATGAGGTGAGTGAGTGATTTGTTGATATTCTGAATTTATTAATTGCTAATTTATTTATATATGAATATGATTAATCTCATCTTTGTGTCGTTTATTTACTGTGATGAATCTCTTGCGATGAGTCGAGCACTTTCGCCCTCGTCCTCGCCCTTGCTCCGGCTCGCTCTCGTTCCCGGTCTCCGATCTCAACCGAGTTACCGCGTCCCTACCCAACCATCATCTCCCACGTCGTCTCCGGCGAATTATTATACTATATTATTTTGTTCAATATTTACAGTTGTTGTTTGAAAATGTTTTAGGCATATTTTTTTGCACTATTTATTTTTTACTTTAAAATACAAATTCACATTCACAAAGTAGTGCAATTTAACTTTACTATTTTTTAACTAAAATACAAATTCACATTCACAAAGTAGTGCAATTTAACTTTACTATTTTTTAACTACATAAAGTGTGAAAGAACGTCTATCAAAACTCTAAATTAATAATTTATAAATATTAAAATTATAAATATTTATAATTTGCTAAAATACGAATTTTTTGTTATTAATTTTAATTGAATTTTATTTTATAACATTTTTAGCTAAAAGTTCATATATTTTATTTTTATATTGAAATTTATATATTTTTTATTTACACATTTATTTTATTTTCATATTTAGATTCTATTTTATATTTTTATCTAAGTTATTTGTTTTTTAATATATATTTTATTTTTAGTGCACGACGAAGTATTGTTAAAATGATTATTTAATTAATTTCAATAAATCGATGATAAAAGTATTATAATTAACGAATATAATCAATGAAATATATATGAATTCATTGATTTTTGTTTATACATATTTACTTAAATTTGATAAATTTATACAAAAACTTTTTTTAATAAATAAAATATTAATTTATCATATATTAATACTTATAAAATTTCACCGTTTCAATGGTATTAATATATAATTTTTTTTACTGAAACTTAAAATTTAAAATTAAAATTTAGTGTAACTTTTATCAAGATTTGAGTGTAAATTACATTTTATAAAATATTTAGAAGTTAAGTACAATTGTAAAAGCTTTGAGATTAAATGCTGTTAAACTTAAAGAATATTCAAGTTTGTTTAATTGCAATTTTGAACACAATTTTCGTTGACTACAGTCAATACACTCGTGTGGCACGAATACGATCCCCATCTTCCAAAAATGCCCTCGCAAAAACCCTAATCCTGCTCCCTCAAATCTCTACTGATTAGTTCCAATTTTCTCTCTTTCTTTTTTCAAAGTCATGTGAAACCCTTGTTCCTTCTCCAGTTCCGGTGCTTCTTTCCATGTTCCCATAGTCACCTGAGCAAACAAAAATGTCTATCTCCACTCCAATTCTCCTATCGTCACTCCTCCTCCTGATGCTTCACCGTACGGCGTCGTATTCCGGCACCGGACCTCACGTCGCCGACGTCAACATACTCCTGCCTCCCAAAATGACTCATCCCGTCGAGTACCGGCTTCAGGGCAGCGACGGTTGCTTCAAATGGTACTCGTGTTTTACTTGTATCGTGAATTGCTTCTTATTAATTACGAAGAACTAGCTAATTGAATTTAATTGTTCTCGCGATTAGGTCATGGGACCACCATGATATTTTATCGCTGCTGCCGGAGTTCAATTCGAGCACCCATTGCTCGACGAGTGCTCGGCTCAAGTCCATCGCGCCCTACGGCGGGCGGCAGGAGACGGCTGTTTATGCAACCGATGTGAATACTGGAGTGGTAATTCGCTGCAAGGTTTATATCGATATGATATCGAGGGTGCAGATATTCCATAACTCGATCAAGCTGGACCTCGATGGGCTCGCGACTCTCCGTGTTCGTGCCTTTGATAGCGAAGGTACATAAGCACTTGTGAAAACTGGAAACTACTGATTTGGTGATTAAATTTCGAGTGTCTTATCTTCCTCGTGTTTTGTTTGTGATACAGATAATGTTTTCTCCTCGTTGGTGGGCTTGAAGTTCATGTGGCGATTGATGCCAGAATCGAATGAATCGATCGATACCCTTGTCCATGTTCCTTTGAAGGACTCTCCGTTGAGCGATTGCGGTGGCTTGTTTGGTGACCTGGATATCCAAGTAAAGCTCGAGGAAAGTGGTGTATTTTCGGATTTGTTTGTCGTGAAGGGCACTGAGATTGGCCACGAGAATGTTTCTGTTAGTTTGCTGGAACCGTCATTGGAGCACTTGGTCGACGAGATTGTTTTGACTGTCGCTGAAGCAATGTCTCTAGACCCTCCGTCGCCTGTATATGTTCTCATTGGTGCTTCTCTGCATTATACTCTTAAAGTCATTCGGAGTAATATTCCGCATGTCGTAAGCTTGCCATCTCCGTCCCATCAGTGGTCCATCTTAAACTCCTCAGTTGCTCAGGTGGACAGTGCCATGGGTACAGTTCGTGCAGTGCAGTTGGGGATTACGTCAGTTGTTGTTGAAGATACCAGGGTTGTTGGACACATGCAAGTATCATCCCTCCATGTGGTCTTAGCTGATAATTTGGTCTTATATTTGTCGCCGCTCTCTCTTTCCGGAGGTCAGATTGAGGGTGTTGAGCCTATTCCATCTGTTTCACGTTGGTATGTTGTGTCTGGCCGACTATATCTCATCCATGTTAAAGTCTTCTCTCCGGGGCCTGGGGCACATGAAATCTTCTTGACAGAAAGTGATGAGATAGTGTTGGATGATACCCGGGATGAATTTTGGAATATTCTCCCAGTTTCAGAAGGTGTTTCTGCCGAGAGGAATTTTAGAATCCTAAACGCAAATTCATACGGACTGGGAAAACTTACTGCATCGTTGGCTTACAGTACGGGTCATGATATGAGGAAAGAAGTCGTCAAGGTTGTCCAAGAAGTCATGGTATGTGACCCAGTTCAGTTCACTATGGAAGGAGACAGTAATGTTTCCAAAAGGATTCTCCTCCCATGGGTCCCTGGTGTCTATCAGGAGCTTGAGCTCAAAGTGAGTGGAGGTTGTGCAATGTCGTCCAGTGACTATAAATGGTTTTCTTCGGACATGGCTGTCTTGTCTGCATCTGTTTCTGGGGTTGTTCAGGCAAAAAAACCTGGAAAAGCAATTGTTAGAGCAGTGTCCATATTCGATTCATTAAATTATGATGAGATGGTTATTGAAGTTTCCACCCCTTATATGATGGCCATTCTACCCAACTTTCCTGTAGAGACAATTGTTGGGCACCATCTTCAAGCTTCTGTAACATTGAAAGCATCAAGTGGCGAATATTTCTATGCTTGTGATGCATTCAGATCCTCCATAAAATGGAATACCGAGAGTGATTCTTTCCTAATTGTCAATGCAACCGATGAATTATATATTTCGGACCAAAATGAAGATGCTGAAGTCCATTCCTCGTCCTTCGGACCTCCATGTGCTTGGACCCGCATATATGCTTCAAATCCTGGTCGTACTGTGGTACATGCATCATTAACTAGAGAAAATCAGCAATCTGACCATACCAATAGGGAATCTATTGCCCTGAAGGTGTCCTCATGCATTGCTGCATATTCACCACTTATTGTACATCAGGCAAGCAATGGAAACCAGTTTGGTGGTTACTGGTTTGATTTGGCTCACACAGAATCTCAGAATCAGCTTCACAATTTGGATTACTTATATCTTGCACCTGGTACTCACTCAGACATAATGCTTCGTGGGGGACCTGAAAGATGGGGAAAGGATGTCGAATTTATTGAAAATGTGGAAGTGTTAGATGAACAGATTTCTTCCTTGAAAAAAGCAATATCCGTTCGTCAAATGTCAACCACCTTTGGTAATCCATACAGAATCGGCTGTGAAAGCTTGGGAACATTCAGACTTACTTTCAGGCGCGGTAACTTAGTAGGGGAAGACCACCGTTTACCAGTTGTATCGGAAGTGCAGTTGTTGCTTTCATGTAGCATTCCATCTTCAGTTGTTATATTAGCTGATGAAGCTTTGAATGCTCTTCCAGTAATAAAGACTGCAGCTCAGGCTGAACGCATCCCCGGAGGAATTCGTGTTCCCCCAATCACAGTAGCCAATGGACGCAGAGTACGAGTGTCGGCTGTTGGCCTCAGTGATTCTGGAAAAGCTTTTGCGAATTCATCTTCTCTCAAATTAAGTTGGGAATTAACCAAATGTGAAGGGCTGACACTCTTGGATGACCCCCATAGTTCTACAACATATTCCAGTTGGGAAAGGTTTTTGATCCTGCAAAACACATCTGGACTGTGTGTTGTCCGCTCGACTGTTGTTGACTTCATTGAGTCTTTGAGCCATCTTGATTTCACTAAGATGTTTGGAAGCTCTACAAATACTCTAGCGGATGCTGTCCAGCTGCAACTCGTTTCATCTCTTAGAGTTAGTCCGGAATCCAGCCTGTTATTTTTCAGTCCCAGAGCTAGGTTGAATATATCTATAACCGGAGGGAGTTGTTACTTAGAGAAATCAGTAAATGATACTCAAATTGTGGAAATACTAAAACAAGTACCTTCTTATGAATGCTCACAGCTTATGTTGGCCCCTAAAAGTCTGGGGTCTGCACTTGTTACGGTATACGATATTGGGCTTGTTCCTCCTCTTTCTGCTTTTTCCATCATCCAAGTTGCGGAAATTGACTGGATTAAGATTTTAACCAGAGAACGTTTAAGTATTATGGAGGGAAGTCAGCAGGCTATAAATTTTTCAGTTGGGATTAGTGATGGGCGTATTTTTGATCCTTCTCAGTACATGTACATGAATATTCATTTTCATGTTGGAGAAACTATTGTTGAGGTTGTGGAGGATTCTGATTTGCCAGATAAATACTTGCGTGCACCGAATTTCACTTTACAAGCTAATCGTATTGGGGTTACAACTGTATATCTTAGTGTTATTCAAGATTCTGGACTCGAAATACGGAGCCAATCAGTAACGGTGGAAGTATATGCTCCGCCAAGAATACATCCCGAAGATATATTCCTTGTACCAGGTGGATCTTATGTGCTCACAGTAAGAGGAGGCCCCAGAGTCGGTTCACATGTTCAGTATGCTAGTATGGATGACGAGACTGCAAAAATACACAAGTTCTCCGGACGACTCTCGGCGGTTTCACCAGGGAATAGTACTCTGGTTGCCACAATATACGGTGATGGGGATGTCATGCTGTGTCGAGCGTATGCCAAGGTGAAAGTAGGGATTCCTTCATCGGCAGTTTTAAATGTTCAAAGTGAACAACTTGCGATTGACCGCACTATGCCTATATACCCTTCTCTGTCTGAGGGTAATTTATTTTCCTTTTACGAGCTCTGTAACAATTTCATGTGGACTGTGGAAGACAGAGATGTGTTGAATTATCATCGGGTGAGTCATGCACAGGATACAGGGCGAAACCTTAATTTTATTCAAGTCCTGCGTGGAATATCTGCTGGCAAGACGACCGTAACGGTTTCTTTCTCGTGTAATTTCAAGTTGGGAAATTCGATCTCTAAGTCGATGCTTTACAGTGCATCTATATCGGTATCGGTGATTTCTGATCTTCCACTTGCTCTTGGATCACCGATTACTTGGATACTCCCTTCTTACTATACCTCGTCCGATCTTTTACCATCATGTTCACATTCTCCGAGGGATAAAGGTATTGCTTATTCCTTGTTAGGACAGTGGAAGAGAAAAACCGAAGAGGAGCAAGACGATGATATATATATTGAT
The DNA here is from genome assembly GCA_954870475.1 of Euphrasia confusa. Lineage (NCBI taxonomy): Eukaryota > Viridiplantae > Streptophyta > Magnoliopsida > Lamiales > Orobanchaceae > Euphrasia > Euphrasia confusa. The sequence goes on from OX940966.1 coordinate 33,096,440, forward strand.
GGTGCTAGAATTCAAACCAAGGAATCTGGCAAACTCGCATGCATTCAAGCGAAAGACAGGTCAACCGGGAGAATTGAAGTTGCGTCTTGTGTGAGGGTTGCTGAGGTGTCACAAATCAGGATAATGACAGACGAGTTTCCAATTCACATGCTTTCTGTTGGGGCAGAAGTTGATCTTCCTATCAAATATCACGACACTCTAGGAAACCCTTTTCAAGAGGCCCATAACCTTACATTGTTTGAAGTGGAAACTAACAATGCTGATATTCTGTCATTTGACGAATACGATGGTTGGGGAAAAATCCATGTTAAAGCAAAAGGCCAAGGAGTAGCTCTCCTTCGGGCAGCTTTTCTCAGCAATCCTCTGAAATCAGTTTATGCAATAATTTCCGTGGGCCCTCAGTTGTATCCACAGAATCCAGTCATTCAACAAGGAGCTAATCTCAACTTTGAAATTAAAGGTTTTAGTGGTTCAGCCTTAGGTCACTGGTTTAGTGCCAACGAAAGTGTTGTGTTTGTCGAGAAAATATCTGGAATGGCCGAAGCAGTAGGAGAAGGTACTGCCCATGTTTACTTTGAATACTTGAGTTCAAAATCTAAGCTTCATACTGTGGTTACTGTGTTGAAAGGGAATATAGTGTCAGTCGATGCTCCCAGAGAGATACTCACAAATGTGCCCTTTCCTCTGAAAGGATATGCTTTTACAGTGAAATTCAGCGATACTCGTAATATTTTGTCCGAGTGTGCTGTTGATCCACCTACCATTGGTTTTGCTAAGCCGTGGAAAGATTCCGAAACTGGAAATTCGTATTGCTTGTTTTTCCCGTACTCTCCAGAGCATCTGGCGCGTTCGTCTCCTGACAGTACCTCACCTCAAGTCTCTGTCACAATTAAAGCTTCGTTAGGAGGAGATCATAGTAACCTTTCTGGTTCTGCCTCTGCACTCTTTATTGGAGGATTCACTATACTGGAAATGGAGAAAAATTCACTGCGTGTAAATCTGACAAGCAATTCCGACAAGGGTGTGATAACTATTATCGGGAATACAGATGTTGATCTCAACTGGCATGATAAGAATAGGGTTTTTGTCAAACCTAACCATCGGGAAGATCGTGCGCTCGGAAAATACGTGCAATATGAGGTTCAAATTCATGGAGATGAGAAATTACAAGATCAGCTTATCTTCTCACTCCCAGCCACTGGTCAGAGAGTCGATGTGGATATTATTTACGAGCCTGAGGAAAGAAAAGCTTTCGTTCAACCAGGAACTACTCTGTGGACATCATTTGGTTTTCTCTTGCTGTTGATATTAACAGTGATTTTCGTGATATATTTTATTGATAGGCCTGATAGATCAACGGCTCGGATGCGTCAACCTGTTTATGGGAGTCCAAGTGTAGCTGCACCTGCCACGCCCGAACGGAGCCGGGTTGGCTCTGTGTTGACGAGCGAGCATTCTCCGCGGACCCCACCGCCATTCATCGAGTATGTTCGGAGGACTATAGACGAGACTCCCAATTACAGGCAGGACTTTAGGAGGAGGGCTAATCCTCAAAATACATTCTAGATTCGAATGGCTAAGCCTTGTCTTTGTGAACATTTGATGTACTAATATTTGTGTACGAGATGTAAAGTAGATTTTTGGGAAAAATTTGGTCTCTTGTATCATTGTGCTTTTCCTCGGATATATTTTTTGCGGAATTATCTTTTTTTTTTTTTTAATTGTAAACTTCTTTTACCTTTTTATTTTTAAATTATTACTACTCCCAAATTATTTTATTTTTTTTTATTAAAAAAAAAAGGGGGAAATCCTCACTGAACACCAATGGCGACGGTTTCAAGCTTTTCAATATTCCGCAAGGTAAATTCACATGTCCGAATTCATTCATTCCTTCTAGTAATTTCGACTGGTAATTGCTTCGTTTTTCTGAATGGTAAATTCACATTTCCGAATTCATTCACTACTTCTGGAAAATTCGACTGATAATTGCATCGTTTTTCTGAATGGTAAATTCACATGTCCGAATTCATTCATTCCTTTTAGAAATTTTGACTGAAAATTGCATCGTCCTTCTGAATCGCAGAACACGCAGATGCCGCGAATTTTGTGCAGAGGTAAAGAGAAAGGTCAAAACAATTACCCTTACAAAGTTACCGAAATTACCCCTCCGCCCAAGTACCTCGGCGTTCGCTGCTTTCCCTCCTCCGTAAGCTTTTTTATTTCGGATTTTTTCTTCTTAATTTTACTTGCATTTAATTGATAAATTTATCTTTGCACCAACTAATATTGAAAGGGTTTCACCAATTTCAGTATTTGCATTTCGATTATTCACTAAATTGAGAAAGAAAAATAGTATGTAATCGTAGAAGATAAGATATTTTTTCGTCAAACAGATTATTTTAGCGTATTGGGGTTGATGTAGCTATTGATTTTCATGGCAGAACTTGCAGTGTGGTGAGAGTGTGACGATTGAGGGACAAGCTTATACTATATCGGCCGTAACTCACCGTTACCAACTTAGGAAAGGGAAATACGAGCCGAGCGAAAAGAGACTTGATGTGTTGTCCACCGGAAGATACATTCTAAACTTGTATCTGGAGAATTTGCTCGAACAATCTTGACTTATACTTATGGTGTTTTAGTTAGTGAACGAGATACTTTGCAATCGGTTGGAGTTATATGTATATACTGTTTGTGAGATGCTTATGCATTCAGTACTTCCTCTATTGTTTTGCGTTAAAAAAGACAACAAGTTCTTCTACTTCTACTTCTACGTTTGGTTTTCTGCTTAGGTTATCGATGCATTGTTCTCTTAATCATTCTCTTTTTCCGACGGCTCGCCTTTTATATCTTTTGGATGAAAACAAGAGACAAGTTGACATTCCTAGTGGTTCTCAAAGCTTGTATTCATTGGTATTCTGGTAGATTGAAATCCTCTGTTTCTTCATTATGTCAAATTTGGCATCTTTTTCCGACGGCTCGCCTTTTATGAATGTTTGTCCTGGGGTTCGACCTGTTGGCTCTCTCGCACAGGTGTCTGCTACTCGGGCACATTCCTCGATTTACATCCTACCCGATCGAGGGACCTCCGATCGAGTGGGGGTGGAGTTTCTCGTCTCTCCTCCTTATAAAAAAAAAAAAAAATTGGCATCTGTAGGGTGCTGCCATCCTTTACTCTCAAAAATATTTGCTCAAATAAATATATAGATATAGTGACGTACTGATGAAGATATTAATATTAGATTAATATTAATACCAAATTTCATGATAAAACAAAATTAATAACATAAAATGACAAAATGTAGAAATCTAATACACTTTATTAGGAATTTAGAGCTAATGTTTTCCATTCCAAATATTTATCATATAATGAATAATTGTAATCTTATTCACAAAATCTCATTTTTTAAGTTAATATAAGTATTATATAATAAAAACTGTATACAAACTAAATACATATATAAAATAAATTAACCTATACTTTTGTTGGTTTTGGTACTATTTTCCCCTGCACACACCAACACGCATAGTGCGTGAAAACAATGTAGAGTGACTGTGCATTAACTCCTTCCCTTCCATGAATAACAAGAAATGCGTACAGTATATTACGCACAGAGACGTTACAAAAATCGAGAGAGAGATTCTGAAATTGGGTGAAAAAAAATCCTTTCATATTTCAATTTCCAGAAATAGATAAAAGAAAAAAGAAAAAAATCATCGTCTTTTTTTTTTCTCTCGTTTAAAGCTTTGCTTGTGAACTGAGTTTTAGTTCTCAGGCTATTTTCCTTCGTTTTCCACACACACCATTCGTAGCCCATTACACGACACCAAAAATAATAAAGAAATCTTTCATTGGATTTATAATAATCGTTTCTCCCTTTTTTTAATTCCCTTTTTCTCGCTGTAATCCATCTCTCAGAATCCGTTTCTCGTTCCGATCGGATCTGAAAAGAGTTCGCTCGGAAAAGAAAACCCGCAAAGCTACATTTCTCGGAGCAGTTTCTTTCGAAGGGTGATGAGATCGTTCGGCCATTCGCGTTCTCCGGTAAAGGTAAAAATATTCAAGAGTTTACTGGGGTTTGCTTTATTTTACTTGGGTTTAATGGATTTGAATTCGCATTCCGATCAAGAATAATTCTCATCTTTAATAATGGGTTTATCGATTGGGTCGAAAATTCGGGTCGATCGGAAGGGTTTTGCAGTGCTTTTATGGTTCTGAGATTCCCAAATCTTGAGTAGGTTTATGCTTTACTTTCTGCTCAATGTATGATCATTGCTTTCCGTATAAGAAACCATATCCTTGTATGAATCGGGTCGTTTTAAATTGTAATCATGTTCCTTTTAAGTAAGCTCTAATCGAATTCGTCACCGTTTGAAACTTCGAATTCACTTTCCCATTTCTGTTGGTTATACATTTTTGCAGTAACTATGCCCTACGGTGCAGTAGAATCACTTGTTGAGGGAGTCGGTTCGTTGAAGATGACTTCTGAGTACAATTCCGCTTTTGCCCCCGGGACAAGCCGCCCCCCTCACCCTCCGTCGATGAGGCAGTTCAGAAACGAAGGCAGCTCGTCCAAATCTTACGCAGTGCCTGCAGATCATTTCACGAAGATCGTCGCCAGCTCTTGCAGAACCTCGGGTTTGAGGAAAAACGGCTCCAAAGAGCAATTATACAACCCGGATTGTGAAATGGAGGAAGATAATAATACTCAGAAGAAACAGCTCGCAGCTTCTCCCTTGCCAAACAAAGTGCCCTTTGACTTTCCAAAACCAGGGCCCAGCTTCTGTCCGAGCCCGCAGGGAAGTTTCTATTCGGCCACGAATTACACAGAGGCGAAACAGAGTTTCACCAACACTGAAGGTAGCGAATGCCCTAGTCGTGAAATGTCGAACTCGTTTGAACTAATCGAGTCCAGAAAGACAAGCATCAACCGGGGCAGCACAGGCAGTGACATAAGCGATGAGAGCAGCTCCAGTAGCTTTAGCAGTGCTGTTTACAAACCGCACAAGTCGAACGATGTCAGGTGGGAGGCGATCCAGGCTGTCAGATCGCGTAATGGGTCGTTGGAGCTGAGGAATTTTAGGATCTTTAAGAGGCTGGGGTGTGGGGATATCGGGAGCGTTCACTTGGCAGAGTTGATTGGAACGAAAACCCTTTTTGCAATGAAGGTGATGGATAAGGAGGCACTTGCTAGCCGGAAAAAGATCGCGAGGACCCAAACGGAGAGGGAGATCTTGCAATGCCTTGACCATCCGTTCCTCCCGACTTTATACAGTCACTTTGAGACAGAGAAGTTTTCGTTTCTGGTGATGGAGTTTTGCCCGGGAGGGGATTTGCACGCGCTTCGGCAGAAACAGCCAGGGAAGTTTTTCCCAGAGCATGCCGCCAGGTAAATTATTTATATTGAAAATGGCCTTGTTTGTATATTAGGCAAATGGTAAAATTAGATATTGCTTGATAATTTACTTCTGACTGCTTGCGCTCTTTCACTGTTGTTACTGAATTGCAGTACATCAATGCCTACTTCAAAGACTTTCCATTTTAGTTGCAGTGTCGTAATTTCTTAATGCTCGGTTGAATTCGGACACAATTTGATTAATTTCTGCTTCTGATATATCTCGCGTGTGTTGCATGAACGGAATGTATAAACAGGTTGATAACTTATTGTCAAATAACTTTATGATTCAGGATAAAATGGGTATATGATTGAGTGATATACGTTTCTTGATAATTTTCCTATTACTGCCTTCTTCCTGAAACAATCGTCTTGTTTAACAATTCGTTTTTTTTTTTGTTATGCCAAACCTTTTCAGGTTCTATCTTGCTGAAGTTCTTCTTTCTTTAGAGTACCTGCACATGCTCGGGATCATCTACAGAGACCTCAAGCCCGAAAACGTACTAGTGAGAGAAGATGGACACATAATGCTTTCTGATTTCGACCTCTCCCTTCGATGCTCCGTCAGTCCAACCCTAGTCAGGTCCTCCAACCCCAACTTCGAACCCAAGACCTCTTCCGGATACTGTGTCCAGCCCGCCTGCATAGAGCCCTCCTGCGTCATCCAGCCATCCTGTTTCGGGCCTCGTTTTCTCGGCAAGCCCAAAAAGGACAAAAAGGCCCGGAGAAAGCACACAGAGATGTACAATCAGTTTTCCACTCTCCCTGAACTAATGGCGGAGCCCACGAGTGCCAGGTCAATGTCTTTCGTCGGGACCCACGAGTATTTGGCCCCTGAGATCATCAAGGGAGAAGGACATGGGAGCGCAGTGGATTGGTGGACTCTCGGGATATTTCTCTACGAGCTCTTGTTCGGGAGAACGCCTTTTAAGGGGGCTGGGAATAAAGCTACACTGTTCAACGTTGTGGGCCAGCCTCTGAAGTTTCCGGAAACTCCCACGGTTAGCTTTGCTGCGAGAGATTTGATACGAGGGCTGCTGGTGAAAGAGCCTCAGCACAGGCTGGCGTATAGGCGTGGGGCCACAGAGATCAAGCAGCACCCGTTTTTTCAGAGCGTGAATTGGGCTTTGATAAGGTGTGCGAGCCCACCGGATGTGCCGGCGCCTTTCGTCGTGAACGAGGATTTTCCGGCGACTGTCTCCGGCGAGGCGCAGGGTGTTGAGTTGAAGAACTCTGGTAATTACTATGAGATAGATTTTTTTTGAGATGTTCTGTTTTTACTTCTTCTTGGATTTCTTTGGGAGGGGGATGTGGATTTTTGTCAGCTCCTATTGTTGAATTGAACATCTGTGAATATTCATGCAGTTCATTAATAAATAAAAAAATCTTGCTGGAAAAATGTCTACTTACTCGGTTACTCCTTATGATGTCCCATAGTAACACAATTTCTTTGTAAATTATAAGCATTAAATTTATAATTTTAAACAAGTTATTAAATTAATTTAGAATTTCAAATAATGAAAAATTAGGAGTCTAAATTAATATTATAAGAAAATGTATAATTAAGAACAAAACTATAATACTTCTTAATTTCAATAATATTTTACAAATACTTACTAATTAATATTTTTATATTATGGACATGAGTTTATGCGTACGAAAATTTCAGTGACCCGTAAATAAAAAGTATAATTATTAGTAAATAAATATTATTATTATTATTCAAATAAAAAAATACAATTATATAAAAGTAAAATAATAAATTATTTAAAAAATTATTTAGGATGTTGGGCCAAAATAATTGCGGCCTTGAAGAAACCCCAAGGTTGATTTTAGTAGGCCCAAATCTAAAGTACACTTGTAGACCCAAGTCAAAAGTACAATAGTAGGCCCATTCACGGCATAACTTATATTTAAAATTTAAATAATATTATTATAATTATTATTTTGAGTAAAATCTCTAATCCCAGAACGAAAGAGAGAACCAAATAGAAAAATCCATTATCCATCCCCATCATTTTCACTAATTAATTAATTATTCATTTGATAATTGATGAAATCTATGTCAAGAAAAAATGGACAGATCGATGATTTATTAAATTAATCGATTCATCTCATTCTGCTGACGACAAGTGTCCGGTGGGTTTCATCTCCTTCCTTTTAATTTATTTCTGTCGTCGAAATCAATCACCTATATTTTGCCTTTTTCCATTATTATCTTATCATTGATTTTGCGTTTCAGATCTTTTTATTTTATAATTAGTTTTATTCATTTTTATTTTTCGTGGTTCGATTAGTTTCGACTCGGGGAGTTGATATTCTCTCTCATTTTTGTTTGTCCGTTGTTGTCGTACCTTTTTTTCTGGGCAGCTGTTTTTGGGGGAAGGGAAGAGCAGAGCCGATTGCGGTTGTTTCCCGGGAGAAATCGGAGGTGAAATACGATGCCGGTCGATATTATTCAGGACGGTGATGGATCACATCGGGTTATATTGTCGGAGCCCACCGGTTCTACTGTGGAGGTCATTTTTTATTTTTATTTTCGTTTTCATTTTTTGGTTTATGGGTATATTTGTATGTCAATTAGGGAAATTACATCGAGCTATGGAATGCAATTGATGTTGATGTGTAAATGTGTGATTTCAACAATTAGCTTATAATCTTTCTTCACTAAGGTAAAAATGATTTTTGTTTATTTAATTGAGGCAAGAGTTTTAGTCGAGGATCAGATTAGATTCGGTCACGGTATGATAATTGTAGTAGAGAATTCTGCATGAGGATTGGGGATATAATTCTTATCGTACATACTCTCCCCTTTTGTTTGTTGTTCCAGGTGCATTTGAATGGCGGGCAGGTGATATCATGGAAGAATGAAAGAAGAGAGGAGATGCTCTTTACGACCAATAAGGTAAGCTAGCTGAATAAATAGATTATTTATCATATTGATCGTTTCTATAAAAGTTGTAGATACATTCACGACAAAAAATATTTGGCTTTCGATTGGTGATAAAATGATTATACTATCTTAGTTTTGAAATTGTATCTCTAGTATGCCATCTGAGTAATGCCGTGTGTATGAAAAATGTGATTTTCATGTTGTTTATTAGGCTCTGTGGAAGCCAGGTAAAGCTATCAGGGCTGGAATCGCCATTTGCTTTCCACAGGTAAAAACAAAACGGACTTAATTATTAGCAAAATGAGTTTAGCAGTTCTTTTTTTTTTTTTTACGTCTATTCTAATATTAGTAGCTACTTGCGCATTATTAGTTTACCAATTTTGGTTCACTGGAGCAACCTGGGTTGGCTAGAAACAGATTATGGTCATTAGACAGCTCCCCTTCACCTTTGCCTCCCATCACAAATCAAGCTGCTGTGGACCTTATGCTAAAATCCACGGACGAGGATCTGAAGACTTGGCCTCATAGGTGAGAAGGAAATTATACGATTGCCCCTGTGGTTGATTTAAGTCGAGTGGCTCTTTTTTTTTCAATTAGTTTCTCGTGCTGTATTTCTGCAGATTTGAGTTGCGCCTACGAATTGCTTTGACACCTGGCAAGCTCACCTTGATCCCTCGTGTGAGAAACACTGACAGCAAGGCATTCTCGTTCACATTTGCTTTGTGCAATTATCTATCTGTGTCTGATATCAGGTTTCCATCAACCTAAGATTTTTTTTTCGCTTGCTTTGATATTGTGTTTGTGTTTATGTTGGAAGGGACAGTTATTAATAAGTAAATTTGAGGGTTGACCTAATTGCTATAAATCACACTAATGGAGCTTGATTCAATGTGTAAACCATTTTTTTTAAATGAGAAAGCTGTAAATGCCAGACAGTAAAACTTCACAGTTGTTTTTTCATCTTTTGAAAGCAACTTTTTCTTTGGGGGTGGATAATTAAACCAAACTTCAAAGGTACTTTTGTAATTCAATCAAACGTATTTATTTGTTCTTCACAGATGATTATCTCTCTTTATTTTCAAAGTCAAAATTAAAATATGCTCCATACTCTTTTTTGTCCTCTCCAGATAGGTTAAATGACGTTTTTTTTTATTTTCAGTGAAGTACGTGTTGAGGGCTTAGAGACACTTGACTACTTTGATAGTTTGTCACAGAGAGAAAGGTATACCGAGCAGGCAGATGCAATTACATTTGATGGTGAGGTAATGTGCTTCACTTAGTGGTTTTGCTAAAGGAAACCTTTCGGACTCGATACTCTATTAGCGGAAAAAAGAAAAACGATTATTCTAGAACCCAAAACTTTATCGAGCACTGACTAATAAGATTTATGTCCATTCATAGATTGACCGAGTGTATTTAAGCACTCCGACAAAGATAGCCATAATAGACCATGAGAAGAAGAGAACCTACGTACTCCGCAAAGAGGGCATGCCTGATGCGGGTTAGTACATTTTAATTCTCAATTACCCTTTTAATGTTAGCTTTTATTTATTTTCTGGAAACTGTGTTTACAGTTGTATGGAACCCTTGGGATAAAAAGGCTAAGGCCCTTACTGACTTGGGGGACGAGGATTACAAAATAATGCTATGCGTGGACTCAGCTTCTATTGAAAGCCCAATTGCTTTGAAACCCTGTGAGGAGTGGAAGGCCCGTCAAGAGCTCTCGACTGTCTCCTCAAGTTATTGCAGTGGGCAGTTGGATCCTCGGAAGGTTCTTGGATTCTTTTGATTGGATTGGTTGGTGGCATTTGAGGTTCCATCTTGTCTTCACTTATTTATTCGTGAATTTTTGTATAATAGTTTTATGTCCTTTTATTTCGTTATGCAAACATATACGTTCTGGCTTAACATGATGGTGACTTCAGCCAGCCATATAATTAGATTGCATGCTTTCAATGAGCTTCTTATTGTTCCCTTTGTAATATTTGGAAGGGATTCTTACGAGAACAACCCTTTCCCTTCGTACAAAATATTATTTTTTTATATCTATGAAGTGCAGAGATAAGCAGGTTACATATTTCAAATGCTTTCAAAAGCATATTGAAACCTTTGATACATAGGAGTATAGGACTTCCTTTATTTCGATTATTATTACTAAGCACTACAAATTATGCTCAGGGTTTTATTCCTCGTAGACCTAGTTGTTATTCATGATCACCGAGTCCTTAGAATAGAGACAGCATGAATTTTCCGAAATTTTCTTTTGCTTCTTTGTCAAAAGGCTCTTCTCCCAAATACAGATACATGTATGCCCTGCATAGGAGTTCGCTTTCGACTGTGCTCACAACCTCATCCTTGACTGCATACCACAGAGAAGCTTAAATGAGTTTTTTTGTACTCTCTTGAAAATTAATGTCTACATTAGAAGTTTACGTTTTACCTTTTGTTTGGAGTGTATATCCTGGAAGCCTTGATATCTCAATCACTGATCCTGGTGATAGCTTTATGTCATCTGAAGCCTCTCCCATAATCCTGAAAATGAGTTAGATATAATGGTCAGTATTTTTTAATATTTTTTTTCAATGATAGAGTAGATGAAGTTACATTTTAGTGAGCTCGTCATCCTTTCCTCCTGTGAGCTTCTTGATAGCTGTTCCTAGGGCTTCGTCAAAGTTCTTCCTGACCATGCTCATGGTTAGGCTCGAGTAAACAATGACCAGTCGAACCATCATAGCCACGTCACTATCAATAACCATTTGATACATTTCCTTTGTAGCTTTGGCGGGTGCTTTCCCTACTTTCGTGCTCAGTAGATCTTTCAGTTTCTCGTTGTCTGCGTATATCCCTGCATATATATATATATAAACCGAGTGGGGGCATTTAGTAAATAATCGAAACTTAAGGGGTAGAGTTTGTAATTTTTACCAAAGGCGTATATCTTGATTCCGAGACCGAGCATGCTCTTCTTTCTAAGCCCAACTGTATCCAGACTCTTCCCGTCAGCCAGCCTGACCGGAAAAGTCACTCCGGTTTTCGGCTCGGATTCAACGGGCACCTCCTCTTTCTCTTGCTCCAACTTCTTCTCTTCTGTCTGGTCGGATTTATTTCCGGCTTCACATTCCGGCTTCTCCTTTTCCTGTTCTTTCATCGCAACGCCGTTCTTTGGATCGATCTCCAACATCTCGGTTTTCGATGCGACGTCGTTCACAGTGGGAGGCATGTTTGAGCAAAGAGTGTTTTTATGCAAAGAGAGTGTTTTGTGTGTATGTGTGTGTGATGGTTGTGGAAGTAAGGTTAGGTTAGGGGTGTTTATATAGGGGAGGAAAATTGATGAGAAATTTGAGGTTCATTTAACTTGCTCTTTATGCGGGGCTGCCTCGGTATGAGCACTTACATCGGAAATTTACTTTGGTTTCAGATCAGGTGCTTTTTTCGAGTACCCGAAAATCGCAGCAATTTAGTGAACCCACGTGCACTTATAAATGTTCCAAAACCACACCATCTGATTCATATTTTCACACTTTTATGTTAAAAAATACATTTTTTTTCAATTAAAAATATATTTATAATTTTTTTTGGCTTTAATTTCTAATTTTACTCTCAATTTTATAAGTATATTTATTTTTAACTTAATAAATTAATGCTCTCTATCTCCCACACTACTCACTAGCACTTTTATAAATAACAAAAGATTTGCTACAACTTCTTTGAATTTTTTTTTTAAATAACAAAGAATGTGGTCTGAGATAGAAATAGTTTTTTTAACAAACATATCTCAAACAAATGTGAAGAACATTTTTTTTAATCTACCCATTCAAATATGAAGATCTTTAACGAAATGAGTATATTACATGTTTTGTACCGAAACCAAATTAAAATAATTTTTTCAAAGTAAAAAAAATGTGTTTTAATTTAACGTGAACGATTAATTTAATATTATCTTCATTCATGAACAATAGACACATTTATTTGTATTTTACGAAGGAAAAATATCTATTGCTCATAGACATAGAGTATAAATTAATTGTACATTTTAATCAACTAATTCTATTTGAAAAAAAAAACATAAAATCAAAGAAATTGATCACCGAAGTTTTTTTGAATTAATCGAGTCTGAACCATAATATTTTATATCTATCAAATCAAATTCTATACTGTATTATTTTTCGAAAATGCTCAAAATTTATATCTTTAAAATAAAATGTGGAGAAATTATGAGCTCGGGCCAGGCCCAGTCCACTCAGTGTGACCCGAACATAAAGAGAGATAGATACTATTGGTCTTTCGGCCCAAACAAATAGTTTACGGGGCTGGCTGACCTAGCCCGTTTCCAGATCCCTACCTACTTCACGCTTCAACTCTGTGATTCGGTTTTCGACGGAGATATTGTAATTACGGCGGTGATGACGACGGAGCAGCAGAAGCGGCGGCAGAAGAAGCGGAAAAGAGACAAACGCCTCAGAGGTAAGAAACCCTACGACGTCGCGGCCGCCGCGAAAGACGATGTAATTACGGCGGTGATGACGACGGAGGAGCAGCAGCGGAACAGGAATCGGAACAGACGCAACCGCCGAAAAGGTAAGAAATCCGACGGCGTCTCGGCCGCCGCGAAAGACGATGTAATTACGGCGGCGACGACGACGGAGGAGCAGCAGCGGACTAGAGACAACAGCGGCAGAGGTAAGAAATCCGACGACGTCTCGGCCGCCGCGAAAGGCGATGTATTTACGGCGGCGACGACGACGGAGGAGCAGCAGCAGAACCGGAAGCGGAAAAGAGGCAACCGCGGCAGAGGTAAGAAATCCGACGACTTCGCGGCCCCCGCGAAAGACGATGTACATTCCGTTTCTCTCCCCTCTGCTTCGAAGAGAGGCTCTGAATCCTCTTCAGCTTTTCTTGACAAGGTAATCGGCAATTGATTCTCCTACAAACATATAAAAATATGATAAAATGAAGTGTTTTTTCTGAGTTATTGTTCTCTCTATCTGATTGATTTGGCAGATGAAAGCAAAATTATCGGGAGGTTATTTTCGCATGATTAATGAGAAGCTGTATACGTGCACGTATGATATTTCATTCCCCCTTTGATATTATCTGTGAATTCGGTTTGCTCTTCCAGCAATATAATATGGGAATTGGATTTTTCATATTTTGATTTTTTGATTTTTCGATTTTACTTGAGCGCAGTGGTGATGAAGCACTTAGCTACTTCACGGAGGACCCTTTGCTGTTCAACGTGGTTAGTTTATTTTGTTTCGTATGAATGATATCTGCTTCTTTATTTTCATGGGCTTCAAGTTCAAGTTGGAATCCTCGAATTTTCATGACCGAGTAAGAGCAGTGTTCTCTGTGTAGTTAAGCTTCCCCAAATTCTTGTTGTGACCTATTTCTAACTTTCTTAACTCGAATGGTAGGATTTTGTTGAGATGTTCACTTGTTATCTAATATAAGGAGGATGCCTTGTTTAAAAATCTATCGTCAATGGGATGGAATCACTCTGGGATTTAGGTTCGTATGTGCATTTCATGTGTCTGGCCGCATCAGTCTCCTAAGTCCTAATCTAAAGAGCTTTCGAATGATCCTGTTATGAATATAATTAAATTCTATTAGCTGATCAACATTAGTAATTCATTTCTGAAAAATGAAAAAAAAAATAGTAGTCAAAATTGATGTGCATTGACGCGTTTTTATAGTTATTTTCTATGTGAATAAATATTTCATATGATGTCTAGTTGATATAGAGAAACTTAATGGCTATTGTGGATTGTATACAATTTATTCATACAATAGATATAACTATATGAGGTTAACTATTTAGGTTTATGAAGTTATCACATATTTGTTTTTTATTTGTTTATATATGTCATGTAATTATCGTGGATATGTATTTTGATTCTTCACATGGTAACTTAATGTTGACTTACCTCACCAGTATCATTCAGGGTACCAAGAGCAAATGTCACATTGGCCTGAACAGCCGAACGATATTATTATAAAATGGATAAATAATGAAAGCCCTTCTTTCATTATTGCTGATTTTGGCTGTGGTAAGAATCTCAACTATTACCCGGAATAAAGGTTCTCATCTCTGCACACTGATTATTCAAGTTTTTCTTTTACAAAAATCATTCAGGTGATGCACGTCTTTCCAAAAGCGTGAAGAACAAAGTACATTCCTTTGATCTTGTTGCTCACGATCCTTCGGTTATTGCGTGTGATATGTCTAAGGTATGTGTCTTCCTTTTCTTCTTTTTACCTTTTTTTGTCATAGACAAATACATTTTCTTTGTAGGTTTTGATTACAGAAAGTACTCTTGAAGGTTTGACCTAATTAAAAAAAATTAGTTTTCTAAATTACATTATACACCCTTTGTATTTATTTTTTTACATTTACATCTTCAAATGAAAAAAATAAAAGCCTTTTGAACCCCATCCACATTTGTAAAAAAATTACAATGAGCCCCTTAATAATTAACAATGAATCGAACTTCAGGGATATAAATTTAAAAGTTACGAATGTTTGCTTGTTCATTTACTTATCTGAAATTACAACTGTGACATGCAGACACCCTTGGATGATGCCTCTGTGGATGTTGCCGTCTTTTGTCTCTCACTTATGGGAACTAACTTCCCAAAATACCTTCTTGAAGCTAACAGGGTTCTTAAGCCTCGGTAAGTAGTTAATATATTATTTGAAGCTTTAGAAAAATGTCTAGTTCGATTTTTTTCATAAATAAATAAATAATGATAATCAATGTTTCAATCTATTGGTTTTGTGCAGTGGGTGGCTTTTAATAGCTGAAGTGAAAAGCAGGTTTGATCCCAGCACCGGAGGGGCAGAGCCGGAAAAGTTTGTGAAAGCCATATCTGAGCTAGGATTCACCAATCTCTCGAGGGTCTTGCATTTTTTTACCCTGGTTAGTTTTTACAAGATGTATACAAATTACAGCGATTAATTAGAGCTGCTTTTTTTCTATGCAGGATTTCTCCAATAAAATGTTTATTCTCTTCTACTTCAAGAAGAAGGTTTAAGGCTGTTCTAAACCACCCAAATTCATCATATCTCAGATGCCGTGTAATCAGTACCTAATCACTGTGTGTTTTTGTGTGTTTGCAGGAGAAACAAAACCCAAAGGACATTACATGGCCTGAACTGAAACCTTGTTTGTACAAGCGTCGTTGAGTTTTATGGAAACATACTCAAGTTAGTTTTGTGAGCATAATACGAGCTTCTTAATCATCTATAGATTTGTATAACTCTATTAATTTCTAAATGAGGGATGTTTTCACTATGTATCTGAGGCCTGGCCAAAACTTTGTCTTAGTCTTCACTGATCTTTTTTATATTTCAAAATTAGCAAAAAATATCTTGTTGATTTTTCTTCAGTTTGCCAATAATATTCAACAAAGTAAATCTTTTCTTTGGGGGTTTTGTTGAATTAGTCAAAATATTTAATAAATTTTCAATCTTGTTTTAGTCAAATGGTCAAAATTAAATAATACTATACCCCTAAAGATTAAAGAATTTTGGTATCAATAATCATTTCCCTATGAGACAAATTTATTTGTTTTTGTCCCTTTTTCTTTGTTAGAAATGTTAATACACAAGGGACATCCAAAAGTCATTGAATCAACTTTAATACAAGTTGGTATCGGTAATAAATAGTCAAACCTAAATAAATAATTCACTCACGAGATTCACAACAACCCAACAAACATATGACTCGCTCTAATTTTTCTTCACATTTTTTGTTGACCTTTTTATAATTGTTCAAAAAGTTTCCTTTTATATCGATTAAGTTGACTCGTTTACTCTTCAATTTGCTAAAAAAATGTTAAATCGTCCGTCTCGTAGCAAAATTGTACATTTTTTATTTTATTTTAGCAATATCACTGAAATTACATATCACAAATTATCACTTTTTATAGTCACCTTTTGCATAAAAATTAATGTAATTTTAATTACGTAATTAAAGTTATATCTCAATGGCACAACATTTCATTATTACATTCACATTACTATTTTCTAAAGTTTTTTTTTTTAGAAAAAAGTGATAAAATAAGCTCAAGATAATTTGAAAACGATTACAAATAATCGACCCCACTGTTTTTTCTGACAAACAAATCCTCCCGCACTTCTCTCCGCACTGAAAACCGAGCAATTTGTTTTTAATAAAAATAGCAGAACCGCGTTGTGGAAATTTGATAACATTTTTTCCCCAACAACCGCAGAATCTTGTCGCCCGTGTTTCTCTACTAAAAATAGCAAATTCAAGTTCTCTTATCGTCTTCTTGATAAATCTAAGTGGGCTCTGTCCGGAAATTGTTTCTGGTGCTGAAATATTCACTTTGAAAGTCTCATGTGGGGTTGGGTTCGTTCATTCTTCATCTTGCGAAACAGGTGTTCGATCAAATGCCTGAGTGAAGTCGGTGGCGAGTGTTTTTGATAAATTGTTAAAAAGCTGAAAGAATTAATTATTCTGAAGGTATTTCCGAATCGGGTTTCGCTTGATTCGGGTGGTCGAGTGGTAAAGTTTTGATCTTGGTGGTAGTTTCAACCTTGAGTGGATGTTAATGATTGTATAAAGAGGGGAAGGTGAGATTGAGAAATGAGATCTGGTGACGTGTTTTACTCTGGGGAGGAGTTTCGATTGGACCCCAAATGGTTAGTCGATCCGAAGCTTCTTTTGGTTGGGCCGAAGATCGGAGAAGGAGCTCATGCCAAAGTGTATGAGGGAAAGTAAGTTGACTTTTGCTTTTTTTTTTTCGGTTCCGATTCTGTACGTTGATTTAAAACTTCGAATCATCGCATAAGCCATTATAAATTTATAGATGAATAGTATTTGAAGAAGTTTTTTCATTTTGTGTTATTGAAATTTGTTTGCAGTAGTTTAAACGATTGTGAAAGTTAACTGGGATTTTATCGTGTGCCGTCTCTTAGATACAAGAACCGAAACGTTGCCATCAAAATTTCTCCGAAAGGAGAGACGCCAGAAGAGATTGCCAAGAGGGAGGCCAGATTCGGAAGAGAAGTTGCGATGCTTTCCAGAGTACAACACAAAAACTTAGTTAAGGTTGTGCATAAACACTCTTAATGTTGATTATGTTTCGGGGGGAAAAGTTGTTAGCGATATCATCTTAGTGTCGGTTTAATTTCTTACACACAGTTCATCGGAGCTTGCAAGGAACCTGTCATGGTTATAGTAACTGAGATTCTGCTCGGTGGAACCCTGCGAAAGTATTTGGTTAACTTGCGGCCGAGGTGTCTGGATATGAAAGTCGCCATTGGATTCGCCCTTGATATAGCGCGTGCAATGGAGTGTTTGCACTCACATGGAATAATACACCGTGATCTGAAACCTGGTAATGGTTTTGTACTTGTTTTAGTATGAAAGTCTGGTTAATGGTTATCATTTAGTTTAAAACATTCAATAAAGATGCCAAAAGAGTGATTATATATAGACTTTTTTTCTTTCTCCTCTCTCTCCAGAAAACTTGCTCTTGACAGAAGATCATAAAACCGTGAAACTTGCGGATTTTGGTTTGGCAAGAGAAGAATCTTTGACGGAAATGATGACAGCTGAGACCGGAACTTATCGATGGATGGCTCCAGAGGTAGTTTCTACATTCTTACTCTGTTTTTTTAAATTAAAAGTTTGTTCATTTTTTCAAATAATGTGATATTTTCTTCTCTTTTTTTATTTTTATTTTGTGATATATTTGTTGCTGCAGCTTTATAGTACAGTAACGTTAAGACACGGAGAAAAGAAACATTATAACCACAAGGTCGATGCTTATAGTTTTGCGATTGTGCTGTGGGAGCTCATTCATAACAAGTTGCCGTTTGAAGGGATGTCTAATCTCCAGGCGGCATATGCTGCCGCTTTTAAAGTAATTATTTCAGGCTGTGAAAGAGTTTTTATTTTATTTTGCTTTCAGTCCAGTTGTTTCACAAAATTAGTACTTGGATTTTTCAGAATACAAGGCCAAGTGCCGACGATCTGCCCAAGGATCTTGCGTTGATAGTGACCTTGTGCTGGAAGGAGAACCCCAATGATCGGCCCGACTTTAGCCAGATAATACAAATGCTCCTCCAGTATTTGTCTTCAATCTCACCTCTTTCGCCTGTCGTGCCACATAGGATCTTCAAGTCTGATAGAGATGCCGTCATATCACCTGAGTCTACAGCAGGGACTTTGATGACCAAGAGAAATAATGATCACACATCACACGATGATGGCTTACCGAAACTGCAGGCAGAAGACGAGGCCGGAGATTCGTTCTTATGTTGTAGATGATAAAAAAAAAAAAAACGACAAAAAAGATGAGTACGAGACGAGAGAGAATTTTCGTTCGTTATGATGTAGTTATTAGTTCCACTAACCTACAAGGTACTTGACTTGAGAAGTCAAGCATCTTCTTGATGGAGCTTGAATTGCCACAATTCTAGGTAATTTTAAAATGTTTTGATTTATGTTGAAATGCATCCTATTCAGGTAGACTTAAGAAACATACCGTATATGATTTTCATATTAGAAAAGTAATAACTACATTCAGTCATATATTGTTGGAACCCAAAAAAAATCGTTGGAACAAAAAAAAAATTATTATACAGAGTTATTCTTATATATATTTTTACCAAATAAAAAAATTTTAATTGATTTGTTTAAGGAACTTTACCATATATAAAATTTTGTGTATAACATATCAATTGAATAAAATATTTAATAAATCTAAGATTATAATATTTGACCATATATATATATATATATATATATATATATATAAAAATAAGTTTTTGAGTTTTTTTAAACATATTATTGATTTTGATAAATAAAACTATTACTAATAAATATATTTATAATATACTACTCTATTAATCTCTATTAATCATTTATTCTTATATTAATGCATAAATTCTTAAAAGCTGTACACATCATTTGTATTTTACAAAAAAAGTATGTCATCTATGACAAAAAGAGTATTACTTATGATATATTTAGTCCTCAGAGGCATAGCCGAGTGGTAAAGTCTTTGATGACGTGGGTGAGATATTCCCCGGCGACGCAAGGTTCGTCTCTTGGGTGAGATAAATTTTCATTGAAATATTATGAAGGTTTGTCCTGTATCCCCGGCGACGCAAGGTTCGAACATCGGGTGAGACAATTTTTTATTGAAATATTATGAAGGTTTGTCCTGTGTTCGACTTTAAGATACAATTTACAATTTTATTTTATTTTATTTATAAATTTAAATTTAGATTTTGCTGAGAAACTTATTATTTTTTATATTATAAGATAAAATAATTGAAAATTTAGGGATAAAATTATAAGTATTACTTTTATTGTATTTTAGTAAATTTACGAATAAAAAACTAAACTATTATATATATTAAATGTTACTATATTCTTTTATTTTTTTGTTTGAACAACCAGCATGACGGTCAAAGCAATTCCATGTTTTTAATATTTTAATATTTTTAAGTAACGTTCTTTTCTATTTATAAAATTGTTTTTATTTAAATGTAATAAATCTATGGATTATAACTCACATAATAGAATTACATAATTTATTCTAAAAATTAAAATTAGAATGCTATATACTTTAGTAGAATAATTTAGTAAGTTGCATACTACTATTTATAGGAAATGTACATAAGTTGCATACTATACAGTACATAAGGTTAAGACAAGAAGAAAAGAAACAGTATTATAACCAAGTCTTAGCTAGCCACATATTAATCCAGATGCTCTTCTACAGTATTTGTCTTCAATCTCACCTCATAGTGCCACATAGGATCGATCTTCAGATGACCAAGAGGAATAATGACCACGCGTCACGCGATGATGACACACCGAAACCGCAGGCAGAAGACGAAAAAGATGAGTACGAGACAACAGAGGTTTTCTCCTTCATTGTGATGTAGGTATTAGTTCTGTTGGAAAATATAGAGCTCGAAGAGAGTTTCGAGTCGATATCTCGTTTGCTCAAATTGGAGTTGAAATAAATGAGAAATTAATTTCTATATTTAAATTTGTTAATTATTCAAATAATATATATTTTTAACTAATATATTACTTTTCATAATTATAGGAGTGATGGTAATGTTAAACTTGAAAACCATAATTATAGCTATAAGTTTTTTAATTATTTGATTTATTGATTTTATTATTTTTAACTAATTTATTTTTTTTTGTCTAAATTAATTGTAATATCTTGGGTTGGACTTGATGGTCTTCAATTCAAGTGTTTAAGATGGTAATGTTAAACTCGAAAAACATAATTATGGCTATACGTTTTGGAATTATTTGATTTATTGATTTTATTATTTTTAACTAATTTATTTGTAAAGTCCTCAATTCTATAAGTTTTGGAATTATTTGATTTATTGATTTTATTTTTTTGTCTAGATCAATTGTAATATCTTGGGTTGGACTTTACGGTTCTCAATTCAAGTGTTTAAGAGCTAATAAACATGACTAATATTATTTTTCTATTTATAATTTTTTTTTGTTTTTTAATATTTCTCTTTATTTAAAGTGAACATAATTATTATTAGTGGAGAGAGAGTGAATACAAGGTTCTCAAAATGCTTAAAACCCTTTTAACAATTAAGACTGATCAAATGGGTCAAAACGTAATAAACATACTACTACGACCCATTTCATAATAAAACAGAGTTTATGGGTCAAAGTGTAATAAACAAAACAGCTAAACCCTCTCTGGTTCATCTCCAATCTCCACCCTCAACCAAAAACCCTCCCCGTTCGATTTCGCCCATTTAGTAGTCGCCAAATCGGTGGAGTAAAAATGTTCTCTGCATATTCTAGAAACTTCTCGAAGCAATCGATCAGAACCCTATATTCCCTGCTCTTCAATTCCAGGTATTTATTTTCCTCTTTGTTATGATTTTTGAAATTTTCACGTATCTATGGTGACCGAAGCTTAATTCATTATTCAGGAATGAGGTGTTAGCAGGAACCAGTTTCTCTGCAAAGACGACGGCTGACATCAGCAATGCGAGCTCACCAAAAACGTGGGATTATTTTCACGGAGTTAGGGCTTTTTCGGCGAAGAGCATGAGGAGTAAAGTGGAGAAACGGATGCAGAGGGAGTCGGGCAAAACCCTCCGAGAAATTAGGAGAGCTAAGAAGTTGAGGAAGAAATTGATGACCGAGGAGGAACGCCTCATCTACAATCTCAGACGAGTATGCATCGTATTCAGTTTTATTCGATTCGTGTTTGAAACTGTTTGTCTAAATTTCAGAGCATTCGTTAATCAGCACCCATTCGATTTGTTCATTTGTTCGTTATCTGATTCAATGTGTTAAATTCTGCCGATCCTGAATTCGTGCACCTCTTTGTCGTCTTCTTTTATGTTCTGTACAGGCGAAGAAAAAAGTCGCGTTGCTTCTTCAGAAGCTGAAAAAGTACGAATTGCCCGAGCTTCCCCCTCCTCGCCATGACCCCGAGCTCTTCACGATTGAGCAGTTGCAGGCGTACAAGAAAGTCGGCTTCAGAAACAAAAACTACGTCCCTGTTGGTGTCCGTGGAGTGTTTGGAGGAGTCGTGCAAAATATGCACCTTCATTGGAAGTTCCACGAGACTGTTCAGGTTTGCTGTGATAATTTCCCAAAGGAAAAGATCAAGGAGATGGCTACGATGCTAGCAAGGTTGAGTGGTGGGATTGTGGTCAACATACATAACGTGAAAACCATTATCATGTTCCGAGGCAGAAATTACCGCCAGCCGAAGAATTTGATACCTATCAATACCCTAACAAAAAGAAAGGTTATACATTACTATGTTCCGAGGCAGAAATATAATGATTCCTTTAGTTTGTTGTTTTCTTGATTCCTTTAATTATCGTAAATTATAACATATGGTTTATTTGAACACAGGCACTATTCAAGGCGCGATTTGAGCAAGCCCTTGAGTCTCAGAAACTGAACATAAAGAAAACGGAGCAGGATCTTCGACGGAAAGGGGTGAATCCGGACGACCCAGTTGCCATTGCCAGCATCCAGAGAGTAGCTTCCACATTCTTCAATGCCATCGACAAGAAAGAAGGGAGCCCCTATGTCTTTCGCGATGAGAAAGCAATGCAAGTGGCACCTGTGGGAAGCTCTCTCTCGCCACTTGGAGATGGTGAAGATGACGATAGTGACCAGGAGGAACTCGACCGCTTCATTTCCGAGATTGAAGATGCGGCGGATAAAGAATGGGCTGAGGAGGAAGCAGCGGAGAAGGAAGAAGAGCACCGGATTAGGTATTGGAATAGAGAGGATTTTGGTGGTAGATTTGGAAGATCTGAAAGAGGCGATGATGATTTGGATGATGGAAACAGGGAAAGCAGAAGAAATTGGAACCCAAAGCAAAGAAGGGCAGCGATTGTTGATAGTGAGGGTGAAGAAGAAGATGGAGATGTCTCTGAAGTGGATGACGAATGGGAGGGTTCGGACCCCAAGAATGGGAGAGGTAATGGAAATGGGTTTAGGAGAAGATATGAAACTGAATCCAGAGGTGGGAGGAAAAAGAATATTGTTGCAGAAGGTGTATTGAGTGACGTGGAAGATTCTGAAGCATCGGTTTTCAATTTTAGAAACAGTAGTGATGACGAGAGTTATGAACAGTTGCAGGGGCGTGAGAGAAGCAATATGAATAGAAAGACAGACGAGGAGTTATTTGGTGAGTCTAGGATTGGGAAATGGGAATCGGATTCCACATCATCAGATGAATCTTATGATCATTAGTAGCAATGGTGAAGGCGGAAAACAGTGAAAGGAAAATTGTTAAAGTGAACATAGCTCAATCAAAGCAGTTACACATCACAAGAAAACGAAGCAATGATTGGGAACATATATGGTGCATTATTAAGAAGGATCCGGTGGGAAAGTGCTTTTACTTCTCGGAGCTGAAACGCAGTTTTGACTATTATTTCTTCTTTTTCCTGAAGAAAATAAGTAACTTAAAGTGATCGGTTCAACCATCTCTGTCTCACTTACTCAGGCAGCTGAGATTTCTTTTGGAACGAAAAAGTAGAATGCATTTAACGTTGGAATTCCGGTCGACTAAGAATGTAGCTGTATGGAAATGTGAAAGGTGACTACTAGTTATTATTACTGATGCATCTGGGGTAGTAGTAGTAATTTTTAAGCATGGTGGATATTTGATTTTCTGCAGACATTTTTGTAAGGATGATATACAATTCATTCTTGTGGGTTGTGATTAGGGCTGAGAACTAACTGAGAGCCGAGTCAAGCATTGTCCTTAGCATTGATATTTAAATGGAAGTAGTAAATTTTTTTATTACTATTTCCGTCCCAAAAAAAGGCAAACTTTACTTGTAATTAAAAAAAAATTAAGACAAACATAGTAATTACTGTAATTTAGTTGACATTTACTTAAATACAATTAAGTAATACTTGTATTATGAAAACAATCACAATCGACAATTATGTAATACTAAAATACTACTGATATTTATTTTTGTATTAAAACAATATGACATTTTCATATGTAATTTTACTTTGATACAATTAACCTTAATTATTATATGGATAGAATTAAGATAACATACACTATTAAATTTAGAAATTTACTCTAATTTATAAAAATTAATAAGATTAAATTTAGAAATTTTATCTAATTTATAATTTATGAGTAATAAAAAATTACCCAATTTCAAATTTTCACTAAGAACTACAGTACTGTGTTGCGAATAGCTACTCGACCAAAAAGGCAACTACAACCCCCTTCGACTTTATCTTGCCTTCCAAGAAAGACTCTGCCGCCGAGAAAGATAATCATCAATCGGCTTAGTATGACCGGGGATTCGCCGCCGCTTCCGTCTTCTCCTCCGCCTCCGCAGCAGGTTAGTGGTTTCTTCCATTGTTTGTATTTAGGATTTACGAGATTATTTGTTATTCGATTACTCGTTGATTAATGATTATATACAGTATTTTGAAAGATATTAGGTTGATTTTCGAGTTAATAAAGTGTGTAAATTGTAAAAAAATGAGTCTTTTTTACAGTTCTTCTACTTGACCAAAATATTCTTACTGTATTTTAATTACTTAGTACTATTTTATTAAAAATGGAATGAAGATTTTGTGCCTGTAATGACTGATAGCAACAATTTAAGCTTAACACAAGACTCAAAAATCAACAGATATATTATTCCACGAGTTTTACAGTAATATTCAAATCTCGTTTATTATATATTTGAAGGAGGAGGAATGGTCGTTGAAGCGACCAAACTTTCGAGTCGACAAAGGTGGATCAGTTGCATTTTACAAAAACGGTTAATTACAAGCTGAACCCTGTGGTTTGAACTAATTACAACAACACCCAACTAACTTTCCAAATTGTAAAAACCACCCCAAAAGTTTTGTAATCTCAACCGCGTTCTCTCACGCAATTCCCAGGCAAAAGATACCTATAATCCTCCGCATTCTCCAGCAAATACGCCGGAAGATGAACGCCGGAATACGAACGAGGGATGGGGCCCATCTTCCCGATGATATCCCTGAACGTGTACTCCTCGGGAAGCATGTCGTACAAGTCCGCCCCCCTGCATATCACTTCCTGGATCCTCTTCGGGCTCAGAAACCGAGAAAACCGGACCCGATCCGCGTGGCTGTAGGCCCGCATCTTGAACACGAATTCGCTCACTTTACGGAAGCAGAAGCTGCAATGCCAACCCGAATCCGCCAACAGATAATCCGTCCTCCGGTAATGCCCGTACCTCGTCTTCCCCTTTTCATACCTAATAATCGAACTGTCAGAAAAAAATCGGACAATTTTACATTTTTATATTATTATTGGTACTTTTGATTGCATGTGAACCAAACTGTCATGAAAAATTTGACAATTTGACATTTATATTATAACTCGTACTTCTGATTGACTGTGAACAGAACTGTCAAAAAAATTAGACAATTTGACATTTATATTATTACTGTACTTCTGATTGCTTGTGAACTTCAGAAAAAAATTGGATAATTTGACATTTATATTATTACTGGTACTTCTGATTGCCTGTGAACCGAGCTGTCAGGAAAAATCGGACAATTTGACATTTATATTATTACTGACACTTCTGATTGCCTGTGAACCGAACTATCAGAAAAAACCGGGCAATTCGACATTTATTATTATTACTGGTACTTCTGATTGCCTGTGAACTAGACTGTCAGAAAAAATTGGACAATTTGACATTTATATTATATTATTGATACTTTTGATTACTTGTGAATCGAACTGTCAGAAAAAATTGGACAATTTGACATTTATATTATATTACTGGTACTTCTGATTACCTGTGAATCGAAGCCCGCCAGCTGTTTCGATCATACTCGAACTCGAACGAGTACAAATAGTTCCTCATCTGAAGATGCACAACCGAAGGAATCTCATCGCACCACCTCAGCAAATCGACCGTGTGCCTACTAGGAATCTCGTCCACGTCAGACATGATGAGCAAGTCGTCGTCCTCGATTCCGGCGACTCTCAAGAGCCGATCGAGGGCGAGCCTCTGGTAGGCCTCTTCGTAAAACGGGTTTTTCATCTCCTTCCGGAAGGTTCCGCCGATTCGGGCGTAGGTCAACCGAGGCTCGACGAAGCTGAACTCGGCTCGGTTTTCGGCGAAGGCGAGAGGCTTGGGGAGGGAGGTGAAAGTGGAGTTCGACTCGAGGAGGACGAAACCTGAGACGAGAGGGTTGAGCTCTTTCCATCGGATTTTGAGCATGTCGAGCTCGTTGCTGAAGAGGACGGCGTCGAATACTCGTCGGGGGTAGTTTCGGGATTTCCAGCCGTGGAGGGGGCAGAGGGAGGAGATTGAGAGGTTGGGGTGGTAGAAGTGGGGGAGGGTGACGAAGGGTTCGGGCGGGGATTGCCATAGCGGGCGGAGGAAGTAGCTGACCTTCTGCCCGTGGAGGTATAGGGTGAGTGTGAATGTTGGAAGGGTGATGAAGAGGAAGAGGATGAGCTTTGGCATGGTTAAGGATAAAAGTTCAATCTTGAAACTATACATTAAAAAAAAAAACACAAATTGAATTTAAGTGAATAATAGTGATATACTTGGTACACAAATTGAATTATTTCTTCAGACAATTTCTAAATACCCTGATCTTGTATATACTATATAAGCAGAGGAGATGAAGGAAAAGAGAATAGTTTTAAATTAAGAAAAGAAAAAAAAGACAAAATTATTTGGTGAGAAGAAATAGGGGGATTGAAACATTTAACATTTATTTTTCTCATTTTGAAAAAATATAAACCTTCCCTCAAACTAAAATTTCAACTTTCTTTTAAAAGACATTTATCAATATTGAAACAGAAGGAGTACCGTAAAATGAAGTAAAATCCAAAAGTGTAATATATTCTCGTATTACAATGTAATTTGGTTTTAAGAATCAAAATATCTTGTGATCATCGCATCGCATCTTTGCTCAAACATTCTTACTGACGCTTCTTTGCTTTACGTCTTCATTATAAATTCATACTCTCTATTACTAAATACAAAAGGGAAAAAACAAAACACAAAAAAATTGGCAAAAAGAAGTCCAGAAAATGTGGATGGAAGTTGGGACTTTGCGGGGCTCAAATTTTGTATCCATGTACCAAAAAGTTGGGGGATGGGTTCCTTGCACGAGACTTTTTAGACAATAGAATAAAAAGGGTTATGAGTAGGGAAAAAAATATACAGATTCGGTTTTCGACTCAATAGACACAAATGTTTCGGCACAAATTAAAATATAATACAGTATGTCGTTTTTTTTTTCATAAAATGCAGTGTTCACCCTAACGTTATAAGAGCGAAAAATCAAGCAATCGACTTGTAATTATATCAATAGGATGTCCACACGAATCGTGTTGAGATGAAAAGTTGTCGAACACGAAAATTACAAACATAATTAGATTTTTTTTCTAACAAAAATAGACTACTAAAATGGAAGAGGGTAGCATTTTAAACTTGTGAAAATAAGTATACAATATGGAAATAGTATATGATGGAAATGTTAGTGAACAAAAGTGAAGTATATCTATTTACAGAATAATTTTCCAACTATGTTTAATTGAACTGAATGAATTGGATAATTTTGTGCACCGGATCTTCACAAATTGGGGAGTTCACTTTTTAAAGAAGTTTTTTTTAATGATTTTCTTGGTTTGCTCAACCATAGAGTCCTATTTGTTTGATATAAATTATAAAATAATTACTACATTACTATTTTTTATATTGTAATTTTTAATTAATAATATAATTATATATACATTGTAATTTAAGTTATTAATATAATTAAAATATAAATAATTAAAATATTATTTTTAAGGTTAAATATATATATAATTAAAATTAAAATATAATTAATTTAATAAAATGAATTATAAAATTATACTCTTTCTTAATCTTTCTTATTCATGTATGTTATTGTAACATTATTCGTTTGTAGAATTATATTTTTTAATAGTTATTAATTGAGATAATAACATCACTCATTACCTCATATTATTTGTTACATTTTCCCGTCTCATAACAACCGTCAGGCTATTGAATATGCTTTTCTTCTCCATATTTCTTTTTATTTATAGATTTTTTCTAAATACTTTTCTAATCAATCTAATGGTTTATAACTCATAATATAAAATTAAACAAATTATTCTAAATTTTAAAAACTTAAATTAAAACATTGCATGTTTCTATAGAATAATTTAAAAAAATTACAATTAAAATATTAGTATATACTACTAGTACTTTGTAAGATTGAAATCACTTCAGCGTATGTTCATGTTTCGACTCGATTGCAACAAGGATATCACCGGAGAATTTGGTCTCTCACCGGAGAATTTCGTCTCATTCCAAATTTTATGTATTTTATTTTGTAAGTTTTTTTTTAGTATAGATCAATTTCAATTTCTTGGATTCGAACTTAGAACTTTTGAATTTCTAAGTTCAACAACACATTTTTAAAATTTTAAAATGACAAATTTTCGTGCTGCTGAAAAATGACAATTTTAAAGGGTAGAATGTAATTAATTATCATAAACAAGTGACATTGTTTAATTATCATGGACCAGTGGCAACTAATGTACAACAACACACTGTCAAACAAATCAAAATTAGAACTGCTCGATCCGATTCCAAGTAATAAGTTCAGCTAACGAGCCGTTGAGCTTCGAGGATTGATTCGGACGGTCTCAAAGTACGATTTCTCAGCTGCTGCCATCCGATTCTGAAACATGCTCCATTCGTTTCTACATCTATCTCGTACCTATATCCAAACCAGAAACAGAACAAGAAAACAAAGACTGAGTTTTAGAGTACATTTATTCGCATGAGAAAATGCTGTAGTTTGTTTGAACTGTCCCGTACCCCTTCCCATGCTGCCTTGCCCTTCTCCGCCTTACCCTGTAGAATTGAGAAAATCGAACGATCATAAACTCCATATGTAACAGACTACATATATACCTTCAAATTATTACAGTGTAGGTGTACCTGTTTTCCTAGTGAAGGAACAGTTTGGTGTACTATCCATTGAGAATCAACGACTCCTATTTTCTCGTGTGCGGGCTGATTCTCAAGACAAATAAGGATTATTACGAGCAACGGAAAAAAGGGAACATTTCAGTTAATTAATTCTATACGAGTGATATATATATTTTTTACCTCTACGCATTTCCTAAGAGCGAAATCGAGACCCCATCCATGGACCAAGTCATTCTGCGTCACATTCGACATTCAAACTTCACCTCGATTATTAGCGACGTTAACTAAGTAGAAAATTACCTGAATCATATGCCAGACACAACGCCACACATCTCGAGAAAACACCGGAGCCATGATCTCAACGAATCTGCACTTTTCAAAAACCTTTGGATGGGTTAAAACTATTATAAAAAAAAAAGAGATCTTTAACGGGAATAAAAGATTTTTGCGTACGCTGCACAAGGTGGCAAGTGAGGGTCCGTGCACCAGCCGGGCCTTTCCTCTGTTTCCCTGTCGGGTAAAAAAGAACTCTGAGATAAATTATTACAAACTCATTCTCAGAACCAATGCACGTATCGCGTATATACTCACTTGTGAACTTCAGTGTCCTCTCGCATTTTCGTCATCTGCCATGTCATCCCACTATCCGAGGACAAACCCGGCTGTGAAATATCCAACCCGTGCTTCTTCACAAGCTTTATATATCTATCACCACCAGATATAATTTTTAGCAAAATAAACATCACACATCACGACATGATGGGAAAAAGAAAAAAACTACTTACTCCTCCGGGTCAAAATTATCAACCCCTAAATCCTCGTCCCAGATAAATATATAATCGTAGGGAGCGACTATGTCCGGATGCAAAAAACGCTTCGCGTACCACCTAGTTAGATGAACACGCATATCATCAAAAACGGGGTGGTAAAAAATAGAGAAATTGAAAATTATTTTATAAATTATAGTTACCATTTGGTTTGCTTCGGTACACTCACATGGATGGCTCGTTTCGACCAATCGAATTCATCCCATTCGCTCGTCCGATTGTCATAGTGAAACAGCATTATTGTGAAGTTTTCTGTCAACTGTATAATGTTGTGAACAAACTAAAACTTATGCTAGCATACGAAAACATTTTTTTTGGAGGAAATTCGACGATGGAATTTTACTTGCCTTCTTTACTGCAGCATCAATGTTCCGTTTCTGATCATATCCAACGGTAAAGGTGAACAGGTATCTCGGTTTAATAATTAAGTCCTGCAACAACAAAAAATGAACATAGGAAAATATAACACAATTCAACGAGCCAGAAGCCCGGAAAAATATATAACAGTGTGCGTACCTCGTTAGGAAGACCCCACAATCGACGGGTGTATAAATCGGACTTGGGTGCGATGAAGCCAGGTGGCAAACTCTCAGCACCTCGAGGATTTGTTGGGACCCACATCTTTGTACTATTGAATTTTCGCGAGATGCGTCTAAGCGAAGACCATACGTTCAGCAGCGCTTGAGTCGAGATACCCGAGTACTTAGTCTCTATATAAGTACGATCGATCGAAGCAAATATGTTTGGCGACAAATGAACCTGGAATGCAGTGAAACAATATGTCCTAATAAGTTTTGATGATCACTAATTGATCAAATTACCAGACAAACAAATCGAGCCAAGAGTCGAGTTGTCTTACCTTTGTCAATGGACTCGCAGGAAAAGATACGCCTAAAAACAAGCCAACTACAATCCCCACGAAAGCCGTTATTATAAGGCGCATCGTTTCGTTTGTTCTTCTTGTTTTCCAGCTGCTGAGGAAACAAAACAGAACATAACTACGTCATCCCACTGCAAGTGATGACGTC
Source organism: Euphrasia confusa (assembly GCA_954870475.1). Taxonomy (NCBI): domain Eukaryota; kingdom Viridiplantae; phylum Streptophyta; class Magnoliopsida; order Lamiales; family Orobanchaceae; genus Euphrasia; species Euphrasia confusa. The sequence continues at coordinate 33,127,075 of OX940966.1, forward strand.
ATCTTGAAAACGAACAAATTTCTTGAAATTGTGAACCTTCTGATAATAGGTGTACCCATTTTCACTCACGAGCTTTGCAGCTGATGATGAGCTGGCAATGTCTACTCTACAATTGTAAAAAAAATCGAAATATATATACACATATATATAATTAAAAATAAAATGCAGTACACGAATCACGAACAGAGTCACTGCTACTAATCTATCAGAAGGGAAGTTCAAAGATCAAATTTTTAAACAGCCCATAGAGCAGAACACGTACCAAGATTCAAAATTTGGGGGGATTCGGAGCATACCCGTTTCAAGAAATTCGGAGTGAGCTTCGAAATCGGGTGCGGGTCGGGGTACGAGGTTTCAGATACAAGTGGGCTGAGGTTCTTTCCGGTGGTAGCTGAGTAATGATGAAGATGTCTTTCTCAGAAATTTCAGGAGAAATTATTTTTGTGCGATGATGGTGGAGATATAATATTCATGATTGAGCTTGCAATGGTGTGTGTGGGTCCATTGACCTAGTTAGTTAGTGAAGTTTGAATTTTTGTGCCGATACGACTTTTGGACCACAAATAAGGTTGGGTCCGAGCGTAGATTCTATGGGCCGATAGTTACGAATACTTGGGCCTGGTCTATAATGCAGTAATACACCATAAATACAAGACCATTTGTCCGTAAAATTAAAAAAAGACTCCGACTATTTACGCCTCCGTTTTTAATTTACATAACCTTCGTGATTAATTTATTCATTTCTTTTAACTATTGGATTAACACATCACCTATATTGCCCTTTAAAAAAAAATTATTAACTCCCATCCGGCCATTCCTCTCCTCTGTATATACACAAACACGAGCACATCTTTGATTTTGAAAAACAAATCACCAAGAACACGAGAACACATCACAAAGTCAAACACTCACTCATAATTAATTCGTCAATTATTTTATTAAATTTAGAGGTAATTCATGTTCACCGACCCAAAGCTCGACCCATTTCAACTGAAACCTTCGAATACTAATATGAAGGCCGCGACTACGAAAACCAGCGGACTAATATTGTCACCGGCGATGGAGACGGCCAAATTCGGAAAACCTTATACACACCTGAAATCACCGTATTTGTTTCTCCTCTATTCAGTTAAATAAATTAATAAATCAAGATCTCTCTCTCTCTTTCTCTTTCATTCACCAAGAATATGAGAGATCAAATTACGTAAAATCAAAAAGTCAAAATTAATTTTCATACACCAATTCAACTCCATCTATCGTTATTTCGATTGGAAATCTGGTGACTAATTGATTATACTTCGATTGAATTTAAATCCTAAATTTTACAGGTCAGATGTAATCTTCGAAAGACGACGATTGTTTCAAAAAAATTGTTTTCGTTTGACACGAATAAGGAACAATATTTTTAATTATTTTTATTAATTTTTATTTTAAAAAGTTATTATAGACATTTTATAATACACTTTAAAAAAATAAAATATATAAAGGGTGTGTTAAGTAAAATTGGAGGTGTAAATAAACACAACCTTAAAAAAAAATTACAACAAAAAAACAAAAAGATAGTAAAGTAGTAGTTGTAAATAAAGTTGACAAAATAGTTTGATAAAATATGCAGAAAATTGTATTTTAAAGTCAAAAATTAAAGTATTTAGGGGTGACGGTATGGGCGAATAATTGCACCCGAATTTTCCAGGTACTCGTACCCTAATAAGCAAAAAAAATTATCTCATAATCAGACCCTCTTTAGTAAATCGAGTACCCAATACCCGGACTGAGTAATCGAGTACCTAAAATTATCTTAAAAATTAATTAACAAAAAATTGATAATAATATTTAAATTCAATAGTTTATTTTCAACGATCAACAAATAAAATTTATCAATCAAAGTTCAAAATTACAATAAAAATAAAATAAAATAATTAAAAACAATCAAAAAATTCGTTCACTATATATATAAAATGTTATAGATTTTTAATTAGTATATGAATATATTTATTATTTTAATTTAAATAATTAATTGGGTATTTCGAATATACCCGAAAGTATAATCGAGTACTCTAATACCCAATATTTTTAAAAATGAATTTCATAATCCTACCTTTTACTCTAATTTATTGGGCGAATACCCGAAAATCCAAACGAATACGGGTTTTGGTCCAAACTTGAATACTCGAACCCGAATTATCACCCCTAATCATATTTAAAAACATGCTCTTTTGGACTGAAACTAATATGTTTGAACTGAACTGAACTGAACTGAACTGAACTGAAATTAAGTTTAATTCAATTTATTTTTTAAATATTGAAAAATTAATAATAAAAATAAAAAAATGATTGAACTAAACTTAATCAGTTTGAACTAAACGGGAGAGAATAAGTATAAAAGAGCATGTCCACCTTCATCCCACATAAGAACGTGTTCTTTTGGACTTAATTTCAGTTAATTTCAGTTCAGATTGATTCAGTTCAGCTTCGATTAAGTTCGTTTTAAAATAAATTAAAATAAAATATAATTTGAATCGATAATTTTAAGTATACAATATAGTTAATATCACAATATTATTAATATTTTTAGAAAAACATTTAATGATTTATAATAATTATTATTATTTTTATAAAAAAATCAGTTCGTTTGTGTTCAAATCTTTTAGTTCAGTTTAGTCAGTTCAGATCCTTTCGTTCAGTTCAGTAATTGATTGTCTTTTAAAATTGATTGTTTATAAATAAAATGTTTTTTCACAAATTTATCTTTTTCAAGACACAATTATTGACACTTTATAACACTATTTTTTCAACTAACATACAAAATAATGTTTTCTTAAACTTCGTGTGAATTCACTACGCATTGTTTTTCTTAAGAAAATATTTAATTTTTGATTTTATGATAAAAAATAATGTATTTTTAAATTGAAAAATAAAATAGCTTAAAATAAAATTTAAAGGGTGTTTGACAAATCTTATAAGTTTTATAGAAAAACTTATAAGCTCTTAGAATATATATATATATATATAGTTAATATAAGTAAAATTGCATTTTAAAGTGAAAATGAATGAATATTTTATAAAAAGTTTTAAATTGTCTAAAAAAGAAAATAATTGTAATTATTATGAGAATAACAAAAATAGAAAAATAGTAATAGTTGAATTATTATTACTCCTTGGAAAAAGGGGGAGAAACATAATAATAATTTCTAATTCGTATTAACTAAAAACAAAATTGTTTACGTTTTAAATATAAAAATTCACTTTCTTCTATCTAAAAACAAAATGGTTTAAGTTTCAAATAAAAAAATAGACTTTCTTCTATTTTAACTAAAAACAAAATGGTTTAAGTTTCAAATCAAAATTTTGATTTTTACCTCCATTTTTATTCTCTTATTTTCCTATTTTATTCTTTTCTCAACATTATAATTAACTAGAATTTTTCTAACGTATAAATATGGTTTATAAAATAGAGTTTATAAATATATGATTTATAAAAGAGAGTATGAATCTATTTATAAGAGTGTGTGACTTGTTAATAATTTGGCAACATTTGAGATCATTTCATAACCTTCTAAGAAATCACAAACTATGTTTAGTTTTAAAACCTTCTCATGACATTAAAGAATTTTGGTCGATTCCTTCAAGTTGGGGTTTACTCGTGCATTTGCCCAATCTAGGGCTCACATACAAATCGAACTACGGCTCACATACAAACTTTTTAATCTCACACATGAACTTTCATAAATTATTTTGAAAAACGCTTTTCCATAAAAAAAAAAAATTGAAAAATATTTCAAACGCTTTTTCATAAAAAAAAAATTGAAAAATAGTAAAATGAAATTCTTTTAAATTAAGTGATATGTGAATTAGTTCAAAAAAATTAAAAAAGACAAATTAGCTTGACGCTTTTCCATAAAAAAATAATTTTGAAAAAGCGAATTAGTTCAAAATATTACAGAAAGACAAATTAATGTTATGACTGCATAAACCGGGTGATCAGCCGGTCAACCGTGCGCGACCCGACGGTCGAGGACAAGCTTCCATGTTTGACCATCCTCCTCTCCCAAATTAAATCCGAAATATCTGTCTCTGTAACACACACTTTTCATTTTTATTTATTTATTTAATTAAAAAAAAAACAATTCCAATTATAATCATCTGAAATCTCACGCCAACGAATATCCGAGATTAAATCCAACAACTCCGTCGTGAATCTTTCGCCCGATCTCGGAAACAATGTCGTCGCCGGACATTGCCGGAATGTTGGACAACTCGAAGGAGCTCGATCGGCTGAGGAAAGAGCAGGAAGTCGTCCTCCTCGAGATCAACAAGATGCACAAGAAGCTTCAATCCAGTGAGAATAGCCACAATTTCCTTACTTTTCGATTTTTTCCCGATTTAGAAACTATGATCTGTTTCGAATTCGAGTTGGGTTTTTTCGATTCATTCTAAATTAGGCAATATGATGGAGCAAGCTTTTTCATGGACGGATTTTGCAGAGCTCAAACTGTTTTTATTATTATTTTTAATATTTTGTTGTTTAGCTGAGGATATTGTAGCAAGGTAACGATTCAAGCTCAAACGAACATTTTAACTAATAATTCTTCGTTCGATTAGTCGAGCAGGTGAAATCTTGAATCGATTGCTGATTGAAATCATCTAGTGAGTATTCGGAGGTTTTGTAGATGAAATGTTTACTTCTTATTAATGCGTTTAGTTTACACGTGGGGGATTGGATCTTTTCAGGAGCTTGAGAATTAATTACGGTTCTGATGCAAGTATTAGTCGCATTATGTTGTACTGATCAGATTCCATGTTCGAAATGTAGCTTACCTTATGGCAAACGATGAGGACTGACAAAATTATGTCGTATGATTCTTTACGAAGATAATATTTACCTATTTAAGTTGACTGTGACTGTAATCACGTGTTTATGATATCATTTTTTTTTTCATCCTTTGATGTTCGTTTTTCGTGCGTGCAGCTCCAGAGGTGGTTGAGAAGCCTGGTGATAATTCGTTGACAAGGCTGAAGATGTTATACACTCAAGCTAAAGAGCTGTCAGAGAGCGAAGTGACGTATGTTTGATTTTAAGCATTGTTTTAGAAAAAATTTATTCGCGGGATTTTTAGTTTCAGTTTGTAAAGCGACTCCTCTCAGCTATTTTTTTTCTCGGCAACCTTTTTTTTTTGCAGTGTTTCCAGTCAATTGTTAGGACAAATCGATGCTTTACTGCCTTCTGGAACTCAAGGGCAACATCGAAGAAGGATAGGTTTGTACCTGAGATAATAATCAACGAGCTAGTGTCTTAGTACTAACGGTTCTCTGTATATGTGGTGTTGAAAAATCATTCATGGCTACTAATACTAAGGCGACACTCTAGTTTATTCATACCCAATTCATTCATTGCGATTTATCTTGTGCTCATCAATATATAATCTCAAAACTTCATTGATGACAGAAGGCGGTGAGCAGAAGAAAAAGAGGGTGAAGGCTGACTCAGAAGTCTCTAGAATGCCTCAAAACATGCGTAGCCACCTCGAGTCTCTTGCAAATTTGAAGGGTGAACAAGTATGTGGTCGGCTTTTACATTATTTCTCCACTCACTGATTTTTTAGCAAAAAAAAAAAAACTATTTATTTGTTGGGTTGTCGAATTTTTTGATTATTTAAGCTTCCACGTGGTTTAGGTTGCAGCACGGATCACTCAAGAAGAAGATGGAAAAGATGAGTGGTTTGTGGTAAAAGTAATCCATTTTGACAAGGAAACGAGACAGTAAGTTCTTTTGTAGTAAAAGTAAGTGACTACATTTTTTACCCATTCTGTTTGAATCTCATAGTTGTATATCTATGTAGATTTGAGGTATTGGACGAGGATCCAGGCGATGATGAAGAGAGCACTGGGCAAAGGTTGTCACTTTTTTTTATGTCGTACTACCCAATCAAAAAAATGATAAAGAGAAAAATAAATAATTTTTTTATCGAGTTCTTGATGATTATCGTATAGTCATATATACTGTTTAATCAGTCCTCATATTTCTCATGTCTTGCTGCTTTCAGAAAGTACAAGCTGCCTATGTCACATATAATACCTTTCCCTAAGCGGAACGATCTCTCCAGTGTTCTCGATTTTCCTCCGGGAAAACATGTCTTGGCTGTTTATCCTGAAACCACTGCACTGTATAAAGCAACTGTCGTCCAGGATCGTAAGGTACTTGTTGCTCATTATTCGTTACGTGTTTACAAAACAAACGGAAACTAACCATCGTTTATTTTACACACAATGTGGTGCTCGGGAATTTCGATCATGCAGAGGAAGATTGACGAGTAAGTAGTCTATTCAGATGACTCAAAAAAAAGTCGCGATGTTAGTTTAGTTTTCAAAATTTTGATTTTTTTTTTTGTGCATTTGATTTGACAGTTATGTTTTGGAATTCGATGATGACGAAGAGGATGGATCTTTGCCTCAACGATCCGTTCCGTTCCACAGAGTTGTTCCACTCCCCGAAGGATATCGACCGTGATTATCATCAACTCACATTCCTCTAAATTCTAATTATTAATTTCGAATAATGTTACGAGTCTGTTATTGCTTCCATCGCTAAACTCGAGTGTTGTATGTATGTATAGAAACCCTAAACTCTTGATTATATTCATCCTCCAGAACATTTATGGAACAGAGCAACTATATGTAAGTACTAAAAAGTAGTGTCACTTATTTTTTACATGATATGCATCAGTGAGTGGTAAGAAGAAAACGATGATGTCACATCGGATTTATGCAGGCTCTCGAGATCGAAACTGGTGGGTCCGTAAACGAGCCCTTGATGATACGATCTGCGATCCAACGGTTAGCAGCTTCCGTGTAGTGCACGCCGTCCCAGCTGATGGCAGCCGACGGATTCCGGCAAGAACCACCAAAGACTTCACTTCCATTCACATATCCTCTGTTTCCACACCAAACATCATACTCTATTTCATGATGCCCACAACAGCTCTTGAGTGAGTCCTCAAATCCTTTAATTATAAAAATAAGAATATTAAAAAAATGATGACTAAGCATGTTGTCTAGTGAGTGTTTGCAAAGTTTTAGTAATTACCTATATTACTTGCATTGGTGATTAATTCATACTTGGCACTATACATGTCCACATAGATTATGATAGCCTCAGGTAGAACTTTTCTAAGCTTCACAATCTCTTCACTAAGCTGCTTATTGAATTCAACAGCTATTTCATTCTGGCTCTTCACACAGCCGTGCTCGTCGAGATAACCCGGGCCCGGATCTCGGACCTTAGCCGTGGCGACAGGTAAGCATCCGATCGGGCCTGTGTTGTGTATCCAGAAAAACCTCCCTTCTCTTTCATACAGTGTCTAATAACAAAATTGTATAATATAATCACAATGCTAGTAGCTAATTGTGTTTGTTCAAAAGAAAAAAACATACTTTGACTTGTGAGACGAATTGGTTGACTATTTTCGGCACGGCCGCTTTCTGCTCTTCGAAGCTCAGCTTTCGTATGCCCGCCGCCACGTCGTTCTGTCCTATGTCGAGCGTGAAAAGGGCCTTCATCAAGTCGACGGGCCTCGGCAGTTTTTTAATATAAGATTGTTTTTTAGCTGTACATAACAAATTAACAATCATAGTGTATGGGTACAACATGTTACATGTGCAATAATGTACTGTATTATTGCAATAATATACCTTTGTTGAAATCAGCTGTTCTGTCTTTTAGCTGCGTGTAATGCTCGACTTGAAGCTCGAGGGAGAAAGGGCTGACTCCGTGGTCAAACCAAGACTCGTCCGACCGCATAATTGTCGCGCCACCTGTCGCAAAGTTTGCCCCGCCTCGGAAGCTCGATCCGATCGACCCTACCGAATCCAGGTACGGGTTCAAGTAGGGTAAACCGAGATGGCCAGCTTCGATTCGTCGTCAAAATACACAAACATTAAGAATTAATGTAATTAATTATATATATAAAGAAAAAAGATTTTTTGTTACCAATAAAGTCGATGATGAGACGACCATCTGAGGCTCTTCCAGCCGGGCCACGGAAGTAGGTTTGACCGAAGGGCGACGAGGGAGGGTAAAAAGCGGCGGAAATTCCTCCGGTGTCGGAATTTGAGTCTCCGAAGTTGAAGATTGCTGGGAATTTACAGTGGGGTGAGTTCACTTCGTTGACAATATTTGCTAACAATAAGTTTGGTGACAATAGTAATAATAATAATAACCCAAGAACAAGAAGTGAAAACAAATCCATAATATACTATACGTTGCACTAATACAAAATACACAAGTTGTATATATAGACTCTTGTCACTTTGTTTTTTTTTAATTATTATTATTATTATTTTAAAGAAATGTGATTTTATTATTTAATGCGTAAATTCTATTTTACAAGGATGACGAATATAATGATGTTTGGTATATTTTTAATGTTCAAGAGAGAATGTAAAAGTGACTAAAATGTGGAATAAGTCAATATGTGATGTTTTGCTATGATCGGACTTCAAATTTCAATTGCAATAATTCATTCGTGCTACTTTTACTTTCGGCGTGTTTGTGGAAAATATATTGCGTATATAGGAATGAATTGGGTTGAAATTCGTAGAAGATGCTTTTGGACTGTATAGAGCGTCCACGTTTTTATTACGCCTCATTTTTACTTATTGAATAATTGTCAAAAATAACGGATCTAAAATTAAAGTACGCTATTTTCTAGCATGTAAGTATTACTTATTGAATAATGTCAAAAATAACGGATCTAAAATTAAAATACATTATTTTCTAACATGTAAATATGTAACTCGTACGAAATAATCACTTGAAATTGACGAATTACAAACAAGTGAAACATTTCAAAACATTTTCATAGAAAAAATGGTTTTTTTTTTTTAACTTTCTTGAAACCAAAGAAAAAAATAAGCAGCAAATCAGTATTCAAATAAATGCGTATTTCCGGCCCAAAATTATTATTGGGCTCGTGTTCGTTACTGAATCGATATGTGGGCCGGTAAATCATTATGGCCCAATAGGCCCATCTGTCCGATACACACATCAGACTAATCACACTATTCGATTTGCCCTAGAACAGATATTCACTTTCAGGGTTGAGAAATGGGGAAGAAGAAAGGCGAAGGAAACCCTAATCCGAGTGAGCTGAAGGAAGGTCACAATTTGCTCGGCGCACCGACTTTCGAGCAGCTGGAGAATGGTCGGCTAAAATGCGTCGAGACCGGCCACGAGCTGCCGGCTCACGCCAGAGACTCCTATGCCGACTCCAAGCACTGTCGTCTCGGCCTCGTCAACTCCGCCCTGGCCCGCAAGAAGCCCCCTCTCAACATGTTCAAACAGGACCCCGCTTCCAGGTAATTTTTTTAGTATTATTTTAATTATTTTATTTCCAGCTGTTGTTTTTTCCTTTTCATGTCTGTGTGTGCGCTGTAAACAATGATAATATATCTATTGAATTACAGGTCAAAAATAGTGATGGGGTTTGGTGGATAATGGTTGAAATTGAACATTAAGATTAGAGTTTGTGAGAACTAATTTTTGTGGTTTGCTTTTGGTTTTTCTATCTGCAGTTCTAAGTTGATATGCAGATTAACCGGAGTTACGATTAATAAAACGGAGGAGCATATATGGAAGCATATTAACGGGAAGCGTTTTCTCAATATGCTAGGTTTGTTTTGTACCTGAATTTCCTCAAAATCCATTTGAATTACAATGAATTGGAGTGTTGAGTTCATGTGTGATTATAATGTGAACAGAGAAAAAGGAGGCGGGAGAAGAAATACCAAAAGCTGAGAAAAAAGAGGAGAAAAATGACGATGGAGGTTTGAAGGAGAAAAAGAAGAACAAGAAGAAGAAGAAGACTAAGAAAGAGGAAGAGCTTGATGTCGATGAGATTATAAATGAAGTGAGGGACCCCATTGGTGATTCCGAAGATGAAGATGACTTCTGGATGCCTCCTGCTGGTCAACGCTGGGACCACGACGATGGGGGTGACAGATGGGAGTCGGGTTCTGAATCTGATGGTGATGCTGGTTCTGATGAAGAAGGTATTACGTTTGTGAGATTTAAAGATTATTGTTTTTCCATGTCATAAAGCAAAAGCATGTTGCATTTACTTAACATAGTGGCTTGCAATGAAGAATATGAACTGTATGCAATATTATATGCTCTTAACCAATGATATTAGTTCCGGCTGTGCCAAAAGTAAAAAGTGATTAAAAATGTTTATGCGATTTTTTTTATTCACTATATCAATACGAAATCGGTTCTTCATATAGCTCCATATTGTATAATGATAGTTGTAAGAATTTTTCCTACTGTCAAATCTATTTGATTCCATAATGAGTTTAATGTTCATAAAATCTGTTTGATTCTAATCAAAATTTAATAAATATGGAGCGTTTGACTTGTAGCTTGTAATGAGTAATGACATCTTTCTTGTAACAGGGATGGTAGATGAAGAGGCTAAGCTTGAAACTGCAGAGATATCCAAACAGTATGTTCGCTTTTTTCTCATTCTATAGTATTTTTTCTGCTCGTTTTGTAAAACTAGACTTCGGTGAAGAATAGAAATTTCAATAGGCAGGTTGATTAGTGCACAAACTATTTAATTTAATTTTCCAAGGAATATAAATTTTCGTGTATTTTGTCAATGTGCAGAACAAAGCGAATGTCTCTAGAAATTGGACCCAGTAGCTTTGCCTCGAGGAAGAAGAAAAAGAAGATTGCTGCTGAGTAAAACAAGCTTTTGTGATTGAGCTCCACATCTGGGGTTTTGCATTTTTGATTTAAAAACAATTAGTCTTGTTTGCTGGATGAATTTTACAGTAGTATTTAAACAATTATATTATAGTTTTCTTTTGATTGAGTATTTCAGCTTGTTAATGTGAAATACTACCAATTGTGTTGAACCAATTAGTATATGATTTAAAACGTTTCCCAGTTGATTGAAACTTTAAATAAATAAAATTAATTATTTATAAATTAATTTTTAAATAGTATAAAATTTATGAAGTTAATGTTTAAGTCAGATTATCCCAAGTATAAACTTTCACAATTCAGTATTATCAAGTATAAATTTGAAATTTATGTTGGTCAAAATTTGTTGTGGAATTCCACAAAACCCCAAAAAATGTCTATAAATGAATGAACCAAAAATTGCATTTTATATTTTATCTTTTCAATCTGAATGCTACTTCAATGGATGCTTAGCAGTGCTGCTGCCAGTCCCAAAGTATCGATCGCCGAACTCGCCCATGCCTGGAATCACGTGCATCTCTTTGTTCAGCGACATATCTATCTCCGATGTTACAATCTTGAGCCTCGGAAACTTCTTACACACTGAATGTATTCCTTCTGGAGCCTGCATTGTTCATTCAATCCAGATTTATGAGTGTATATTCTTTATACACAGTATAAACTCGTCTTTCAGAGTCGAAACAACGTCAGACATAATTAATTAAAATTAACCCACTGCGATGAGGTTCAGAAAAATTATGTTGGATTCTGGGACACCCTTGTTCACCAGCACCGAAATCGCTTTCACGGCAGAATTCCCTGAGTACCATCGTACGAGGCTAGCCTTTAGTTTTTACGACTTTAGTTACGAAATATAACATATTTTCAGATTTGGCAGTGCAAACAAATACCTGAGGCAAGAACTGGATCGAGCAATAACACATGGCGACTCGCTATATCCGATGGTAGCTTTTCGTAGATCAACTGCAGAATGGTTTTTAAAAAATCAGCAATTGGAACTGCAACACAAGGAAAAACTATATTTTGTTTGATGCACAAACCTCCCGTCCATTATTTCCCTCTCCGTGGATTAAAATTTTGCCGATTTTGATACCTTTGCAGCATGCTCTCAGGGCATTCTCCATACTTTCCCCACTGATGCCATACAATGACTCAGGAATCAGAATATTTAAGTGAGTAAAACATACATGAGACTCGTAATTATCAATTAACCAATTGACTCCCCATATATAACATTATGCTTTCCATGGGTGGATTACCTTCTAATGATCGAGACACCACACAATCGTTTGCAGAAAACGACTCCACAATATATGGATCCTGCTTATAGATGAAGAGTCGAGTGAAATCAGTCCATCAACACTGGAGTTTAAGTATAATTTCCGAGTTAATATGATAATACAGTAGTCTTGTTGTATCTTTACCTGTTGGAGTAATGACCTGTTTTTCGGTGAAAGGAAGGTGTCCAAGACCATGTTCCACAACCTAGAATGGGAAGAGGGAAAATGAAGTCATAAGTGAACAAACAAGAAAAAAAAATCTTAACGTCAATTTTAGTAGACTGATTTATTATACCAATCGAATGAGACGGTCTGCATAGAAAACAAAATCATGCTTTGTTGTTTTTGCATCCCTTACAAGTGTGTGCATTCCCCGTATCTAAGCAAAATATTTGAGATATAATGAATTTTTATTCTATTAAAAACCATCGAAAATTTTAAACAGATTCCAAAAAGAAGTGACAGTACCTGGAATGTCGAATTTATAACAAAAACATTAGGATATATTTTGCAGAGATCGTGTTGCTTAAGTTTAGTACGGATATGCTGCACAATCAAATCTAGTGCCACATCATTATCTGCTCCCCGAGGAATGATGACATCGGCATGTTTCTTTGATGGAAGTATAAATTCCTCAAAGCTTGGCTTTACAAACTTAGTATACTGCAAAGATACGCAGTATACATCAGCACTGTCATCACCAACACTGAATATTCGAAAGAACAATTCATAAGAGCGTTCCAAAAACCTGGTCAAGGACATTCTCGACATTTCTGCCTCTCTCAACAGTATCACGCTGTATCCTTCTTGAAAGACGCACATCGGAGTCTGCACACAGTAAAAAAAACTCGGTGATGGTTATGATTGAAAAGGGAAAACTATTCAACGACTTACACCTACAAATTCAAAATCAGAAACAAGACCATGTATTTATTGGAAAAATTAAGTGCCAATTTTAACACCAACCGAAACCTACACTTTTGTTGAATATAGCATAACAGAACTCAAAGCAACGAACCTGTATCAACAAAGATCTTCATGTTCATCAGGTCACGCACACGAGAATCGTGAAGAACAAGGATTCCTTCCAAAATTATAACGTCGGAGGGGTTAACCTATAATATTCAACCAATTCATGAAGATATTCTTAAATTTGAATCTACTTATAGTTTTAAAACAGAAGCGGTAATAAAGTACCATACGAGCTGGATCGGTAATGCTTCTGTGAGTCTTGAAATCGTAGTTGGGTATGCCAACTGTTCTCCCATGTCGAAGTTCTTTCATGCATGAAAGCAGAAGCTCCGTATCAAAGGCATCTGACGAGGAGCAACATATATGTCGTATTTGAAATGCAGAGATCATATCGTAGCAATTCAACTGAGAATAAAATGAGCATTACTATTACCCGGATGGTCGAAGTTGTACTCACTCACTTTCTTCAGCTTCTCGTTACTAAGGGAACAATAAAATGCATCCTAAGAAAAACAGATCATAAAATCGGGTCATTCGTATAGAACCCAGATTACTATTCTAATTACACTGGCATTTAGGCATATATAAAACGAAGATAATAATATCAACTAACTCAACAGAAGAAAAATAGAAACACTAGCTAGCTCACTTGATTGATAAGAACAACCCTTTGATCGTGGAGTTGTGAGATAATCATATCGCAAACCGTAGTTTTTCCCGATGCAGTTCCGCCGGCAACACCTTCAATTTCACCCGAAAACGATAAATACAATTTATATAGATATACCTTATACATTTAACATTTTTTTTTCAGAGTAGATCAAAATCAACGATTCTACAACTCGAGATAATCAAAATCAGTTTACCGATTATAAACGGGAACTTGAGAGGAATTGTATCCGACGTGTTTTTCATCGCTGCTTCAAGCGTTTCAGAATCCATAACCGAAAATCTCGATTTCAAAATTGGTGAAAAATCGCGATCGCGCGCCGCGGGAATGTTGTCAGATCATGATAACGAGATCACGGGAAACGGAGGGCGCGATCAAATCAATATCCGGCGAATTAGAGGAAAAATAAGAAAAATAATGAGCGTGTAACTGCGTTAGTGTTGTGGGTAAAAAATGGATTAGCGGGAAAATCGCACCCTCTACTAATGAGCTGGAAAATTGGCCCACGTAAGTTGTGAAAACGAAATTCATCTCAATTTATTTTATTTTCAATTTATTCACAATACACATTTTTTATTTTTCCTCCCCACATTTATTATTGTTGTGTTTTATATATAATTTACTTTTATATAAATATTAAATATAAATAAATATTAATTGTTTTTTTTTTTCCACACATTTATTTTATTATTGTTGTGTTTTATATATAATTTACTTTTATATAAATATGAAATATAAATATTAATTGTTTATTAATTTTGCTTCACACATTTATTATTGTTGTGTTTTATATATAATTTACTTTTATAACTTTTATATCGCCCTCCGTTTTCCCCGGTGATCTAGGTATCATGATCTGACAACATTCCCGCGGCGATTTTTCACCGATTTTGAAATCGAGATTTTCGGTTATGGATTCTGAAACGCTTGAAGCAGCGATCAAATCAATATCCGGCGAATTCATTGAGAGGAAAAATAAGAAAAATACACAACCGGGCAAATCGTTAATGTCGTGGGTAAAAATGGATTAGCGGAAAAATCGCACCCTCGACTAATGGGCTGGAAAATTGGCCCACGTAAGTTGTGAAAACGAAATTCATCTCAATTCGATTATAGTTGTGGTGACGAAATTTTCAATCCAATTATTTCATCTCTGATAATTATTACTCCACTACTTCAAAATCTCTTACTTGAAAAGTTGTAAATGATTAATTGATTATGCAGAAAATTTGAAGTCATTCCACATATAGTAGCACAATAAGAATCATAAGATTAAACCTTTCGAAAACTAACACATAGATGGATGGGGCTAATGATCTATCCCCCAAAACCGAGACAAAATATGCATTCGCTTACGCACTGCATTTACAGAGAGTTAACTTCGTCCCACAGCCTTTTTCGTGCAATTAAAACTTTCTCGTCACCTGTCGAGAGAGCATCTACTCGGGGTTCTACTTCTGAAGACCATTTGTCCCACTTTAGAGAAACCAAGAGTTTACGTACTCGATTTATTACAGAAGCTTTGTCTCTGATGATCACCAACCCCGAAGGCCTTAGCATCCGGTCCATCTCGATTAAAAGATCCTCCGTGCTACAACCTCGGTCCTCAATCTGTGAGAAGACTGACCATGCGTGAAGCAAGTCATACGTTCGTGGGTAGGTTGAAAATGATTCGCACCTGAAAATTTCAATGTATAGTGAGTTATTAGACCACAATTTTGACATGTTTGATCATTTTTCCTTCAACTAGAGTTCTGTCTCGATTTATATAAGCATATGAAATAATTGAACTGTTCGGAAAAATGCTTACCAATCATGAACTGTTCCGATCAACCCACGGTCATACACAATTTTCAAGGTAGCTGAAGTGTTGACAGGAGCAACATTCATCACCCAAACATCCTTTTCTTTCAGCGCAGCTGCAAATCCTCCGAGATTTGAGTTCATGTCCATGATATTTCTCAACGAGTTCCAACGAACAACGGTTTTCATCTGCTTCCAGTAATCGTCCATTCTGTAACGCCAAACATCCTGCATTCCATGTAAGCAAGCATCTAATAAGCTGATATGTGTATCGCAACTTCACGAGAAGAAGAAAAAAATCGAAACAAACTGAAATTCAAGCGTTGAGGCACTCACTGTATCTTTAAGATATTCTTCGGCACTGATTCCGATTTCCGCCAAACGTGGAGGAGCAGCTGTAAGCCTTTGTGGCCAGGGTTCAAGTCCACTTCCCTTTCCCTGGTGCATCTCTGTTCTCCCGAAAAAACATGGACAAATGGGTAAAAATAATATCAGATCACTCTTGGAATAAAAGTCATCGCTAGAAAATATTCAAACGCAAGGAAAAGGGGTATGCATAATGTTGTTGCTCAGGATATAGACAATACAAAAAAGAGTGAATATGAATACTTTGAACATTTCAAGAGAAAATTAGACAATGATTTACGTACTTGCCGAGTATGGAGTGATGCATGTCTTCATGAGCACATTCCACGCTGCATCCGGATCATCGTCAGAACCGCACAAAACCGGGAGAGCTCCACGAGACCTTTTCCTATAACAACTATTACTCAACGGTTTAGCCCAAATGATCGTTTGATCCTTCTTAGAAACAACTCTCCAGCACATCCTCCTCAGAAGGCCGTACATAGCATTCCTAATCCTCTGATTCTCCTCGTCAGTCTCGTAAGCCTCTGGAGACGAATACACGAAATATCCCCCCGGCCTAAGCAACCTGTCAAGTTCCAACAGAAGGATCCCATCCCTCTGAAGCCAATCAATCCGGCATCGAGAGCAGTGAGCCAGTTCAAAGGACCTGCTCGGATAAGGTAGTCTCTTGGTGCCCAAAACACCCAAAGTGGCTGGAATCCCTCTCTCTAAAGCAAACTGTATTTGATTCTGGTGAACGTCGTTAGGTGCTAGTGACATGGCTATGATGTCGATGGGGAGGAGGTAAGCTCCGAAACTCGCGACCCCACAACCAACATCTAGAACATTCCGGATACGACCGCCATCATTAAGTATTTCGCGAGGAAACTTGAGCATCTACAAGAAAATTGTCAAGTTAAGCAATCACAGATTAAGGCGAACGAGCCTATGATAAGTACAAGTTAAGCAATCACAGATTAAGGCGAACGAGCTTTGATAAGTACAAGTTAAGCAATGACAGATTAAGGCGAACGAGATTATGATAAGTACAAGTTAAGCAATCACAGATTAAGGCGAACGAGCTTTGATAAGTACAAGTTAAGCAATGACAGATTAAGGCGAACGAGATTATTATAAGTACAAGCTCACCCCGGCTATGGCGGAAATGTACTTGTCAGCCCCGTCGTGGAAATGAGTTCCGCCGCCGGGGAATCGAATCCTCTCCCCGCTGACAACCATCCAATTCTGATCAGACTTCTCGTAAGCGAGGTGGGTATGAGGTATGTTGGCCTTCCAGACTTCGTCCCTGCTCGCGGGCCACCTAATCGGGACCTGGAGTTCTAACAGAAAACACCATTGGAATCAAAACTAACAAAGAACGAATAAATCGGAATCGAATCGAACCGAAACGCAAGCAGATTGAGCTCAAACAGACCTTGTACCCGACGGGGGGCGGGATGAGGCAGTTGTAGACGCGCTGAGGCGGCGGGCAATGCCGTTCGTAATGCTCCATTAAGCTCAGATTGACCTTCAGCTTCAGCTGGGAAATCAGGTTCCGGTCGAGGCACGGAATCAATTCCGAATACCTCGAATCGCAAATCTGAACAAAAAAAAAAACAGAGAGGGAGGGAAGGGTAAATCCGGAAATCTCGGTAAAATTGAAATCCAAACGTGCGACGATTACTCACCGGAATGGATTTGGGGAGCTCGGCGTCGTCCGCGGAATCCTGCTTCGTTAAGAACCTTTCAGAGACGGGGTCAACGCCGCCGTCGAATGAATCGTCGCCGCGCGGCAACCCGCCGGAGAAAAGGGAGCCGCTGTAAAGGCAAACGAATCCCAGCGAGAGTAATAAAACGACGAATACGTACTTCAGCAAAAACCTCCCCGACCTAATACGCTCTATTTTCAGCTTCATTTTTTTCCGAATTAAAAAAAGGCGGAATTAATTATTTTTGGATTCCTTTTTCGGGCTTTTTTTGATGTGTGGAGAATATGTCGCCATTGAAAATGGGGTGTGATAGTACAGTTCACTTCAAGACGACGACAAGATTACGCCGTTTTTGTGCTCTCGATGGAGGGGGAAAAAGGCTCGCCGTAGATGCAGCTGATAATTGTTTTTTATTTTCAATTTTATTATTCGGGTAATTAATCTACGGTCAGTAATTTTACTCGTCGAAAAAAAAAAAATGAGCGCGTTGAAATAAGTCAAATTAAGATATTATTACTATATGTAATTCAATGAATCATGAAAGAAAGTAGCCACTCATTTCAATCAAACATTTTTTAAGAAAGAAAAAAATGAATTCAATAAAGCACACGGTAATAATAAAAAATAAAATTTTGTGTTGAAATATTTAAATTTATTATAGTGTTATTTTATTAATATAATTTAAAATTTATTCGATTGTAAGAATATTTAATTTTAAATATTATTTAAACATTAAAAGTATTTTAAAATAATTTTGAAGTAATTCAAAATACGTTTTAAATATTTTTAAGTGTTTTATAATATTTTTAAACATTTGAAAATATTTTTTAAATGTTTTAAATTATTTTAAAATTATTTTTAAATATTTTAAAGTGTTTTATAATAATTTTAAACATTTGAAAATATTTTTTAAGTAAAATGAAATATATTTAAAATATTCTATGATGTGATGTAATAGTTTTATGTGTTTTGAAATATCTTCTAATTTTTTTTATGTTTTTTTATTATTATTATTTAAAAGACTTTTTAAATATTTTAAAATGTCTAAAAATAGTTTAAAAATGATTTAAATTATTTTTTTAATATTCGGTCACGATCTTTATTCCATTTAGTTACAAGAAGAACGTTTGCCTCATTTGTAGTCATTCCCGTGGAACTTTTCGGCTTTGTTCAACTTTCATTAGTATTGACGTTTTCACAATTTTGATTAATCCACAAGTATGTACATGAGTATCTTTATGTTTTTCAATTTCACAAGTATTCATTAATTAGTTTGTGAAAGTTTATTTCTGTTGATTCTAATTTGATAATAAATAGAACAAAGTGCTTTTATTTTATTTTATTTTAAATCAATATATATGATACTCATGATTAAGTATTCGTGTCATTGTGTGATGGGTAACAAGAGCTCTAGCCCCAGGGATGTGAGAATTCCGAGTTGATCTTCGATCGATGCAGTCGTCGAATTCGGTTTAACTGCAAAAGAAGCTCGACCGGAGGTATTCGAGGATTGCTGACAACTATAGTTCGTTGGAGGAAATATGCAAAGAGTCCAACACTTTTATCTTTTACTGGGGTATCGTGTTTGTGTATGTTAGAAAAAATAGTTGTGGTGTTTACGTTCGATCGATGAATATAAATTGTCAGGTTCTCAAAGCTCTAGCACGTTGCCGATCTCGAGTCTTCCAACCTCATCATAGGTATAAAAACGTATTGCTCTTTGACTAATGACGTAGACTTATTAGATAAAGAAGTAATATTGCTCTTTGGCTAATGACGTAGACGTATAATTAAGTTAGACAGAACTAAAAATGTATTCGTGCACTCTCTAAACATGTATTCACATTAAAGACATTTATGTTAATTAAGACTTACAAGTTAAAACACCTTAGCTAGGACGTATTAGCTAACAACATACTGTCTAGTGACAGTAGATGTTACTTATTTGCGAGTTCTTTAAATATGTATTTGCGGAAGATGTTACATTTACATTTAGATGTAGAGAAAGTTCTTTACACCGTCAATAAATATGGATATTTTTAGTATGTTATATATATATATATATATATATTACTAAGTTTATATAAAAATAATATATTGTAAAAAAAATTAAAAATATTATTTACTATAATTAAATTAAATCTATATAAATCTAATTATATATTTTGGATAAATATTCTACATTTCAATTCTATTTTAATATTAAAAAAATGATTAATTTATTTTCTTGAAAATTAATTAAATTGATTTATAATATACATTCAAGAAAAGTGAATTATATTCTTGAAAAATGTTTTTTTTTTTAATTGTCGGTTTTTAATAATAAAAAAAATCATAAAATGTATTTTATTTTCTTTTAATTAATTATTTAAAAATCATTTTTCAAGATGGTTTTTGTTATTATTGTCCCTAAACATTTGTTTACTCTCAGATTTTATTAATAAAAATAAAAATCATAAAATGTATTTTATTTTTCATTTAATTAATTCTTTAAAATCATTTTTGTTAATATTTAAAAAATATAATTCACTTTAATGTATAATCCAAAACAATTTAAATATTTTCAAGAAAATAAATTAATAATTTTTTTAATATTAAACTGTAGAATTGGAAAGTATAATATTCATTCAAATATAATTAAACATAAATTATAAAATTAATTTTTTAAGATTGATTTTTTTACCAAATTTAATTATAGTAAATAATTAAACAAGTATTGTTAATTTTTTATACATATATACTAACTATACTTGATGTTTTTGTAATGAAATAGTGTTTACATGGTGTTGGTGGGAAAAACTTAAAAAACTTTAAAATATAAGCAATAATTGAAATTAATTCAAGGAAGATTAATTTACAACCGCAACAAATTAAATATCTAACCATAGTTATGTGGAGCAAAAATAATAAATATGAGTGTAAAAACAAATTGCGAATAAAAATATAATTGTGTATCTTAAAAATGTTAAAATAAAAATTATTTTACTAATGTATATTTAATATTTATATAAAAATAAATTATATAAAAACACAAATATATAATATAATATTAATATGTATATTTAATATTTATATAAAAATAAATTATATAAAAACACAAATATATAATATAATATAAGCAATAATTCAAATTAATTCAGAAGATTAATTCAAGCCAAGATTATTAACGGAAAGAAATTAAATATCTTACCACATGTGGAGCGCGTAAAAATAAATTGCGAATAAAAATATAATTTTGTATCTTAAAAATTTTAAAATAACAATATTTTACCATTAATATGCCTATTTAATATTTATATAAAAATAAATTATATATTTAATATTTTAGTAAAAATAATAATTATGTGTAAATAATACGAGGAACAAGAAGTAATAATTCTAGGTAGAAAATAAATTGAGAATAAAATTATAACTGTTTACCTTAAAAAATGTTAAAATAATAATTCTTTTACAATTAATATAAATATTTAATATTTATATAAAAGAGTTAAATAGTCTTTTTACCCCTTTAAAATATAGGTAATTACTTTTATATAACTACTTATGAAATATCACTTTTTATATACTAAAATAAATCAAATACTATTAAATATAAATTGAGATTTTGTTGAATTATTTTAATTTCTGAATTTTAAGCCAATAGGTAGAAATAAATTGTGAATAAATTATAATTGTGTACCTTAAAAAATGTTAAAATAATAATTCTTTTACAATTAATATAAATATTTAATATTTATATAAAAGAGTTAAATAGTCTTTTTACCCCTTTAAAATATAGGTAATTACTTTTATATAACTCCGTATGAAATATCACTTTTTATATACTAAAATAAATCAAATACTATAAAATATAAATTGAGATTTTGTTAAATTGTTTTGGACTTTGAATGTTAGTGATTTATAAAATTTATAGACTAAATTCGGAGTTTATTGACTTTGCTATTTATATTGGTTTTCATAGACTTTTGTAACAATTTTTTTAATTAATTTAAATAATTTTTAAAAATATTGATTTTCATAGACTTTGCATATGGGTAACAATTTTTTTAATTAATTTAAATAATTTTTAGTTGACGGTTGCTCTATTATTATTGATACCAATTTATATGAAACATTGCATATAAAAATTTATCCAATTCATTTACATAAAATACAAAAAATACATTAATTATATAAAGGAGAAAATAAATATAATTTTAAAAGTATAATTTTTTAGAAGTATAATTTTAGAAAATATCTTTTTATATAATTCTTAAAGGCTTATTATTATTTTATAACAATAATTTAATTTATTCAAAGATAATAATATATAAGTATAATTGTATATAATTTTTTAAGTTTTATTATTTTTATTAATAATTGAAATTATTAAAAGAGAAATCCTGTAATTTTTTTGTCATTATGAGTCAAAAGTATTCATAATTTAGTGAGAGAATCAAGCAAAATTCATAGAGTTTTAAAATTTATACACTTTTGAATACCCTGCCGGATTTTAAAAATTTCTTAAAGTTCATATTGAATACTCTTTCTCGAGATTTTTGTGGACTTTTGAAAATCCAGATTGAATACCGCCAAACTTTAAAAGTCTTACAAAATCCAATAGACTTTGTAATCAATACACTCTCCTAAATTTAGAAACCCCAAATACAGATTTTCAATGGATGACGACGACGGCACAATCTAATTTTCTCGACGTTGTTTGGTAACCCAATTGATCTTAAGCTAAATCAAGAGATCTTCAAAAGAAATTTCAAATTCTAAAAGGTGGACGACATTGAAGGAGGGGCGATATGGACGACGACCAAATTATTAACGATGACTGAATTGTTATCGGCGGTGTTTGGCGATTCAACTTTTCTCGGCAAAGAGATTCTCAAACGCAAATTCTCTAAGACAGACGAAGGTGATGACGAGTCGACAACAACCAATAAGAAATTGGCATGAGTCATGTTTTGCTTTCCACGTAAGTATTTAATCGGTCAAATTTTTTTTTTTTCCGACGAAAATCGAAAATGTGTGACGACTTATTAGAACTAAATTGAAACTGGTCGATTTTTATGGTACTAAACAAATATTCCTCTCTAATTTGTTTGGTAATAATAGTGATTGAAAAATTTAATGTTAGAGATTGTTAAATTTTGACATGTGAATTCCGAAAAGTTATATTAAAATCAAATGATGTCAAAAAAATAAGCTTTTACTTCCACACTAATTATATATAAAAAAAAAATGTCTATTGGTTCGTAACAAAAATAAATTGTACACTTAATTTATTAGTCACAATTATAGTTCAATGACTCAATCACTCGAATGTTGACCGCACGAGACCATTATTTTCCTTCTCGTGATGTTTCGTTTTCATTAAACGGTCCCTTCTATTCATCAAATACTATTTTCTAACAATACTAAATTAAATAGCAACACTAAAAATTAAAAAATAATAATAAAAACTATTGTGAAATAAAATCGAGATCTTGGTTTTTAATTTATTAGTAGATCGAGAACAAAATAGAACGTGCAATAAATGCCCCCAACAAACCACAAACCTAATAACCACTCCCCAACCAAAAAAAAAAAAAGAGAGAAAAAAAAACGGGTCGCGATAGCTGTATTATTATTGCATACAAGACAACGACATTTTCTTCAAGTCACATATTTATCTCCTAAATCAATTCCATTTCTTTCTCAATCTCATACATCACAAAAAAGTCATCGTATTTATCGATTCCTAAAAATGGCCGCCAACCTCTCCTACACTCGACTCAAACACGACGAGGACGAAGTGTACCGGCTAGAGCTTTGTAATCGTTACACCGGAATTTTGGACAATGTGATTCGACGATCCCGGTCAAGAAAAAGGCGCCACGTCAGCGGTGGTCGACGGAGGCTGAGGGTGAGGATTCCGGGGCTGAGGAGGTTCGTGCGGAGGAAGGTGAGGGCGGTGAAGGTGGCGTGGAGGAAGGTGTACGAGAGGTTGAAGGAAAGCCGGTCGCATTTTGGAGAGCTTTTCGCCGGGAATTATATGTTCATGCAGGTTACTCCAACTCCATTGCACTATGTTAATCATGATACTAATTATAAGTCATGTTATTATGTTAAATGAAATTTATTTGTAATTATTTAATTAATTATGTGATGGTGAACTGTGGGTTAATTTGTTTGTATTTTACTATATATGTACATATTTTATGAAAATGCTTTATTTCAGTATGAATAAAATAAATTACTATTAATGATGAGTTGTGTGGCCTGAATTTAAATATTACTGTATTTGTACCGAAAGATAAGATGATGCAGCTGGGAATATTTAATGCAAAGGGTTATGAGGATGGGGTTGCATCATAGTATAATTCAGTCAATTTAAAGTGTCGGCCGCGGATATATATGTATATATATTAATGTTGCAAGTAATTTAAATTTAATTTAAATTCGGTAATAATATTGTACTAATATAATTTGGGTGTTTAAAAGTTCATTTCAATTACATTTAAGTTCAATTCAGCTCTATTTATATATAAGTGCAATTCACTCATCAATTCATTTTGTTTCGATTCATATCAAAAAAATTAAAAGAATAAAAAAAATCATGGCTGATTTAATTGAACGATCCAATTTAGGCTGACATACTATAATTTATAATTTTTCAAAAGATTTTAATAATGTTTAAAAATTATTACTTTTTGTCGTCTCTCAAAACATTGTCTATATATATAGAATAAGCGATATACAGTATGAAATTATTTAAAAATGACTTTTATATATTTAATACTAATTATATAAAATAAAAGTATATTATATTTTTATTTTTAGTTGTGATAACTCTTTATAATTTATAAAAAAAAAAACTATAACAAGTAGTTCAGGACATACCGAGTATATGTATACAAATATATGTAATGTATTTAAAAAAACTGTAATTCATTAACGCACATGGTAACTGTAACCACGCAATTAATTATTATTGTACAAATCAAATGAAATAATCGGATTTTAGTATTTGAAAAAAGGAAATCAGTATTATACCTACAATATATTAAAGAAAATATATTGAAACCTTATTACAATAAAACGATATTATGAATATCTTAATATGTAATGATCTCTCACACAATTTTAAGAAGGCCTAGCTAAATTATATTTTTTCATAATAGAGAATACAACATATTAACAAACAAAATAATGTCTGCAATAATTTTAACTGCGGTAGCTCTTTTGTTCGGCTTAGGTTTGATTTTTAAGGTTTTCAAAACCTCAATAAAATCGAAAGAAATAAACAAACCTATACCAAATGGAAGCATGGGTTATATTCCATTGTTAGGAGAAACTCTCTCTTTCTTGAAGCCTCACAAATCGAACTCACCGGGAGAATTCCTCCTCCGACGTTGTTCTAAATACGGAAAGGTTTTCAAATCCCATCTCTTCGGAAGCTCGACTATCGTATCATGCGATCACGATCTCAACTTGTTCGTCCTTCAGAACGAGGGGACGTTGTTTCAGAGTAGTTACCCTAAGCCCGTTCACGACATCCTCGGTAAACTGTCGATGATGCTCGTGACGGGCGACCTCCACAAGAAGCTCAGGAGTGTCGCGCTTAAATTCGTAAACGCCTCGAAATCGAGCCCTAGTTTTTTCGAGTGTGTCGACAAGATGTGCGTCTCGTTGATTGATTCGTGGAAGGAAAAGAGTCGAGTGCTCTTCACTAAAGAAGCAAAACAGGTATTCTATAGATCCCTTAAAATAATGCATACTTTTTTTTTTGTAAATTCTATAAAACATATCAACTTTCTATGCATATTATACTCTTTACTTCATATTATAAAACATAAAAAAAATCATTTTTTCTTAATCGACATGCAAATTTCTTCACAAATTAATACTCTGTCTCAAAGAAACAGATCAACTTTCTTCACAAATTACAAAGTACATGTAACTGTTTCTTTGGGACGGAGAGAGTAATTACATATTCATCATCGAAATTATACTCCATATAATATGGTCGCTTCGATATTTATATAAATAATTTTTTTCGATTATATTTGGTCATGGTGCAGTTAACATTTTATCTGATGCTTAAGAATTTGGTGAGTGTCGATCCGGAGGAGCCGCTTGCTGCTGAAATATTGGGATATTTCCTGACGTTCATGGAGGGATTCGTCTCGTTGCCTCTCTACATTCCGGGGACGGCTTATTCAAAGGCCATTAACGTATAATTAATTATGTTATTCCAATACTGAAATAAACTAAAATGAAAAGTATGACTATTGGTATATGAGACTAATTGATCAGTTTTAATTGTCTAGGCAAGAAGAAGAATCTCATCCACTTTACAAGATATCATAACAAAAAGGCGCGAGAAACAAATGGGATGTCAAGGAGATTTCCTAGACGAGATTCTGGAAAATGATTGTTTGAACGACGAGGAAAGAGTGAGCGTTTTATTGGACCTTTTGCTAGCCGGCTACGAGACGACATCTGGGCTCATGGCGCTCGTCGTTTATTTCCTGTCCAATGCTCAGCCGTCTACTCTTCAAACACTTGAGGTCATCGATTTTTTAATGAATTATTAATCAAAGTTTTCGGTTTTTGAATAGAAATGAATAAGTTTTGAAATTTAGGAGGAACACATGGGCGTGAGGAAAACGAAAAAGGATGGAGAGTTTCTAAAGTGGGAAGATTACAAGAATATGGAATTCACCTCTCATGTACGTACGTGTGTGTTTTTATGCTATGGAATTATTATCATTAATTAATTACAATTTAATTAATTTATAGGTAATTAATGAGTCTTTGCGGTGTGGAAATCTTGTTAAATTTGTGCACCGGAAAGCCCTTAAGGATGTCATCTACAAAGGTCACACGAATTAATTTATTTATTTATTTATTTTTTGTAAATTAATTCTTTTATATATATGCTTATAGTAATTTTATTTTTGTTTGCAGGATATTTAATTCCTCAAGGATGGCAAGTGCTTCCAATTATCTTAGCTGCACATCTTGATCCAACCCTTCACCCAAATCCCTCCGAGTTTGACCCTTGGAGATGGGTAGTAAGTAATTATTTTGATTTTTTTTAATTCAAAAATAATTCCTCTATCTTCTTTTCAATTTAAGTTCCTTGTGTATTTAGGACACTGCGACGAGCAAAAAAGTTAGCCCATACGGCGGTGGACTGCGAATATGCCCCGGGGCAGAAATTGGAAAGTTGGAGACTGCGTTTTTCATTCACCATTTTGTTCTTAATTATAGGTACATATATAGATTACATATTTAATTTTTGAGTGGTTCGAAAATGTGTGTTAATTTTGATGTTGTTGAAATTGTGAAAGATGGAAAATGACGGGGGAAGATCGTCCGATCTCACATCCTTACTTGGAGTTCGACAAAGGGTTGTTGCTCGAGGTTGAACGCATAAACAAGTACACACAAAAATAAGATCAAAAGGAGAAAAATTACAAATTGCATGGAGAAATGTTTTTTTTCATTTCGAAGACATTTAAAAAGATCATTGATATTATTTTTGCACTTTTGTTTTTAATGATTTTGTTACTAATAATTGTTGTAATATTATTACAACTACTATCATTTTGTGTTAATTGATATAATGGAAAAATATTTGAAAGCATCCTTGCAATATATTACAATGACCATGTGTTTAATCTCTTTAAAAAAAAATGAAACTAAGGCTCATATTTATTCCCATTAGAAGGTTCTACCTTTTATTTTGAACATTATTTTAAAGTGATATTTTTTTATTTAAAAAGTACATAAATTCATTATAATTATAGATTCAATCATTTAAATCATGATCGAAAAATCATTATAAATTTAAAATTATACAAATTAATTTCACTCATTTAAATTTCTAATCGAAAAATAAATTAAGTAATTAACCCAATTAATTTATAGTTCCGAACACTAAGGCCCATATTTTGTGCGAGCTAGGCCCATTTAATCTGAGACCTAACGGAAGGGAAAAGAAATGAGAGAGGAAATGGGACAAATAATTAGGGTTTCAGATTTATCGTAGCTCTGGTGACCGTGATCGGTGTGCGCGAAATTGAAATATTGTATAATGTCGGAGGAAGAACTAAGTGACGTAGCTATTGAAGATCACGAAGAAGATGATAAAAGCTCGAGCGATGAAGAAGCTATGGCGGAGAAGGCGAAGCAGAAGCTATGGCGGAGAAGGCGAAGCGGAAGGATAAAAGGAAAAAGCGATTACGAGAGGAAGCTGCAAAAGCTAAGAAGCGCGGCGTTTGCTATCTGAGCCGCGTTCCTCCGCACATGGATCCTCTGAAGCTTCGACAAATTTTATCTCAGTATGGAGAAATTGAAAGGGTGTATCTCACCCCAGAAGGTCAGTAAGTAGTCGATTTTTTCTTTTGAATTTCAGATTTTTATTTTGGTTTATTGATGATTGTTGTGGCAGAACGTAGTTTATTATTGTTATTTTGTTAATTGTCGGGTTGAAATTTGAAAGTGTTGTTTAGTTAATTTTGTTAATTGTTACGCAGATCCCACTGCACAAGTGCGCAGAAAAAAGGCGGGTGGATTTCGGGGACAAGAATTCTCAGAGGGGTAATCTTCGTTTTTGTGCTTTGGCCTTTTGAGCGATGACACTGTTGGGAAACTTCTAATGATTGACTTGGATTTTGTTTCGTTATTTTGATCTTTAATACGAGTAGTACTTTTGGATTAATAAGTAATTCTGTATTCAGATGGGTTGAGTTCACCAACAAGAAAGTCGCGAAGAGAGTGGCTGAGATGTTAAACGGAGAACAGTTCGGTATGTCAACTCAATTGGTTTACTTAGTTGATAAGAATTGTTTAAGAGATCAGATATTGTCATAGAGATTTTCTCATCTTAACAACACTCGTGTTATGCACTTAAGCCGCCTGATGGAAGTTATTTCTGTCAGACCAAGATTTTTTCCACTTAATGGGGCTCATTTTTTTTCGTAATTCGTCTAGTTTTTCTTTCTATTTAAATTTGCCGCTTCCCTATTGATGTTAAATTAGACTGAGTATTTTGGTCACACTTCTTGTCTTTTTGTTGGTTTAGGTGGAAAGAAAAGATCAGCATTCTATTATGATCTATGGAATATCAAATACCTGAGTAAATTCAAATGGGATGATCTTACTGAGGAGATGGGTACGTTCTTCGTTTTAACTTTTGATTATTTTGTGCTATTCTTCGAATCAGAAATATAATAATCAAACTAAATGATTATTTTCAGCGTACAAGAGTGCTAGTCGGGAGCAAAGGCTGGCATTGGAACTCTCTGCTGCTAAGCGTGACAGAGACAATTATATCTCTAAAGTTGACCAGTCCAAAACATTAAGGAAAATACAAGAACGGCTAAAAAAGGTGAATACACCGAATTCCTGTAAAATGTGCTTCGTGGGATATTGACTACGACTCTACGAGATTTTTTATCCAGCTTTTGATTCATCTTTTGTAACGAGTATATTCTTCAGTGTTAACATACCCAATTCATTTTAAATGTTAAATGCAGAAGCAAAAGGTTGATATGGTACCGAAAGTTGTCCGCCACTTTCCTCAGAAAAAACCTGTCCCGAAGCAATCCGGAGATAACAAGGCTCAACTGCCACAAGATATCCTGGCAGGAGTGAGTGATTTATTCTCCCTCTGTGAGCTGTGCCTGATTATCGATTTTCTAACTGTAACTCAATCTACCTATTTCAGGTTTTTGGTGGATCTTCATGATCGGCTTCCCTGGAGCTGCAGTTCAATTTTGCCCCGCCCCCCTTTTTTTGTAATTTCATTTTCCGTGTTTTGTTAAATGTTGATGCAAAACGAGTATTTATTGAACAAAGTGTTACTTGCATTGTTGTTTTACTTTTTTTTGGTTTTCCACAAAAATATATCAACAAGAAATAAAAATAACTTTTTTTGGTTTTCTACAAAAATATATTAACAAGAAATAAGAATACAAGAAAAAGGAATCACGCCAACACATATAAAACCACCACAAATGTAACACATCAAATCTCATGCATCTTACATCAATGAAGTTGTTTCTTGAAGCTGTACAAATTTATTAAAACATTTCATGACTTGATTACAAATGAAATTGGTTGAATAAGATGGAGAGTTTGACGTGAAGTAATATATAAAATCAGTTGCAGCATCCACCACCTTGAGCAACTGTTCCATTCCCGCCCGCTTGACCTTGATTCCGTGCATAACCGACCTTGATACCCGATGACTGCAATCGTAGTTAAGTACAGGCATATTAGTATAGCATTAAACATAAATATAATTTTCAATCTTATTAGAATGCACTGAAAACATCAAATCAAAGACCAATAGTGTTTTAAACCTCGTTAGATACATCAAAGACGCCTTCCTGAATCTTTTGAAGTATCTTGGTGGCAGTCTTAGTGAACGCCTGCATATTAAATATGTTATAACAGGAGATGAAGAAATGAAGCGGGATAGAGGCACAACCAAGAAGATTAAGGATACACAACATTTCTAAAAATAAGTTCTCTAACTTTTCTTCAAAATATGGTACCTACCTCCTCAACGTTTTGGCCTGTTCTTGCAGATGCCTCCAAGAATAGAAGCCCGTTTTCTTTTGCAAACTGCTCCCCTTCCTCTTTACTTACAGCCCTTCTGTGAGCAAGATCACTTTTATTTCCCACCAACATGATTGTCATATTTGGGTTTGCATGTTGCCGAGCATCTTCAAGCCAGCTTGCAAGATGATTAAATGTTTCCCTCCTTGGCAAGTAGAACATATTGAAGTATCAAAAAGTTGAAATTCTAACGGAAACTGAACTCATAATCCTCTGTTAGATATTCCCATTCATAACAAAACGAGCTAAACACATAACTTCGCCAAAAAAGATTAAGCCCTTTTTACAATAGACTGAACTGATAGACCTAAGCCTCAGTCATCAACTACTATGCTGAGTGTACAAGATTCCAGTCAACTATAGTCAACAATAGCATCAACCGTTGTTGACTTGTCGGTCGTATAACAAAGACCGTGACCCTAAAAATCAAAATGGTTTAAGTACCTGGTAATGTCGTAAACAAGTAGAGCACCAGCTGCTCCTCTGTAATATGATCTAGTGATGGATCTGAAGGATTCTTGACCAGCCTGAACAAAAAAAATTGAATCCCCAAATTAACCCCACTTGAAGCAATTGCTAAACCTCCCCTAATCCTTTTCGAGAAGGACTAATCCTAAAAACTACTTATGAAAATTGCTTATGTATAATCGATTATCTAAACCACCACACACAATTAAGCATGAAAATTGAAATTAAAAAAGAAAAAAAAAAAGTGATTACAGTGTCCCAAATCTGAAGCTTAAGTGGCCTGCCGTCGATGGTGACCATCCGGGCCCCGAATTCAACTCCGATGGTGAGATCGTGCACCGGCTGAAACCTCTTATCGGTGAATTGAAGAAGCAAACACGATTTCCCGACACCTGCAACACAAAAATCGAACGGATTACAAAAGGGCGAGAAGTTCAACCGGTGTGTTTTAGGGGCCCGGCAACCGTATCTCACCCGTGTCGCCGATGATTATGTACTTGAAGAGGTAGTCGTACGACATTCTTCGCCGGAAAATTTGATCTTCGCGATTGATTGTATTTTAGCTTAATTGAAGTTTTGAATTATTTTTGTGGATTCTGTGAAATACAAATGCAGACGCGTACGGAACACGTGTTCTTTATTTCTTTTTTATTTTTTTAATAATTAATATTATCATCATTTCCTAATAAGATATTTCTCGAATATTAACAAAAATGTTTGTGACAACGAGTAATATTATTGCAAAAATTGCTCATTTAAAATTCTAAATTTAAAATCGATTAGTCCTAATTTTCATTTTTGTTGAATTTCGAGCAACAAGCTTTGGTTGAACTCCAAATAAGGTCGTGAGATCGGACAATCTTCCTCGCTCGTTTTCCACCTTTCACAAATTCAACGACATTAAATTGTGGAATAGTTGAATAATTCTAATGAAATATTAGTAATATCTACATACTTAAAATTAAGAACAAAATGATGAATGAAAAACGCAGTCTCTAGCTTTCCGATTTCTGCCCCGGGGCATATTCGCATTCCACCACCGTACGGGCTAACTTTTCTACTCGTAGTAGTGTCCTAAATACACCAAGAATTTAGAATTATATATGTATTTTTTTACTTTGTTTTTTTTCAAAAATATCAATTATTACTTACGAGCCATCTCCATGGGTCGAACTCGGAGGGGTTTGGATGGAGTGTGGGATCGAGATGAGCAGCTAAGATAATAGGCAGCACTTGCCATCCTTCAGGAATTATATATTCTGCAAAATAAAAAATATATATAACAAATTAATTAATTAATATATTGAAAAATTAATAATTTACAAATAAAAATAAAATGAATGAATTAGCTCAACCTTTGTAGATAACATCCTTGAGAGCTTTCCGGTGCACAAATTTAACCAGATTTCCACACCGCAAAGATTCATTTATCACCTACTTATTAATTAATTAATTAATTCAAATTAATTTTAATTAAGAAAAAATTATAATTACATATTATAAAAATAAAATACACACGTACATGAGATGTGAATTCCATATTCTTGTAATCTTCCCAATTCAAACACTCTCCATCCTTATTTGTTTTCCTCACGTCCATGTGTTCATCCTCGAGTTTTTGAAGGGTCGACTGCGGAGCATGGGCTAGAAAATAAACGACGAGGGCCATGAGCCCGGAAGTCGTCTCGTAGCCGGCTAGCAAAAGGTCCAATAAAACGCTCACTCTTTCCTCGTCGTTCAAACAATCATTTTCCAGAATCTCGTCTAGGAAATCTCCTCGTCGTTGTCCCATTTGTTTCTCCCGCCTTTTTGTTATGATATCTTTTAAAGTGGATGAAATTCTTCTTCTTGCCTAGACACAATTAAAACTCAAGTCTCATATCATACATTTCACTTTAGTTCGTTTCAGTTTATAAACGAAATCGGAACGTATATAACTAATTACGCTTACGTTAATGGCCTTTGAGTAAGCCGTACCCGGAATGTAGAGAGGCAACGAGACGAAACCCTCCATGAACGTCGAAAAATCTCCCAATATTTCAGCAGCAAGCGGCTCATCCGGATCGACACTCACCAAATTCTTAAGCATCAGATAAAATGTTAACTGCACCATGACCAAATATATTTTTAGTATAATTTTGATGATGAAAATATGTAATTAATTAATATTAATACCTGTTTTGCTTCTTTAGTGAAAATCACTCGACTCTTTTCCTTCCACGAATCGATCAACGAGACACACATCTTGTCGACACATTCGAAAAAACGAGGGCTCGATTTCGAGGCGTTGACGAATTTAATCGCGACACTCCTAAGCTTCTTGTGGAGGTCGCCCGTCACCATCATCATCGAAAGTTGACCGAGGATGTCGTGGACGGGCTTAGGGTAATTGCTTTGAAACAACGTCCCCTCGTTTTGAAGGATAAACATGTTGAGATCATGGTCGCATGAGACGATAGTCGAGCTTCCGAAGAGATGGGATTTGAAAACCTTTCCGTATTTAGAACAACGTCGGAGGAGGAATTTGCCCGGTGAGTTCGATTTGTGAGGCTTCAAGAAAGAGAGAGTTTCTCCTAACAATGGAATATAACCCATGCTTCCATTTGGTACTAGTTTTTCGCCTACTTCCGATTGTTCGATTTCGGAAGAAATCGAGCTTTTAAAAACCTTGAAAATGAAAAGTATGGTGAAGGAAAGAGGTAACACTAAAGCAAAATATACAACCATGATTTATGCAAGTGTTTTCAAGGCCCTTCTTATATATATGTATATAAGGTTTATAAATGTTATGGAGTATGTAGTATTTATAGTTATTGTCTATTACTTAGTCTTTGTTTTATAATGACAGTATCTTAATTGTTTTTTCCAATCTGAAAATTGTTTGAAGCAAAATAGCCTTGCATGTACGTAGATACACGAAGAAACGTGTTGAATGAAAATACGAGGAAAGCAAGTGTGACAGCAATGAGTTTGAAGCATAACAAGTTCCCTAAAGAAGAGTCAATGTAGTGATTAAGTGTATAAGTTGTGACAACTTTTGAAAGCAAAATGTTTTGACGCTGATGTTGATGTTTGCAGTGAAAACCCGACCGCAAATGGCTTGCTCAAAATAGCTTTCATTACTTAATTCGATTAAGCAAATGATTATGCATAATGTTTTTTCTCTTATAATAATTGAGTTGCGATGTATAAGGCGTGTGCACAACTTGACGTAAATTTACTCGACCGGTCGATTAGATTCATCACACGATCATTCGTGTAAATTTCATGAGAGATGATGATTGCTTGTGTCATGATAAAACTTAAAAAAAAAAAAGGGGACTCTTATGTAATTTATAAATTTATTTGGTAACTTTTTGAATTACACAAAATTACAGAGGCAAAATTGCAATTTGCTCAAATTATCCATTTTCCTCTGTTTCTGGTTCTGGATAGACAGTTAGACACCAATTTTCACCACAGCCACAAAAAATGTTTTCAATCCTCAACCCAAAATCTTCCTTCCATCCGATTTCGAGCCGTCAGACCGATGATCAGTCAGACGAGAAGTTCTCGAGGATCAAGCGCGTGGTCCTCACGGGGCAAGGCCGTACGAAGCTGAACAACGATCCGGACAGAGAGTTCTACTCGGTCCCTCGATTCGTAACTCACGTGGACAACAGCTTCATCTCCTCGTTGACTAGTCTCTACCGGGAGGTCCTGAGGCCCGATTCGGAGATCCTCGATCTGATGAGCTCATGGATTAGCCATCTGCCCGAAGAAGTCGAGTTCCGGAAAGTGGTCGGGCACGGGCTCAACGGGCAGGAGCTCTCGAAAAATCCGAGGCTCGACTATTTTTTCGTCAAGGATCTGAACAAGGATCAGGACTTTGAGATGGAGAGCGAAAGTTTCGATGCGGTATTGTGCACGGTTAGCGTGCAGTACCTTCAGCAGCCTGAGAAGGTCAGCTCGATATTCACAAATTTAGACGTGCCCAATGGCTCCGGTTTCAGAGCGGTTCCGATTCCAGCTTTTTTTTTCTCTCCAAATTTGCTTGTTTTGTTTTAAAAAATGAGAATTATTAATTGGAACCGATGATTCCGAAAGGTCTAGCTCAATTTTTTTGGGAATCGGAATTGAATCGGTTAAAATTGGTTCTAGTTCTGGTTAAAATTGTTTTGTCTCGTGTTTTTCGTAGGTGTTTGCGGAGGTTTTGAGAATACTGAGGCCTGGAGGAGTGTTTATAGTGAGCTTCAGCAACAGGATGTTTTACGAGAAGGCTGTAGGCGGTTGGAGAGACGGGACGGGTTATAGCCGCGTGCAATTGGTCGTGGAGTATTTTCAGTGTGTCGAGGGGTTCACACAGCCTCGAGTTGTTCGGAAGCTTCCGAATGCGGCTGATGGAGATGACGATAGCTCGATTATGGGTCGGATCAGAGGGGTGTTGGGGTTGTTGTCCGGGTCGGATCCTTTTTATGCAGTCATAGCTTATAAGAACTTCAAACCTGTTTATGAATAAAATCTGTTTGTTTTTGTTTATGTGAAATTTCTATATGACAAGTTTTTGTCTCAAAACTTGTCCATACTAATGTAACAGTCAGATTATTGAAATAATATTCAATTTTATTCACAATTGAGTTTAAATTGCTTGAGTTTATTTTTTTTTTTTAAAATAATTTACGAATAAATTATAAAATATTGAAATGGAAACAATATTTAATTTAATTAATTTATTTGTTTTTCTATATTTTTTAATAATATAATGTGGTTTACATTTCTTATCTACTACTACTCCCCAATCTATTCCTCTTCCTCTCCCTCTCCCTCAGTCCCTCTTCCTCTTACTCAAGAAAAAAAGAGAAAAAAAAATGGCTTCTGCAAGTAGTCTTCATCTGAAATTGGTTGAATGCTGTCATTTCACCACCTCCATCCCTAAGCCCTCTTTTCCCTCTTCGCTCTCTCTAAAACAAATCCATTTCCCAGTGCCCTCTTCGTCCCTTTCCCTCAATTTCAAATCCAAGATTTCGCCGCTGCTCCCGTTCGTTGCGCAGACTTCAGACTGGGCACAGCAAGAAGAAGAGGAGGAGGAGGAGGAGAAAATCGGAGATTCTCCCGTGGAGGAGAGCGCCGATATCGACGGTGGAGGTTCGGAGGAATCCTTTTCCGAGCCGCCGGAGGAGGCCAAGCTCTTCGTCGGAAACTTGCCGTATGACGTTGATAGCGAGAAATTGGCGGAGCTCTTCGACCCGGCTGGGGTTGTCGAGATATCTGAGGTATATAGCAATACCAATTTGTTCGTTCTCCTCTTTTAGGGTTTTTACACATATTTATCGTGTTGGGTTGGAATCGAAAATCTAGCTATCGGTGTGTAGATTCACTTAATAGGAATGATGGAATATTATCAATTTCAGTGATGAACTTGTTATCGGATTCGGCTTGAATGTATTGATAGTTGATATTATTTTGACATGAATTGTATCGTAGGTTATTTACAATAGGCAAACCGATCAAAGCCGAGGGTTTGGATTCGTGACAATGTGCACTGTGGAAGAAG
Organism: Euphrasia confusa; assembly: GCA_954870475.1. Classification (NCBI taxonomy): domain Eukaryota; kingdom Viridiplantae; phylum Streptophyta; class Magnoliopsida; order Lamiales; family Orobanchaceae; genus Euphrasia; species Euphrasia confusa. Next base: position 33,163,220 of record OX940966.1, read on the forward strand.
CTGAGAAGGCTGTTGAGATGTTTAATGGCTATGTAAGTTGATACTGAAAATTCGGGTTGAATATTTGTTTCACTGATCATTCTCGTGAAGTGAATTCTTGGATTGTTACAGGATCTGAATGGAAGACTCTTGACCGTAAACAAGGCTTCTCCTAAAGGTTCACAACCTGACAGGGAAAGAGTCCCTAGATCGTACGAGCCCGCCATGAGATTGTACGTCGGCAACTTGCCTTGGCAAGTGGATAATGAACGCTTGGAGCAGTTGTTCAGCGAGCATGGCAAAGTGGTGGATGCTAGAGTAGTTTATGACAGGGAAACTGGGAGGTCGCGTGGGTTTGGATTCGTTACAATGTCGGGCGAGGTTGAGCTCAACGATGCCATAGCAGCCCTTGATGGAAAGGTAAACTTTAATGCTAAATTAGCGGTCAATCTCGTTTTCTCACTATGGAAAAAAACGTGAATGTGTTTACTACTTTGGCTTTGCAGAGTTTGGATGGACGAGCGATACGAGTTAATGTAGCCGAGGAGAGACCAAGACGCAGTTTTTGATTCAAACATCACTCCTTGCTACAACATTTGATTTTCGGGGTTTTTATTTGAATTTGAACATGTTATTTAATCAACTTTTAAACTCTTGTGTTCAATTCTAAAGCTTCTTTTGAATGGTTCTGTATGAGTTAGAAAATTTTATTGAATTGAATGATGCATCACTCCTTTTTCTTCAATTGATGAAGTATATTAAGTCATTAACTATGGTATAAGGTTATATATTTTTTTTTATCAATTTGAGCCCCGCTGTAATCGGGACGAACATCGTTGATGATAAAGTTTCAGATTGTTTTTTAAACACAACACCTCTGCCCATGTAACTCTTTTCTTTTCTTTAATATTAGAATGTAGCTGTCATTCGTCATTCTAAAAACATCACATTGAACTATACATTCTACCCCGAATCACAACTTGTGGTGGTTACAAGTATCTGACTACATCTAATCTAAGCCTTCACCCTATTGCTTTACATCGAAAAACAGAGGCATATATGCCCATTACAGCTACTGCTTAATCATTTCTTAGGATTATACGACTGTTGATTGCGAATCGAATCTTCAAGCAGCAATCCCTCGGACGGTTGCAACGTAGCAATATAATCTCCATAGAGTTACATTATCCTGCAAAATCAAACATTCTAATAAGCTTTCAGAATAAGGAAGGGAAGATAAGAAAATGTTCTGCTACTAACCAATCCGTCCAAATCAACATGCACTTCATCGTCCGATAATTTCTCAGCATTTCGAATCAATTCCACCACTCGATCAAGATTTTGGAGTGGTAGACTCTGAATCGATTTGCGAAGTTGCAGCTTCTCAGCAATGGTCATTGGCCTGTTGAAGAAAAGTAAGATTAGTAAATCAGGGTTAAAACAGTTTAAAAACAAACCAAAAATATTAACACATCTCTATATACTGTATCTACTTGGAAGTATATTATTGAACACTGAGGAGATACCTGCAACTTGTCATCGAGACATTCAGCAATTCTTCGAGCTTCTGCTCCATGTGATCCAACTGATAAACACATTTTCAATATGGATTAGTTTATACGACATAAAAAGCTCGTTTTACTTCAAAAACTAAGAAAACCTTACTGTGTCAAGAAACTCATTAGATTGGTTCTTCACGAGCTGCTCAACCTTAGTGGAGTCGCTTTCTAACAGGAACCTCAAATCATCGTCAATCTGAGGATAGGAAGCCAAAACGAAAAACTATTACCAATCAATATTTCTACAAAGGATCAAACCCAAATCGCTTTAGGAAATAAGGAATCACAGTCAGAAAGACAAGTATGTTACACTTGCCTCAACACAATCTTTGTCATCTATAATGACAGAATTCACGACTGGTCCATTCTTTAGTTGATTCTACACGCAACGCGAGGAAAAAATAGCAATGTTAATAAAGTGATTAAAAACCAAGATAACTAACACTGATAAAAAAAAGTTGCAAACATCCACAGTTAACTACTTTGCCCGATTGCGACACCAAATCAGAACATAGAAACTGAAATAATAAACTGTTTGTTTGTAGCAATTTGATATGCAAAAATATGTAAGCAATTCGATACAGACATGGGCACACTCGATAAGAAAATATCATTTCAGTTCTGCACAAGAACATTTACACCCTAAAAAAGACTGCCAAGTAAAATTTCAAGAACATACAATTTTTCTTTTCCATCACTAATCACATCTACAAATTTTCCTTACAACATAAAACATTAAAACACATGTTCACCATTTGCTCTCACATGTATATATATCTATCATAGCCATTATCAAATTATTATTAAACCATTCTTCATTATTATTTACCATTTTTATATCACATCAATTATCATCATTAATTTAACATTACATTATCAGCTCGTCACATTCTAAAAAATCAAAAAACTTGATTCTAACATCATTCCTTTACTTTTAGTTCAAAATCAGAGAACCTCTGAAAATTATGAAGGCATTGTTAGTTACTGGTGGTTTATTTCAAACCAATTTTCAGATTCCATTAAGATAAACAAAGTCTCTTGACATAATATGTAATAACCAAATGACAAACTACAATAATAATTCAAATAGACTATAAAATATTGGTAATCCGCACAATAACTATTGAGACATGCACAAGGAACAATTTAGGCAATTCCTTGACAGATGTTTCACGAAGAAGAGATCGAAGGGGCAAATTTCAATTCTAATGATAATAAATCTCTAGGCATGGATAGTTACTCTTTGGGAGTATAAATGGAATGCTGGGAAATAGTGAATAACGAATTGTTGTAGGATTTTTTAGGAATTATGGAATGTTATTGGTTTGACGAATGATTCGTACGCCTACTTGACACCCATGTAAAATAATTCAATGAAAACAATGAATATTTTTTACTAATAGTAAATATTGGTGCCAAATGAAGTTGTCAAAGAGTCGAGAAGTAAATAAAAAGGCCCTGGAATCTGGCTTTTTGGATATTGCGATGGACGAAAAATAATTGTACATTTATATATATAAAAATTAATGTACTTGTAAAAAACGTTTTAAAGAGGTAAAAATAACACTTTTAAAGTAAAAAGGTAATTATTTCAAGGGATTATTAGAATAATAAGCAGTTTAATTATAGAAATTATAGAAAAAACACAAATTTAATATACTATGATATATACTAACTTTGTCCCAACTAATTATACACATTTTTTTATGTCCAAACTAATTGTGCACACCCCTAAAAAAATTAAAAACTTTACCTTTTCATTTAAAAATATAATTTTACTCATATTTTTTCAATTGCTTTTTTAAATTTTACACATACCTACTTTACTTTTAACTTAAAAATACATTTTCTCTTTACTTTTTGGTCAAAAAGTGAAAAGTAACATTTTTCTTAATCTACTACCGATCAACCAGCATATAAACTTTGGACAAAAGTAGTACTCCCTCTGTCCCAAATCTATAGTCAATTGTGGTCAACATTGACTTTTTTTGTCCGTCCAATACATATGATAAATAATATACAAAAATTATGAAAAAATAACTAAAATATAATTTAACTATTGAATTTTATTTTAGTAATTTTTTCATAATTTTTGTATATTGTTTATCATATGTATTGGACGGATCAAAAAAGTCAACGTTGACCACATGTGCCTATAGCTCTGGGACAGATGGAGTAATATTTATTCTGTTTCAAGAGAGTTAAAACACTTTTTTTTTTGGAAATATCTTACAATAGTTGAGACACCCTAAAAAATAAAATAAAATTTTAAATTTTTACTTTAAATTTATCCCTACTTTATCCTTTAAATTTACCTTTACTTTATCCACTAGTTTTTAAATTTTATTCACAACAAATTTACATATAATATAAAAATACATGTTCACATTATTTTTTATTAAAAAAGTCAAAAACCACATTTTTCTTAATATTCAGCAAAGTGTAAATATTGCTAAGATAGAGAGAATATACGCTACTATTGTGTATTTATAAAGATATCTATGTTGATATCTATAAAGATATCTATGTGCTCTATTTGAAAAATGTAACTTACGTCAAGTAAGGTGCAATTACTATGGAAGGACTTAAAAAAGACTTAAGAATTCCATTTACTTCAAATAAGTTCAAATAAGTGTGTAACTACTATGCAAATTTTTTCAAGAAAGAAGTAGGACTACTTCCTTAATCTCATTCCAATTTAGTTGTCTTTTAAAAGTTTAAACACCCATTGTTTATGGGGAGATTTTTAAAATTTTATTATTCCAAAACTTATCTATTTACATTAATACTATTACTTTTTCACCTCACATTTATTACTTATAAAACAATACCTAATACTTTATTTTTTTATTTAACACATAAAAATCTATTTTTACTTAAAATTCGTACTCATTTTCTCAAAATATTGGCAAATATATACTTTGATAGTGTCACGCGTTTCATAGTTAATTAAGAAATTGCCTATTCAAAACATCACAACAAGAAAGGAGTACAATAGTACTTACCGAACATTCACGTTTAAGCTTCTTACGAGATTGTTGTGTTTCGTCATTCTTGCAAGAAGAGGGATCAAAGCTTAAGAGTTGGTCTTTACATTCCAAACACGATTGGATTCGACAAATGGAAAGTATTGGATCGATCATCTAAAATATATCTCAAAAAAATTAATATGTTTGAAAAAATTGATAAATAACATTTTGAGGTTTCACGAAACTAGTATAAAATGAATGTATATCCCCTAATTTAAAACACATTCACAATCTTGATGTACAATTCATGCCTACTTAGATATGATATCAATATAACAAGGTTACCATCACTTCACGAATGATTCATACTCATTAAAAATCTATTTCACTCTACTCAATTTATTAATAATAATAAAATATTAAAACAACTTTCGTTATACTTTATCTCGACAATATTTGCCAAGAAAAAGTAATACTTCATTTATTTCTTAAAACGATACATATTTTTTTTTTGGTCATCTTTTAAAATAGTACACCTTCTATGTATAGAATGTATAGAATGTCTTTTTGCAACTTTATTCTCTCAATACACATTTATTTACCTTTATACCACTACTTTTTAAACTAATTTTATTACTTACACATCAATACTTATTATATCCTACTTTATATTTTTAAATACACAAAAAATCATTTTTTCTAAATCTACGTACATCTTTCTTTATAAGAAAAGAATGTATGCAAACAATTAAGAAACTAAAGAATAACATTTTACTTAATTTTCGTGTCTAAATAAATTGTGAAATAATAAAACGGGTTGAAAGATTTAGTTTTGAAGGAAGCAAACATTTGAGGGGAGGAAGAAAAGAGTATTAACAAAGTACTTATTGATAACCTTAGCAAGGTTGGAAAGATAATGTTTTTAAAAACTTTCCATTTAGGAGTGAGTGAATGTTAGAGAGATGGATGAAAGGAGTATAGAAAAGGTACTTATTGATAAACTTCATTGAAGGAAAGAAGTATGTACAAGGAATATATATATATTTAAGTACCTCGTCAACCTCTTTAGTAAGAGTAGACACACTTTGGTGAAGCAACGATTTTAATCTCTCTTTTTGTGAGTCAACTAGTAAGGCCCCAATACCATTAGAGAACAAAGGTTTTGTTTTCTCAACTCCATTTAAGTTTCCTACTAAATGAGAAGTTGAAAGAGAAAAAGGCACACGCCCTTCATCTCTAGATAGCAATTGTGCCACCTCGCTAGAATAAAAACCAAAGTAATCGGGACCAACTTTATTGTAGATAGTAGTCGGGCAATCACGATTTTTTGACATAATGATATCTGCATTAGAAAAATATTGAGTATTAATGAGGGTTTTATTATGAATGATGTCTAAGCTTGGGCAAATTTTGTTGAAATATTACTACAGTAAAACCTCTATAAATTAATACTTTCTTTATAAATTAATACTTTCGTGACTGTAATAAACTTTGCCCAAACTTGGGCAATGAATGGAGGGTAATGTTTTATTATGAGCAATAAACATTTTTCATAATGTATAAATTAATACTCAAAAAGTATAAATTAAGCTCCGTTCATTGCTCCGTTAATGGTATTAAAACATTACCTCCGTTCATTGCCCCGTTCATAAAGAAAAAATGTCTATTGTTCATAAAAGGAGGTAATATATTAATTAAATTATAATGATTTTTAAGCTTAAAAAAAAGAGAAAAAATGTCTATTATTCATAAAAGGAGGTAATATATTAATTAAATTATAATGATTTTTAAGCTTAAACAAAAGGTTGGAGCGATGTAGAACAAAATGAAAAACTTCTTTTACAATCCAAAAGACTTGAGTTTGACATGTAAATTACTAATGTCAAATAACAATGTTGAACACAATTAGCAATTTCAAATACATTCCCAAAAGCGACTAATAGCCTAATCATTTTGCTTGTTCTAAAGGTTATAATATAAGTGACTAATAAAGAATGCTCAATTTTATACTACTTTTGTCTCGTAATAATGATCTCGTTTTCTTTGCAATTTTTACAAAAGAAGTGAAATCATTACTACAGGACGAATGAGTATACCATCTCAATTCAGAATAATTGACATACTTACGTCTCGTAATAATGATTACACATTCTTTGAAAGAAATGTGATCATTAGCAAAGTTGTAAGAGTATATCATCTCAGTCCAAAATAATTGACACACTATTGTTTTGTGGAAGTTTCACCATAGTTAACACACCTTTGGAGAAAATTACACTTAAATTAAAAAACGTGATTTTTAGTTTGTATAATTATAAAAAATAAGGGTATTATACGTAATAATGTATAAGTATTGAAGTAGTTGGTTGAAAAAACAATAATATAAGGTAAGGGTAAATAAAATTGAATTAAAAAGATAAAGTATTTATATATGTGCACTGTTTTAAGAAACAATCAAAATAAAAAAATATTCTATTTGTCCCAGAGATACAGGCACAAGTGGTCATCGTTAATTTTTTTTGTCTTTCCAATAAATATAATAAACAGTATACAAAAATTATAAAAAAATAACTAAAATAAAATTTACTAAAAAAGTTATCTTTTTCTCATTTTTCTATACTGTTTATTATACTCTCTCCCAGTAAACATGCAATATTTTTTTGGCACAGGAATTAAGAAAAATGTTTTTTTTTACTGTTTTGTCAAAAAAATAATGGATCAAATGTATTATTAAATTGGAAAATAAATTAGTTGTGAGTAGAGTTCAAAAAATAGGTGATAAAATAAAAATAAATTGTATTTTAAAACGAAAAAATAAGAATATATTTTTAGAATATATCAACTATTATGGAACATCCCAAAAAGAAAAGTAGTGCAACTATTATGGGAGGGAGATGGTATGTATTAGACAAACAAAAAAGTAAACGTTGAACAATTGTGTCTATAGCTCTCAAATGAGAAAAATTGAAAAAAAATGTAAAATTTATTATAGTAATATAGAATAGAAGAAAGGCACACAAGTGCAAAATTACAAAAGACATGGTTGTGTACTTTTGTTCTCAACTCATAGAAATAACAAAAGATAAATCAAAGCATCATCTTTTCCATTTATCTAAACTTTTACAATGTAACCACTCAAATGTCTAAAAACAAATCAAAGCATCATCTTTTCCATTTCTCTAAACTCATACAATGTAACCATTCAAATGGCTAAAAACATTTATTGACAAGTAAATCCCTATAGAAAACATCTCAAAGCGCTAAACACAATAGGTCTTCCCTAAATAAACATCACTTTGAAGTTCACCTAAAAGAACAATCCTTACAATGGTTCTCAATAAGGTTCTATGAACAAACATATTTCAAAGATCATGAGTCGACAACGTATAGCAACTCTCATCTTATTTTGATTAAGTTAGGCATCTCTCGAGTTAATTCTTGATTGTGAAGGCATGTATCCTTAGAACTCACAAGGTGTGAATCAATATTCTATTAATTCTTGATAGTGAAGGTATGTATCCTTAGAACTCACAAGGTGTGAATCAATATTCTATGTTTAAGTCGCATCTCTCGAGTTTATTCTTGATAGTGAATGTACGTATCCTCAGAACTCACAAGGTGTGAATCAATATTCTATGTATATATAGCCTAAAAAACACATATTTGAGCCAACAACCTAACAACGTAAAATTTCTATAAATTAATATTCGATAGATTAATAAATTTTTTAAATTAATAAAATCTTTTGATATCGACTTAATATTTTAAATAAAAGAAATATTTAATAAATTAATAACCTTAAAATTTAAAGATTTTTATTAATTTATAGAAGATTTACTGTATATTATTTTCTTTGTAATTTTACAAAGAAGTATAGCAACTGCTTTTGAACCGAAAGAGTATACTTCTGTCCCGAACTAATAGTCCTAAATTCTTTATAATTTAGGAAGGACCTATCACCATTAATCCAAGATAAAAGAAACATTTTTGTTTTTGTCTATGTCAATTGTAGTGTCTTGGGATTCGAAACAATAACCTCAATTCAAGTGTTCAAACAACTGAGCTAACAACCCTTAACAGAAACATTTTTTTTTGTCATACAATTGTTTGCACAGTTTATTTTTGCTATGACACAATTGTTTGCAAATTAAAAAAAAAAAAATTACTTTTTTTCAACCAAATCAAAATAAACATGATTTCATACCAAAAATTCACTTAAAATTGAATCTCAACAAAAACAAACCATTTCATATTTCAGATCTGAACATACAGATTTCGACCTGGACAACATACCTGTGGATATAACTCAGAGAGGTCAAAACTAGGGCGCCGCGACAAGGGGAGACGATCCTCCTTTGGATCTCTAACCTTTTTTTATGGATGCGGCGGCGTTTTCAAAGAAAGGAAAAATAGACCTAGACAATGGTTCTAGCGGTTTATTTATAGCACATTTTCGAGCATTGGGCCTACCGGTGTGAACGGTTTGATTATTATTCACGACACAACAAAATATTTTCTATTTATTTATACTTTTTTTTCTAAAATATTATTATTTTACTTTAACTATTTATGGACATTTTCTTTTGTTGATTTCTCAAATAAATATTTACATTTTTAAAATTAAAATAATTATTTTATTTTTTAATTTAAAATATTATTTCAATTTTAATTTTTTCACTTGTCCTTTTTAAACTTTACTCACAATTACATTAATTTTTAATTTAAAATTATAATTTTACCTTGAACTATTTTGTCAAAAAATAAAAAAGTATCATTTTTCTTAATTTACTTCAATCGGTGCATAAATAGTTGAAACGAATATAGTAAACTTTTTTTTTTTTATTATTTTCCCTTAAAACAGCTTATAAATTAAAAAAATTATAATTTTATTTTCTCAATACATATTTATTTACATTTATATCACTGTTTTTTTAATTAAATATTTTATTATTTACAAATCAATGTTTATTATACAATCACTTTATATTATAAAATACAAAAAAAATCAATTTTATTTATGCTTAAAAGATAAAGTGAGTACATTTTTTTAAAGGTCATTTTCAAAAAATGTAATTATGTTACTACATATTATAATATAAGCTTAATCTTTAGTCAAATTATAGAAAAGAAAGATTTACCAAATTCACCCTTCTAATTCTAATTGTATTAAACTATTTAATATTATTATATAAAACCAATACCCAATCCAACCGTATTAGCTGAATATGTGACCTAGTTTTTTTCGTTGTCCTCTCCAATCGGTCCTCTCCAATGGAAATCAATCTAGTTTTTTCCGTCGTCCTCTCAAATCTACCTAATAAGGGTTACTGGATTACTGGGCTCTCCAATCCAATTCGAACCCCAAACTTCATACTCTCAGGCTCGCATTTCCCCCCACCCCTCTATTACTCGTTTGAAGATCTACTACTATGTAAACCTTAATTGCAGGCTCAGGCTCCGGAATCTTCCTCCCGTGTCCGCCACTAAGAAGGATTTCTCGCCTCCGCCAGAATCTCACTGCGGAAATCGGGTGCTCGCCGTCGTGGTGTGCTCCACGGTGGTGTGCTCCGCGGTTACCATAGATCTAGCCATAGCGAATCGCGTGCTTTACAAGCTCGCGCTTGTTCCGATGAAGGAATTCCCCTTCTTTCTGGCTCAGCTCACCACCTTCGGGTACGTGTTCGATAATTTTCCGATTATTTCATTTCTTTTTTTTTCCCACTTGAATGTGTGACCTAGTTTTTCAGTCGTCCATTCAATTTTTTTAGAGATGATGTTTATGCAAGTTGTTTTTAAGTTAGATTGTGTTTTGGTTAAGTTTTTGTTGAGTGATGTTTTTTAGTGGAATTGAAACATTGTAGGTGGATCCTTGATGGGCAGTGCCCGGTGCCGAATAGATCCAATTACATTATTGAATTGAAGATCTTCTTGCCCCAGATATATTCTAAGCCTCCCGGACCGATGATGATGTCGTTAAAGGTTTCGATATCGGACTGGAGCAAATTGCATTTATCCCCTTCTTGGTGCATCCATTTTTTGCTAAAATTTCTTGGTTCAGACACCTTTTGATGGTTTAAATTATTGGTTTACTATATTTAGAGGTGTAGTGTATTAAACAGTTTAACATGTGATTTTCATTTCACGAATCAATAGTGCATCTTTTGGTAGTTTAAACTATTGTTAACATTAAACTGTATTCTATATAACATGAAACTGTATTTCATAGTATCAATTCTATAGTGTAATTGATAGTGTCATTCATAATCTATATGCATAGTGTCAAACTGTCAATCATAATCTATAGTGTAATCATAATATATATGCATAGTGTCAATCATAATCTATAGTGTAATCCATAGTGTCATTCATAATCTATAGTACAATTTTTCTTATTATTTTGTGTAATATATAGTGTTATCGATAGTGTCATTCATAATCTATAGTACAATTTTTCTTAATGTTTTTTGTGTTGTTTTTAGCGTACAATTTTTTAATTAATATTACAGTACAATTTTTCTTAGCATACAATAATCTATAGTACAATTTTTATTAGCGTGCAATTTTTTTTTTGTGTTGTTTTTAGCGTACAATTTTTTAATCAATAGTACAATTTTTTTTAGCGTACAGTTTTTTTTTTGTGTTTTTTTTAGCGTAATTTGTTTTTTGTGGGTGTTTTTTCACCTTGTGGAGGGGTAGCCGAAAGATGAAGATGAGGATGGATTCACAAACCGATGCACTGATGATTTTATTCCAACATGGAATATCTGTAGAGGGAAGAAACACGAAATCTATAAATTAATTTTAGGGGTGAAATTTTAGTTTAAAATATTTAAACGTGAAAATGACGGTGGAGGCACTGAAGAGGACTAAGTCCCCGCCGTGGAGGTAGATGATGAGGGGCAGCTTTTTGTTCTTGGGCGGGCTCACCGGGCTGTAGAGGTGGATCAAGGATGAATTAAAGCAAGTCCAAATTTAATAGAAAGATTAAAATAGACAAATTCAAATTGAAAAATCTACTTAAATTATGAATATAATTAATATCAATACATTAAATTATATATATTCCAAAAATTAGTTACCTTTTTTATTAAGAATGTAAACTATGTTATTTTTTTAAAAATCATAAAAGCATTCTTATTTTTTTTCTAAATTACTCTTTTTTAAATAGAATAATTTTTATTTATTTTAAATATATATTTTTATTCTTATTTTTTATTTACTTTTCAAACTTTATTTAACATAAATTAAATTTTTTAATTTAAAAATAATTTTTAATTTTTTGATTATTTTTTTTTAAGTAATAGTAATCTTTTTTTAAATAATGCATAAATAGTTGAGAGTTGAGACTGAGATGTGTCGTCATCTACAGTAAAATCTTTATAAATTAATAGCCTTGGGACTTTAAAATTTTATTAATTTAGAGAGTTTATTAATTTATCGAGTATTTTTTTTCATTTAAGAGAACAAGTCGAAACCAGAAAATTCTATTAATTTAGAGTATTAATTTATGGAGGTTTTCCTTTATATAGATCTTTTCAGGACAATGGTGAATTAACTAGTTGTAGATTGGGCTTTGTTTAAGCCCATTCTTATGCCCAAACAAGTTATATTGTTCACCTTTGTGCGAGGCCCATCACCGTGTAATATAGGCTAATAGCCCATCATGTGTTTTTTTTAAGTTGATTCTGATTTGTGATCTACGAACAATGTATCATCACACGTTGACCTATAAACGTGGTCAACCAATGAACGTTCTTTGTGCATTCGCATGAAACGTCGGGGTTCGTTCATTCATCCGTACAATCCACGAGCAATTCCCCCTATAAGAACCCACACGAACTCGAAATGTATACCTCATTCTTGTGCCGCGGTATTTTTCTACATCTCTAATAAGCAAACAAACATAAAGAGAAATACCGCTTCCTAATAATCTACAAGAAGAAAAATAAATAAAAAAAAAACAATTATTCAAAAATAAAATGGCCCGCCAAGTGATTGCTCTCGCCCTCGCCTTCGTCGTTATCGCTGCGTTGGCCACGATGACTTCCGCCAGATCAGCACCCCTCTCCTCCCCGGAGGCTTCCCCTGAGGTGTCTCCGGTGGGATCACCTTCCTACTCCTCGATTTCCGAGGCCCCAAACTCGACCTACGAGGAAATAATATCATCCCCGGCTGCAGCCCCTATTGATGAAGAAAATTTTGATTGATTAATTGAGCATGCATTTTGAGCCTTTTTGCTACTACTGTGTCTTTTATGTTTTGATGACATAAGTTAAGTTGAGATGTTCATTAGTGAGGTGCATGAAGGGCATTTTTAGCCTTTGAACTGCTTGTAACTCAAAACCAAATACTACAGTATAATAATTATTTTTTGAATTCCATTTTTTTGTGCTTTTGTATTTTTTATCTTGTTTACAGTATAGTTTAATACTTTTTCAGTCCTACACTTTTTCAAATGGTTTCTGGAAATCACCAAGCAACCAAAAATCCATCAACCCCTAATTTAAATTGACCCGGAAGTTTATTACCAAGTCAGCTGAACTCCAAAATTATTTGTATGTAAAGTGCGACGTCAAACTTTTTTCAAAAGAGAATATAAAGTTTGAGTTGGACATTCTGCTTGAATAAATACAATTTTTTTAGTATTGAACTTATAAATATAATATATGATGAATAAATTTATTGTTCTAAGTTATGTGAACAGAAAAAAGAAGCAGACCAAAAAATAAAAACAGAGAAAAAAACACAGTCTGAGTTGTGAGGTTGAATTTAAATCTACCAAAGTATTAGTTGGAGCCATAAAGTAAGGTCCCTGAGTGTCATATTGGCTACAGAAATACATAACTACATAATCAAAAAAGAAAAAGAAAAATAAAAAACTAGCAATAACTTATAATTCCCCGTGACATTGTTTAAGCAGGTTTCAGAAACTTTGGGGTGTATTCAACTATAGCAGTTGGCGGAAGACGGCCAATGCAGATCTCGTGAACAGCCGTGAAGAGAGGAAAAAGCTCTAACCATCCTCGGTCCTTCAAAACCTCGTAAACCTCTTTGGCAGTTGAGACACCCTGCAATTTTTATAGGATCAATTTACAGCCACAGTATAATAACACTAATGAAATTAAAATCTGACCTGTAACTTTTGGCCTTGTAACATCTCTGCCTCGAGCTCATCGAAAGATCTCTTGCCACCGTTCCTAGCAAATGCCTCTGCACATTTCCTATTTCTTCCTCCCACTGGTGGTCAATTAGAGTATTATTTTATTTTTTTGCAAAAAACAGAATACATATATATGTGTGTGTGTGTGTTAAATTCTTACGGCAGGTTGTGATTAGGTCAGCTACGCCACAGCTCTCGAAGAATGTACTTTCTTTGACAGAAGGGAAAAGAAGCTTTGAAAAAGCCTTCATTTCTCTCAAACCAATTCTCATGATTGCAGCCTGATAAATTGATTTGTACAGACTTAATACTACTTAATTATGTTTTTTTAAGTAATTTTTCGGGGAAAATAAAAAGAGAGTTAGTTTTACCTTTGTATTATTCCCCATCTCCAATCCATCCACAAATCCTGTATAAATAGCACCCATCAATCACCGTGGCACCATAAAATGAATTCAAGAAATAAAGAAAAAAAAAAACTATCATTATATTGATATAACCTGCTCCAATAGCCACGACATTTTTCAGTGTTCCACATAGTTCAACTCCTTCAACATCTTGGACCTATTCAATATATTTGTTCAGTGACACGAGTAGAAGAATGTATACTCGTGGTTAAATGCTTCTTACAATATACATGTTCAATATATTTCACTCACAGCTGAGACCATAAAGTACGAAGTGTTGAACAGCCGAACCCATTTATCCGCACTCTCTTTATCTTTATCGTTTCTGTACCCAATGGTAGCCTCGCTAAATTTCTCCATCGCAATCTGCAAGCCCAAAAAATCATCCCAAATCACCGCAGAAATTTATAAGAGGCTAGACAATAATGAATTGGTTGTGCTAAGCATAGCCCCAAATACCTCGTTGGCAATGTTTGCACCCATCAACACACAACAGTTAACTCCAAGCTTATCGGAGATGAGGGAAGAAATCATGCATGGGCCTTCCTTTTTCACCTCCATTCCTTTAATCAGAGAAATCGCCTCGGCATCCCCTTTAATTTTCCCGACTATTCTCTTACAAATGCCCTCCATAAATTGATGGGGGGTAACGAATACTAACAAGTCGGCATCCTTCACTGCCTCGATATCAGATTCAGTTGTCCAACAATTAGATTAAACATAAATCATATATTCCACACAATCGTTTAAAGTTTTAGATATGTAAATGCACCTGCATTTTCAAGATCAGGGACAGCAATTACATTTTTACCAAGCTTAATGCCAGGGAGATACTTAACATTCTCCTGCAGTGATTAATTAATCGATTAATTAATTAATCGGTAATTAAGTGAATTAATTACATCCATAAGAACACAGTGAGATACATACGTTAGTTGTATTGATGATTTCTGAGAGTTTTTCACCGGTGGGTAAAATCTCCTCATACACCCACATCCTGACGTCATCTATTCCAGAAATAAAAATTGAAATTGAATACGAAGACGACGACGATCGATCGATAGATTAATTGAAGTAATTAAGTGATCGATTAGTTAATTACCGTGGAAGGAAGGGAGGTTGATTGTGTTGGAGGCGATGAGCTTGGCGGCGACGCTCCCCCAATTGCCACTGCCGACCACCGTGACTCTGGACTTACCGGCCGTCATTTCTACGGCGGCGATGTTCTCAATGTCGACCACGTTGTCCTCGAGCGAAGAAGGCATTGCGGTGGGAGCGAGTGAGAATAGGAGGAGCGATTGGATGAGAGGTGAAATAGGGAAATGATTTCAATGGCGTTGGACACGTTTCGTCAGAATCAGTTCGCTGTACTGTTATTTAAATCTCAACTTTTTTTTTTCTTTTTCTGATATTCTTACTTTCAGTTACATTTCATCGTTTTTATCGGGGAGGAAATTTATTTATTAAAAAAAATGATTTAATGAGTTTGTAAAAATGGTGATTAATTGTTATTAAATAATTGTATTTCAATAAAAACATTTTTATTTTATTTTTAATTTGTGAACAATAGATGCAATATATTGTACTCATAAGTGATAGCCTAAAGGTTTTACTTACTCAATCACTATTATTACAACCATACAAATTCAAAAGTTTTTTTGTGCAACTGAGATAATATTATTCATTGTTCTCTATTCGTTTGGCTGCCAAACTAATGTATAGGTTATCTACTAATGAACTCGATTTTGAACATTTGATGTGATTGAGATTTATACAATACACCTATAGGGCCTCTACAAGACTACAATACACAGTCTTATATATAATCCACAATTAACTCTTTCATGTTCTTGTTTTATTGTGTTTAATTGAGAAAAATAGAATCAAAGTTTTGAATCGGTTAGGAATGAAATCGGACCGAATAAATTCAAGTCCGATTCATTCGTCAATCATGAATTAAACATATCGATGTGGTGACAAGAGCCAGCCAAACATTTGAACTCGATTCAGATTTAAGACCTAAACTAAATACGAGCAAGTCACACAATAAGTATGTGATCGGGCGTTTCAAAAATTGACTAATGGTATGCAAATGTGTGCCTTTGAATTTTCTATGTAAAAACAAACACTACAAAATGTGAGAGTGGGATTGGGATTGGGAACATGCATGACCCAATATTACATTAAACAAAAACAAATTAAACACGGTCGGTCGCTTTTAGAACATGCAGATCACAAATCAATTTCATGCTAAACTCTCGATTTATAATTAATTAATAATAATAACTGTTGGAGTCGAAATTAATTAATTTAATTAATTTTGACTTTGACTAATTTTGACTTTCTTTGGTGAAATATTTATTTTGGGAATATTTATTATTGGGAGGAGAATTCAAGATAAAGAGAGAAAAGATATTCAAGATCTACAAGATAAGGTACAAGATCTTCTAGTTATGGAAGGAGTCTTTTTACCATAGAAGACTAATTACTTGGAGGAGAAGACTTGTCCCTTATAAATACCAACTCACGTGGATTGAAGAGAAAAAAGGAGCTGGAGCGCCATATTTCTGAGAGAGAAAATTTTCCAGCACATGTTTTTATTTTTTTAAATATTTATCCGAGTACTAACTACTCAGTCTCGTGACTGTTTAGTCTTTTATTCTTTTTCTCGGATTATTTTGTATTCACGATTATAGTGAAAGTTTATTGCTTTTGAAGCAGCTTGGTAGGTTGTATTGATTAATACAACTTACGAAGATTATATCCTTGTTCTTTACGATTTCCAGTTGCTGTACTTTTTACTATTTCCGCTGCATAACTGAATCTGCTGTTCTGTGACAGCAGTACTCAATCTGTTGTTCTCTGACAGCAGAACTTAAACTCGTTACAGCGACTGACTTTTCTGTTTTCAGCACGTGGACTGCGAGTCGACCTCTTTTTCAATTGGTATCAGAGCGGGTCACTTGACATACGAAGTGAGATCCGTGCAGTCGACTCAACATGGATTCAAGCTACTTGATTCGTACTATTGTGCTTGATGGAACCAACTACTCCCACTGGAAGGTACGTACTCGTTCCAAAATTAAATCTATTGACACACGTGCGTGGGATGCAGTTGAAGACGGATGGGAACATCCGATGCATGATGATCGTGGAGATCTAGTTCACAAGCCCTCGAAGCTATGGACGAAGGATGAACGAGAAGCTGCTTCCGCAAACGAAAAGGCGTTGACGGAACTCTACGGTTCTGTCGACACAAATATGTTCAGACTAATCAAGAACTCAAAATCAGCAAAGGAGGCTTGGGACACGTTGCAGATCCACTGTGAAGGAAACAAGTCCGTGAGGGAGTCTCGACTGAGGGTTCTCGCAACTAAGTTCGAGAACATGAGGATGAGAGAAGATGAAACCGCAACAAGCTACTTCAATGCGTTGTATGACATTGCCAACGAATGTGCAGAACTTGGAGAGCCCATGCTCAACAAGACACTCGTATCCAAAGCCTTAAGAACACTGTCCTCTAAATTTCTCATAAAGGTAACGGCTATTGAAACGGCAAAAGTTGCAGGCGACATCGAATTTTCAGAGTTAATGAACGATATCAAGACGTATGAGATGACGATGCTTGAGCGAGATCAGCGTGGTTCCAGTACTCTGAACGTCACAGCACTCTGGTCCAAAGGTCAACCAACTGACAGTACACCACAAGCTAGCAATTCCAGACTTCTATCCAGTCAGGAGACTGAAGATGAAGATGAAGAGGCTGACCTGATGGAGCTCCTGAATGCAAATGATGAAGACAAGGTACCATTGTTGACCAGACAAATGAAGCATCTGTACAAGAAACGTTTCAGTCCAGAGACCAAGAAGAAAACATTTGAAAAACACAACGAGAGTACTCCAACTAGCCAAAGACGTGCATATTCTAACACCAGATCGAAGAATTTGTCAACCATACAATGTCACGAATGCAAGGGGTTCGGTCACATCGCCAATGAGTGCGCAAACACACTAAGAAGGTTGGGAAGAAAAGTCAACTATGTTGCCTTAGATGATGACAATTTGAGTGAAGACGAAGGTGACATGAGTACCCTAACACATGATCAAAGTGCCCTGTTCGTGGACTTGGATGAGAGAACACTTTCAGACTATGAGCTTCAAGAAACAACAGATTCTGATGTTATGACAACAAGGTATGATTCTGAGAACTCAAAATTATTTTGTCTAAACTCTGTTGTTTATGATACAGATGATGAACCCGAGTATGCATCTGAGAAAGATCCAATGAAGTTATTCTTTGAACTCAAGTCATTATATGACATCCTAAATGTCAAGTACAAGGACCAGTGTAGTATAGTAAAACAACTGCAGATTGAGAACAAGTCTCATAAAGCTGATTTGACACGACTTGAAAGGATGCTGACTAAGAAGGACATTGAACTGAACAAGACTAAAAACATGTTGGAGGAAGCAAACGCAACATTCAAGAAGATGAACAAAGGTAAAATCACTCTTGATGAATTGTTAGTTATGGGACATGTTGATAAATGTGGTTTAGGTTTTCAAAATAATGATGATGAAGTACAAAACCGAAAAAATTCAAATGTTGTTTTCTCAAAAGTTGTCTCTGCAAATGGAAAATCTTTTGTAAAAGCTGGTACTAGTACTTCGTCTGACATATCTAGTCTCAGTACTTCTGAACTTGTTAGTGAACATCAAGTTGTTACTGTTGTCTCAGCAAATGAAAATTCTTTTGTAAAAGCTGGTACTAGTACTTTGACTGACATAACTAGTTCCAATACTTCGGAACTTGTTACTGAACTTCAAGTTGTTACTGAAAAACAACAACTTGGTACTAAACAAACCATAAAGAAAAAGAAGTATATTTGTCATTACTGTTTTGTACCAGGACATATTAAGCCTTTTTGCAGGATAAGAATGAGAGATAGTAGAAAAGGAATTTTGAACAATTCTGGTTCAGGTACTAAGACTGAGATGAGTATAGGACATGCCAACAAAGCCTCAAACCTTGTTCAGTCACCAAAGGTTGTTTGGGTACCAAAGTCTGTTTTATGTAATAGTGCACTAACAATTTCTAAATCAAAGTTTGCAGGTGCATGGTACTTTGACAGTGGTTGTTCAAGTCACATGACTGGTAACAAAACCTGTTTAGTGGACTACACTCCTTACAACGGAGGTTATGTAACTTACGGTAGTGGTGGTAAGGGTAAGATTGTTGGTAAAGGAGTTTTGAATATTCATGGTTTACCTAACTTGACCAATGTATTTCATGTCAAAGGATTAAAATCAAATCTTATAAGTGTTGGTCAACTTTGTCAAAATGGTTTAAATGTGAAGTTCAACGAAGAGTCTTGTGAAGTGTTTGATGAAAATGCTAAGTGCATTATGAAAGGTGCTAGCACTACTAAAAAAAGTAGATTAGATATCACTTCAAAGAAATCGGTCGCTGATTCAACTGATTTCTATGACACCAATGATATCAGTCGAAAAAATAATGATTTATTTGGTATCAACTAAATCTTTGTTTGAGTAAACCGATTACTATGACTTCGTTTTAAAAATGTTGTTTTACTTTGTAATCAGTTGTAAAGTTGTAATAAAAAAACTGATGTCTTTGTGTCTTTTAATTTTTTATGAAAATTTATAAGTAGCAACTTAAGAAAAGAAGCCCTGCCAACTGGGTGAATCACGATTTAATTTCACATAAATCATTTTCTTCATTCTCTAACACACACGAAACCCTACCCCTCTTCAGCCACCGCCTTCGAAAAATCGAACCCGCCGAGACGACGCCGGAGCACGAGTAACCACAGCGAAAGTCGAGCCCACATCTTCCCGGAGTCGATTTTGTCGCTGTCACCGCAACGGAGGTCGATCGATCGAGCCCGCAACCTCGTCCTTGTCAGCTCCGTCGCCGCTTCTTCGACCCTCGCCGTTACAGCCAAGCTCCGTCTCCCCTTCTTCGACCCGCGCCGTAAAGTATGTCTAGCTCCTTCTTCCTCTTTAATTTTTTATTTTGTAATTGGTGATTTCGTAATTAGGTTTAGGTTGATTTGAAAATTAAAATTTGATTTAGTTAAGGTATTATGTGTTGTTTCTTACTCTCCAATTATCTGTTGATTTAGTAATTTGATTTACAATGTTGTTTCGTAAGTGAAACAATTTTCAGTTTATTGACTCAGTAAGAGCTCATATTTCATACACTGTTACGGGCATCAGTTTCGCCGTCTCCTATCTTATTTCAGGTATGGTTATGTTAGGTTGTGTTTTATCTCACTAAACATTTTGACAGTTTTATCTCATTAAACTGTTGAGCTCACTCAATAGGGATGATGTAAAGAAAATATGTGGGGATACCTTTCTAAAATGGATATCCTTTCCCATTTACGAGCAGGTCGGAAGATTTCTTTATAGCATTTCTTTTTTGTGATGGATTCTGAATTTGGCAGCAAACATTTGGTATTGGTACATGTTGTGTATCATGTTGTGCGTTTGTATGCTAATCATTATAGGTTTGTTCTAATTGCACTCATTATTGCGGATGTAAGCTATCAACAAATATATATATATATATATATATATATATATATATATATATATATATATATATATATATTAACATTATGTTATTTGAGTTGATACTTGAATATCTTTGAGACTAGATATGTCCCCCACCCTTTTTAATTTCTAACTTTTTTGGTTTCCATATCACTAAGATGGCATTGTTGAACGATCTTAATTTTTTTTTTTTGTTTCAGGCCGCAGAGGCTATCATAAGAGACTCGGTTGAACCGTCCTTAGAAGAATATCGGCCTCCAGGAATTACTTCACTGAAGTTCAGCAGATTGTCTCTTGGGACTGTGGCTCCTGAAGGTTGGGAGACACTTCACAAGTTGTAAATTCAGTACATGATCTTTTATGTTCACTGTCCTTGCCTACATTTTTTTTCCTTTTACTAATCTTCATTTTATATCACTCAATCAAATTGTGGAAATCTGACAGTGCAATTCATTGATGATCAGACTACTTTTTCATCGGTCTTTTTTATTTTTGTATGGTCTTATAATACCCACATCCTCCTATATTACTATAATGTTAGTGTTGCTGCTAATTCATTTTAAAATTTTGTGGGTTTGTTTTCTGTCTATTTTTTACATAGTTCACATTCCTTAGATGTTTTAGGGCTCTATATTTGATTAAATATTTCTTATGCTTTTCTTACATTATTTAACTACAAAATTGTGATTTAAGATCGAGTTGCAGTTTTCTTTATTGTTTGAGGATTTTGTGTGGACTCAGGGGAAGCAATTAATATATTTTTATAATTTTAAACAATAGTTATCCTCTGGTTATAATACATAATGCATGTGATCTGTGTAGGGATTAAAGTTCAGAGTCTTAAGGAAGGTCAATTCACAATGGATATTGCCTTAGGTATATTAGTAATGCTACAGTTGCATGAATATGAACCCCATCCCCTTTAAACCTAATTATATATTGTTCGAGGCTTTAACCAATTATGACCTTGAAATTTATGCTTTATTGGGAAAAATGCCTAACCTTTATTAACTGTAACAGGAAGATGTGCTCATTTGATCTTATATATGGTGTTCTATCTTACGTGTTCGTTTGTTTATTATTAGAGAAGTCTTAAGCCGAGATAAAAGATCAGTTGGCAGCAGTCTTGGCTCTACTCCAGCAGCAGGTTTGGCTCTACTCCAGCAGCAGGCTCTATATATGATGTATTTTTTGGATGAATGGATAATGGTTATGAATGTTTATGGATGAATGTTTATGGTAATGCATTGGCAAAATCATTTGATGTACTAGCTACAATTATTAATTTTTTGATATTGGATAATGATTGTCCTCTCGCAACAATTATGAATGTTTTGTTTTGATTTATAAGTTTGTGCAATTTTAATATAATAATATTGATTATATCTGACAAAATTATAGGAATTATACGATTTTTAAATCACTATAGAAATCAGCTTTTCAAATAAATTCATCTATAGAAATCGGTTTTTAAAATAAAAATGATTATGTAGTACTATATAGTTATCAGTTTTAAGCTAAATAACTGATATTAAAGGGGGTGTTAGATATCAGTTAGTTTCATGGGTTAGTACCGGAAATCAACTGATTTCTATGAACACAAAAGAAATCGGTTGGGAAATAAAAACTGATTTCTAAAATGTACATAGAAATCGGTTAATCACTGATGTCTATAGCTGCAGACTATAGATATCGGCTCCATCAACATCAGTGCGGATACCTCATAGAAATCGGTGAATCACCGATTTCTAATGTCATTTTTTTACTAGTGTAGGTCACTGAATAATTGCTATTATGCTGGAAACACCATGTCTACTGTTTTGCAGGTAGTTGATGCAACAGTTGGAGAAACTGTTCCAGTACCTGTTGCAGAACATGTTCCAGTACCTGTTGAAGAACATGTTCCAGAACCTATTGCAGAACCAGCTGATGACTTACCTAATGCAGTACACGATGCTTCATATGATGACTCAACTGATGATGAACCAAGATCAATGTCTGAAGAACCTGATGCTGTTGATGGTCACTTAACTGCAGATTTTGTGTGTGGAGATTGTCTGAAAGGAAAACAAGTACGAGTACCACACACTGTAGACTCAACCAGGAGGACAACGCTGATGTGTACCAGTGAAAATCTCACAAGACACGATGGTGGTACTGACACTGACAGAACACTGTGCAGACAGAAGACTAGAACGGACACTAAATCCACGAAGATCAAATCAAGTCACAGGACAGAACATCTAAACGTTGTCAATCAAACAAACCACTATAGTACTTCAGATGTCAACAACCAACGTCACTTCAACAGAGATAGTGTTGCGAAAAAGGTAATCAAATTAGAATATGTCAATACAGAAAAACAATTTGCTGATATTCTAACAAAGCCATTAAGTTTTGAGAGGTTTTCGACACTAAGGAAATCTCTTTATCTTTGCACCGCATGAAGTGATCGAGGAGGTTGAGTCAACATGCGTACTGACTGGTATGTATTCTGGTCTAGTGACTAATCAATTTTTATGTTCAGTTCAGTTGAGAATTCGAGGTCTTAAAAATTTCGCAAAGAGATGAAAGTATTATTATTTCACTCTTGATGTATAACTTGCTTGCATATCATATTTCTACACCGTTCGGTACCAAAGACAAAAAAAAAAATCAAAAAAAAAAAAATCAAAAAAAAAAAAAAAAAAAACAAAAAACAAAAATCAAAAATCAAAAAAAAAAAAAAAAAAAAGGTCTCTGAAAAACCGAGTGTAGAATTAAATTTATGTATTGATGAGCATCGGAGTTGATTTTCTCGCTTATTGGACTATTCACCATTCAATATGCTGAACTCGACATAACTATTGTTTAGTTGCTGAACTAGTATCATTTGGTTTTCGGCCATTGTTGACTCGACATGGAATGTGGTGAGTTGTGTGTGCACTGATAACTGAGTTCTCTCTAAGTGTTTAAAACTCTTGATCTTCTTGATTGCCACGTTAGTTGTCTTCAATTTTATTTCTGTTTGGTATATTTGATATTTGATTATTCGATTTCTCTTCATTATCTCCTAACCCATGTTTTGTGGAGTGTGGTTCTTGTACGTGTTCGACCAGTCTCACATCAAGGGGGAGTAAATTTTTCATGAGTTTTGTGACTAGTTTTCCAGTTCCTGTTTTTTCATGTGTTGTGCGATTGGTCTGCCACCAGTTCCTGTTCTGACTCACCTGATGAGAGCACTGTTCCTGTTTAGTACAATTTGTGTATATTTCCCGTTGAGTACAGAGACCGAAGCTCGTACAGAGTTCCCAGTTCCAGTACTCAGTTCCCAGTTCCCAGTTCAAGACCTGATGCAAGAGTTCCCAGTTCCGAGTACCAGTACTTAGTACAACGCCAGCTTTGCAGGGGGAGTTTTACGACTTCACATGAAGTTTATTTTCGTAGGGGGAGCATTTTCCAAGAGAGTTCATATCTGTAGGGGGAGTCGTCTCGACAGTACTTCAAGAGGAGAATTGACATCGAAGAATTGACGACACCTTCAGAAAGACAAAAAGGGGGAGTTTGTTGGAGTCGAAATTAATTAATTTAATTAATTTTGACTTTGACTAATTTTGACTTTCTTTGGTGGAATATTTATTTTGGGAATATTTATTATTGGGAGGAGAATTCAAGATAAAGAGAGAAAAGATATTCAAGATCTACAAGATAAGGTACAAGATCTTCTAGTTATGGAAGGAGTCTTTTTACCATAGAAGACTAATTACTTGGAGGAGAAGACTTGTCCCTTATAAATACTAACTCACGTGGATTGAAGAGAAAAAAGGAGCTGGAGCGCCATATTTCTGAGAGAGAAAATTTTCCAGCACATGTTTTTATTTTTTTAAATATTTATCCGAGTACTAACTACTCAGTCTCGTGACTGTTTAGTCTTTTATTCTTTTTCTCGGATTATTTTGTATTCACGATTATAGTGAAAGTTTATTACTTTTGAAGCAGCTTGGTAGGTTGTATTGATTAATACAACTTACGAAGATTATATCCTTGTTCTTTACGATTTCCAGTTGCTGTACTTTTTACTATTTCCGCTGCATAACTGAATCTGCTGTTCTGTGACAGCAGTACTCAATCTGTTGTTCTCTGACAGCAGAACTTAAACTCGTTACAGCGACTGACTTTTCTGTTTTCAGCATGTGGACTGCGAGTCGACCTCTTTTTCAATAACTTCTTTAGAAAAACATTTTATTTAAAATTTCGGCACATTAATTATTAAAATTAATTTGTGTCATATAGCTAGTATTGTAAACTTATGCATAATTTTAAATATTCTTCTTCGTGTCACTTTGAATTTGAATTTGAATTTGATTGAGAATGTACTTCTTAAACATCAAATACTATATATATATATCAATCCAAACAACAAAATTAATGTAACAAAACTTCAAAAAAGAAAAAGTGCCATTATAATAAGAATCGGCTCAAGGCTTCAGATCATTATTAACTGGTCGTCTTTTCCGTGGCAACGAATAATCCTCAGACAAGAATCCACCATTACCCACACCCGTCGTCGGCCCATTCTTATGATGACCCTCTTTAAATTCCGCTCGAATATGTCGATTCAAAAAAGCCCTACCCTTAATACCTGCACACACCAGCATTAATGATCAAGCAAAAGTACATAAGCATATAAATACATATACTAGAGTAGTAGTATATAATTAAGTTTACCTGAATACTGATTTTGATAATTAGCTGCTGATGCTGTCCTTCTTTGCATGGAAAACAAACAAAGACAAAGTATAATACTGGTTCGTACGACGATCATTACACCCTTAATCATCGTCGTCATTGTGATAACCTTAGCTTAATTAAAACACACTAACTACATTCTCTCACTTTATATATGCATGAGGAATATCGGAGTAGGTTGAGATATACTAGAATATGGTCGGGTCCACGAATATATAAGTGTGCAATGATATCGATAAATTGGGTCCTGTGAGGATTTTGTTTAGTCATAGGGATACAATTGGTTTTGTTTTCTTTTTGTACTTTACGCGGCACAAATCGAAAGAATAAAGTCCATGGACTTTGGAATTTGGAAGTTTCATCTGTTACTGGATATATCATATACATCATCAACCTACACACCCCAGTAGGTATATAATTTAACACCTAATTCAACTCAGCGTGACTATAAGATATTGTATTATAATTCATAAAATATTTTATTTAAAATTTGTTTTTGTGTATAACTAATGAATAAAGGTGTTGCTTTATTAGTCCAAGAGAACATGTGATTGTCGGATGACATGGAAACAACAATACCCGACTTATACACGGGAAACAAAATTAAATGTACCCCTCCATGTAATAATTTTATTTTTTATATAATTTTATGAAATTTCTATTTTTACGTACTAACTAACATAATATTACATTTTTTTTTTTTTTTGTATTTTACTACTATTGTTTTCAATCGCATTGATATGAACTACATGCCATAATTTTGCGATCCTATCTTGAACTGAATTGTTGTGAATTTCGTTTTGAGGCACTTTCGTGATCAAATATATTATGAAATTGACGAAAAATTGACCAAAGCCCGAATAAACTCGATGAAAGTTGGGCTTTGCGTAAGCCCATATATAGGCCCGTATAAAATCACCGATTTTCCCGCAAAATTTTGAACAACAATAACTCCCTCTAATTCTACTACTACTCGTTGACCTATAAACTCGATAACGAAATATGGACCGTACGATCCATCCACATTCTCCCTATAAAAACCACACAACACGAAACACAATCCTCATTCATCTACCGCAGTATTTTCTCCCTAATAAACACGAGTATATACGGAGTAAATACTGCAACAAGCAAACAAACAAACACACAACAATAATTATAATTAATCGATGGCAAAACTTATCGAAACGATCTTATACGTACTCGTTTCTTCCCTAGCCCTACTACACCCGACATCGGCCTACCCCCCTCCGAAGGTAACCAAACTCCACTTCTTCCTCCAAGACACATTTAGCGGGCCGAACGCATCGGTCCACCCTGTGGCCCGATCCAACATCACCTCCGTTTCCGCCACGTCATTCGGGCTGGTTTGCGTGGTCGACGACCCGCTCACGGTGGGGCCCGACCCGAAGTCTCGGGCCATGGGCCGGGCCCAAGGCATAGTCGCGAACGCGGATTTCAAGGAGTCAGCCATCCACGTGTCGTTGACTTTCGTCTTTACGAGCGGGAAGTTCGACGGGAGCACGCTGACGATGGTGGGGAGGAACGAGCTGTCGAGGAAGATTCGACAAATGCCGATTGTCGGTGGGACCGGAGCTTTCGAGTTCGCGCAGGGGATTGCGACCACGGGGACTTATTCGACTAACCCGGAAATAGATCATTCGGTGGTGGAGTTTAATATTACCGTGGCGAGAACGTTGTTTCTGTAAATTGTTGTGTGTTTCTATTTTTGTAACAAGTTTGTATGTTTAATTTCTGTACAATTCAACGGAATCAGTGCATGTCCGAATATTGGACTGTGTAGTTTGGATTTTAATGAAATTTAATAATTCATAGAAAATTTCAATTTTTTTTTAACAAATCATTTTTAATCGTTTTTCTAAATGTTCATCTCTCAATGTATATTAATTATAATAAATTGGTTTTTTAAATAAGGGAAAAGTACCATTATGTGTCTAATGTCATATATTAAAAATTAAAAATAGGATGAAGTATATATATTAAAATTAAAAGGTAAAGTATTGTAGCTAAAATTTTAAAGGAAAAAAAAATGAATAAATTTATATTTTAAAGTAAAAGATATATGTATATATCTTTTACTCGATATTAATAAGAAAAATGTGATTATTAGTTTGGAACGTATGATTTAAAAGCTCATCATTAATAATAAGTTTTTAGCCATGATGAATTGAACTTAATGGGTCACGCTTCATGTGATTTTGAAACTCACTAGGTTTACTATATATATATTAACTGACGAAATGTAATTTGAGCGTGTTAACATTATAATTTTAATGAATAAATTAACTAATTTTACAAATAATGAATTGAATTTCATGTGATATACTTTCCTATTAATGAGCAATACACATTTTTTTTAGTAAAATACAAAGAAAAAAAATGAAATTGTAAATTGTTAAACTGTGAATAAAATAGTCATATGAACTTATAAAATATTTGGCAGATCTTATATAGTTAGAGTTTTTTGCAAAAAGAAATGAAATAAATGGTGAAAGGATTCAGATTAATAATTTGCATGGTAACCTGAATTGAACTAATACTGTAATGAGTTTTTGCTCCTAATTAACTTGATTGAACGTTGGGCTTTACACATATATTATAATATTAACGCCCACATATAATATAATCAGTGATCTTACGGCAATATCTCATCTATCTCCCGTTGACCCCTATAAACTCGGTCAAACCAACAAATACCTCAACCTTCGCTTCGTTTAAACTAATCTAATCGCATGAAACCTGGACCGTACGATCAATCCACATTCCCCCCCTATAAAAACCACACAACACAAACCGTAAATCTCATTCTTGTACTGCAGTATTTTCTCTCCAATAATAAGCAAAATACAAAAAAAAAAAAAAAAGAGAAAGTACTGCTCCGCCTAATAATCTACAAGAATCAACAAACAATAATATACAAAAAAAAAATGGCCCGCCAAATCATCGCTCTCGCCCTCCTCCTAGTCGCCGCGGTCGCTTCCGCCCAGTCGCCCCTATCCGCCCCTCGCGCGGCGCCCAACGCCGCCCCCGAAGCCTCCGCGCCCGAGGCCTCGTCGCCGGTCGGCTCCCCCGCCGCCTACGCCCCGATTTCCGCGGCGCCGGAATCCGGGATATCGTCGTCCCCTGCCGGCGCCCCCGAGGAGGAGCCGTCGTTTCACTCGTTTTCCCCGGCCCCGGCACCCAGCGTTGGCGTTGCCGACGCACCCATCGCTGACGGCCCCGTCGGGGACGCGCCGGCCGACGCGCCCGCTTTCGGACCGGTTGCCGACGCGCCGGCACCGAGTGGGGTGGCGGCTTTGAAGGCGTCCGCGGCTATTGGCGTTGTTGCTTTCGCCGGATTCATGGTCTTATAAGTAGTGTTGTTTGTTCCACTTAGCTAAGTACTATATGGATGTATGTGTGCTATTGGAATTTAATTAATTTGATTAATTCGTTTTCTAATTTGGCCACGTGATTAATGTTTTTTTGAAATTAGATATAAAATTAAGGGTGATTTTTTAACTATTTAATCTAATTCACATTGTGGGTAAATTAAGGGTAAAAGAGATATTTCAAATTTAAAATATTACTCTTTTTTATAAATACGTACAACTATAAATCACTCTAAATAATTAAAATAATATAAAATTATAACAAACTATAAACCACTTTAAATAATTAAAATAATATAAAATTATAACATTAAATCGTAAAGTCTATTTTGTAGTGTAAAAGTTATAATTTCATAAACTATATTTACTTTTTTCCTCAAAATTCCTAAAATTAACTTTGGTTTGAAGTTATAATTATTATATGGGTTCATGCCTCCAAAACCGAACTAGAA
The DNA here is from genome assembly GCA_954870475.1 of Euphrasia confusa. Taxonomy (NCBI): domain Eukaryota; kingdom Viridiplantae; phylum Streptophyta; class Magnoliopsida; order Lamiales; family Orobanchaceae; genus Euphrasia; species Euphrasia confusa. Next base: position 33,192,442 of record OX940966.1, read on the forward strand.
CTAAAACCAATAACTTTTTGTTTGACCCGGTTTTAGACATGATAAAATTAACTGGAATAATTTAAAATTTTAACAAGTAGCAATGAATCAGCCATAAATGGTATGAATCTATGATTAGAAACAATCATGCATATCCATGGCATATTTATTGGCATATATAAGGTGAAAATAAAAATAAATTTAATTTATGAATGAATGAACTAGTAACTCATACCAGGCTTTGTAATTGATGGAGATGATGAAGGATAGAGCAATATGTCGGAAAGGAAGTTTGTTGGCAGAAGATTAGAGAGCACAAATAGAATCAAGCACACTTACACACAAATTAACATATGTTGATGGATAAAAACTTCTGATATGTGCATGATTAGTTGTGCTCTCTATCTTCTGTCAACGACTTCTCCCGTTTCACGCATCGCTCTCGTTAGTATATATGCTTCCCGACAACAAGATGCAAAGAACCATCAATATGTTACAGAGGAAAGCATGAACATATGTACGTAGCTTAATAAAGATGAAAATGAAGAATGAAAGATATATAAATGAATTAACTAATTGAAACTTAATTATACTAATAATTAAAGTGGTCCCTTTTTTGTTTGTAAAGCAAAGAAAAAGGAAAACAACAAGAAGTGTGTGTTGGTTCTTGAGTGGCCAACGGCGGTGGTCATTGACTTGTTAAGATGATAAAAATATAAAGGGTACAATATATATTTTAATTAATTGAACTGAATTGAACTTGAATCGAATGAATAGTATAATTTTGTTTGACTTTTGGTTATGACGAATTTTAATTTGTTGGATGAATAATTTTAAATTTTATCATCAAATAAATTCTACAAAATACATACAAATTTCACGATAATTAAAATCAGATTTAGCTCACGTTTAATATGTTCGAGCCATTGCTCTAAGTCGAGACACATTTCACCGATTGTCACGTACACTTAATAATTAGTTAATTAGATGTTCTTGATGTTAAAAGAAGGTAGAAATTAAACATATCTACCAACTCCATGATCATTAATAAGCTAATTAACACTAATTGTACGACAATGATTAGAACCGAACAATCCGGGTTGGCCCGACCCGAGAAGCTTCCTCTCTTTGATGGCCGGATCCTCCAACATGAGGACCTTATCTTTCTCTCCAACACCAACCATGTGTAAGTGTTCATGGTCTTCCCTTTCTTTCCCTTTGAACAATAGCCTTTGCTCTTCCGCTCCCAAATTCGTTATTATCGACAATAATATCTTCAATTCCCCTAATGAACAAAATAAAATAAAAAAAATTAGTAAATGACATTTTTACTAACAAAACAAATTTGAAAATCGATTATTTGAGAGTAGTATTTACCAAATGTCGAAGTTGGTTGAATTGATATGTCGTGCCATTTCGAGACTGTGGATGAGACTCTAATCGTGATCAGCTTTTCCGCGACACATTCCCTTCTTTGGACAAGCATGCCGCCAGGTCTTACTTCCCATTTGATCTCGCCGCCGGTTGATTCACCGCCGGAGTTGGGGGTGGCGCCGCCCTTAATTTTATTGGAGCTGCTTCTGGAAAACCTTTTGGGGATTAACTTGATCATTTTAATTAATTACTCAAAACTGATCAATTGTTGTTTGTAATTGTGAAGGGAGAATTAAAGTTGTTTGCACATTGAACAATTATATATAGTGAGCGAGTACGTGGACAAAATAAATATAAGTTGGTCTTAGTTTTTTTTTTTCATAATCTTTTTATTAAATTACTTTGCTTAGATATGATTAATCTTAGTATTAAATAATTTGTTAGCCATTGAGATTGTGACATGTGCCATTTTTTTTTTTAAAATTAAAAATAGGTATGGGAGGTGAATGCACATGGGTGGGGCGGGGCAATGTTTTGAAACACGCTTAGCTTGATTAACGGAGCCCCATAAAATAAGGGTTTAAGCAAAATGAAACTAATCAAAATATAGTATATTTATTTATTTATTTGATCTAAATAGACGGTGATTTTATTTTTTTATTAGTTTGTTTTTTGTTTTTGGGTATATAAGCATGTGCAGTAGGAGGTGCAAAAACATCGATTCTTGTTGGACTTATCAATCCTCAATTACTAATTAATAATCTTAATTACCTTGAAAACTAAATTAATGTATCTATAATAAAATAAGTAATTATTTCACATTTAAATGTATCTTAAAATTATTTCTAAGTGTAGCTCAGCGATAAAAGACTTATAAGTAGATGTCTACTTGTGTGAGTTCAAGCTCTGAACTTCTCCGTCGTACAAATAACCCTAAAAAAACTGGACTTATAAGATTTGGACTTAGATATGCAGCATTAATAAATTAAGTTAGAGATTCGAAATCCAATTAACCTTTATTTATTTTGTTGCACTCAATTATTTATAAAAAAAAAAGATTGTCTTCGAGATAATTTATAATCTATGCACATGAACATGAGCCCAACAAATAAAAATATAATCCAACAAGACAAAATGTAGAGATTATTTGATGATCCTTTTTAGATTTGATTCTTGTTTAGCTGCCCCATTCATACGTTGTTTCGGAGTACCTGCCCATGAATTTCGCTCCGATTCGATTCGACCCGAATACACCCGGCCCATGATCATGTTATCGTAAAGAGGCCATATACGCCCAGCCCATATAGGTACCCAAATTTAGCCCAGCCCAGCCCAGATTACAATGATCAGAAACGGTGTCGTATCGTGACTCCACCTTATTCGTCATCGTCCCCAAAAAAATATGAATGGCTGTGAGGTGAGGATTCCAGCAAATAACTTTCCCAGAAACTTCAACCCCTAAATCCTTTCCACGATGCAAGGTATGTTTTTTATCCTCCCTAATTCAATTATTGGATAATTAGAAAAAAATACAAAATTAAAATAATTTTAATGATATCTGAATTTGTAGTGGAACCCTAAATCCCGAATCCGTGCTGAAATGTTGTATGAGCTGAATATGCAAGCTCTGAGTATTTGGGCTTCACCGAGCGAACACGCTTGTTTGATTTCCCGGTTGAATTTAGAATTATACGGTGTGTATCGAGAGAAACGGAGGAGCCTCCGCACCTCCTGCCGGCGCCGCCGCCGTCCACGGTGCGTATCAGGTTATTTCGGCAACAGGGGTTTTACGAGTGGTAATGGTAGTGTTGTAGGTAGAAATAGTTGCGAGTTCGATGGGTCGAAAAGAGGTTCGATCGGGCCCGCTTTCACTCTGGCTCTGGCATCGGAAGAATCAGTAGTTGCCGATGATGACAGCAGCGTCGATAATGGAGAAAAGGGTCGAAACGAGTATAGTGAAAGAGTCGATGTTCGTGCTCTGGCATATACACTACACTCGGTCAAAACAGTCGAAGACGTCGAAGGAATTCTCGGAGGGAAGTTCTCAAAACTACCCCTCCAGGTTTATTCCACCATCATGAAATGCTTCGGCAAGGAGAAGCGGGTCGACCCGGCAATGGCCCTCTTCGAGTGGATCAAGAAACAGAGCCGAGAGGCCGATAGTTCAATTCAGCTCAACCTTTTTATATACAACAATCTCTTGGGGACTCTGAAGTTTCAATCTGAAAATTTCGAATTAGTCGAGGACATTGTAAAAGATATGGTCACGGAAGGCGTGGAGCCCAATGTCGTCACGTACAATACCTTGATGGGTATTTATATCGAACAGGGTCGAGAAGATAAGGCTCTCCGACTTTTCGAAGAGATGCCGGAAAAAGGTATAACTCCGTCTCCTGCTTCTTACTCCACGGCTATATTCGCGTATCGGAAAATGGAAGACGGGTTCGGAGCTGTATCTTTTTTTGTCGAGATAAGAAATAAATACCAAAATGGTGAGATCAGGGAAGAAGGGGAAGGTCAAGACTGGGACCATGAGTTCGTGAAGCTGGAGGACTTTGTGACTCGCGTGTGCTATCAAGTGATGAGACGTTGGCTCGTGAAGAGTGAGAATCTGAGCACTGACGTGTTGAGGCTTTTAAAGGAGATGGATAAGACTGGGTTGAAGCCGAGTCAGGCTGAAAACGAGCGGCTGATTTGGGCGTGCACGAGGGAGGAACATTTTTTAGTGGTCAAAGAATTGTATGCCAGGATAAGAGAAATCGAGTCGTCTGAAATAAGCTTATCTGTTTGTAACCATGTTATCTGGCTTATGGGGAAGGCCAAGAAATGGTGGGCGGCTCTCGAAGTATACGAGGACTTGCTCGATAAGGGACCAAAACCGAACAACATGTCGTATGAACTAATCGTAGCTCATTTCAACATTCTTCTCGATGCAGCTCGGAAAAGGGGGATCTGGAAATGGGGAGTGAGGTTGCTCAACAAGATGGAAGAGAAAGGACTCAACCCGGGAAGCAGAGAATGGAACTCTGTTCTCGTCGCTTGTTCTAAAGCTTCGGAAACTGCAGCTGCAATCGAGATATTCAAGAGAATGGTTGAAAACGGAGAGAAGCCGACTGTAATCTCGTACGGAGCACTCCTCAGTGCGCTCGAGAAAGGCAAGCTTTACGAGGAGGCTGTTCGAGTCTGGAAGCACATGGTGAAGGTTGGAGTCGAGCCGAATCTTTACGCCTACACGATTATGGCTTCGGTTCATGCAGCTCAGGGGAAGTTCGATATAGTCGACTCGATCATCCGAGAAATGTCGACAGTTGGAGTCGACCCTACGGTTGTCACTTTCAACGCGATAATCAGCAGCTGTGCTCGAAATAATTTCGGGAGTGTAGGTTACGAGTGGTTTGAGCGAATGAAGGCTCAGAATGTGACCCCAAACGAGGTCAGCTACGAGATGCTGATCGAGGGTCTCGGGAATGATGGGAAACCGAGGCTCGCTTATGAGTTGTATTTGAGGGCTCAGAACGAAGGGCTTGAGCTCTCGGCGAAGGCCCACGATGCGGTTGTTCGGTGTTCGGAGGCTCATGGTGGGATGGTTGATGTTAGTGGGCTGGGCCCAAGGCCCGTGGAGAGGAAGAAGAGAGTGGAGGTGGAGGCGAGGAGGAGATTGTCGGAGTTCTGTAAGATGGCTGATGTTCCCAGGAGAAGTAAACGGTTCGAGAGGAGTGAGATTTACACGACGAGGAGCGAAGAAGAAGAAGAATCGAAAAGTATGTAAATCTGTTTCGAATTTTGATGTTGTTGTTGATGTTTATTTCTGATGTATGTGAATGATGAAGAATATATATATATAAAATTTCAAGACATTATAAAATTTTATATATACAGAAGCTGAGAAACGTGTATATATGTAATGTGACAGATGATATGTCGATCTGCATTTTCAACTCTACATTTTTTCCACTGCATTTTTTCTGGGCTTGAGCTTTTAGAAACAGCAAAGCCAATTTTTCTGCAAGAAAATAATATTTATGTTTTATTAAACACATCATAATTAATTAACTAATTAATTAATAACAAAACGAACCTTGGATTGATTATCAGAAGATTTGTGTGTCTGAGGAGAATCGCTCGGCGGAGGGGCGGTTGCTGCAGGGCCTTTACCTTTCTTTTCGTCTCTGGCCTTGGCGAAGATGACCGTAAAACCATCAGCCGAGGCTGGATTCTTCACGTCCCACTCCCCAAATTTCGGCAATGCCCGACCTTTATCCTGCTGCAAACAAATACCAATATGAATGAATACAAACAGAATGTAATAAAAAATACATCGAATATATGCATCGAATGATCGAACAAATCTGCATCAATTGTGTATGGAATTTTGAGAAGGAAAAAAATAAAAACTTACAGACGCCATTAAAGAAGGGCAGATTTCAGGCCGAGATGAAGAGAAAAATGAATAATGTTTTTGTAGAGAGAGAGAGAGAGAAAGAGATTAATGAGAATTCAGAACGAGTCTTTAGGAGGAGGGAGATAGAGAATGAATAATTATTATAATTAATATTACTATAAATAGATTATGCAAATGAGAATGAGATTTTGTTATATACTTTTGGTTGACGTTATTACCATTTTATCACATTCGTATAACGGTCACGCCTTGGTAACATTCATTATTTATTCAAAGATGCAGAGCATCATATACTACATGATCATTTAGAAATTGATTCACTTACCCTTCGTGTCATTTCTTAAAAGATTTCCCCAACACCATTGCCATTAGTATGACCTCAAAATCTAATTCAACATGCTTTATGAATGATCTCATCTCACAGAGATAGATGTTGGTATAATAACCAGCATCCATCCTCTTTCACAACATAACCGATTCAGAGTAAAAAAAAAACATCATGTTCACAAAGCAAACGAACCCAGCTGTCGTTTGTTGGGCGACGATTCTTGTTGCCTGTCTGATGTCACGAGTTATGGTCGGGAGCACTCGACTTCCCATCCTCGTAAATACTCTCCAACTGCCTCAATACGTTACTGTAACAGGTGCTCATCTACTCTTCTAAAAAGGTGTTCTAAGTTCATCGAGACGTACCTATATGAGATACGAGTTATTTTGGTGCAGGTTGCAACAGCGATTGTGATATCGCGTGCTGTTACTGTGACATTAGTAAACAACCACCTATTTGCACTCAATGCTGCCAAGGCGACCCTTGATATATATTACACTCGAATACTTGATACACAATTAAACATTCTGTAAAATACAAAACCACCCGAATTAGGGCTGTTTAGAAAGATCTTGTTTTTATCATTTTTATTATCTTCTTGTAGAAGACAAGCTGATATACGAATGAAAACTCCACCGAACGTAAGATAGCTTGAAAAATCCAGATTTGAATAATAAAAGAAGGGAAAGCTCAGTCTCGGGTGGGCGATTACCTGATCATAATAGAGACTTACAAAATCTAGTGTTTCCTTGAAAGTCCGAGAAAGACAGTGGCAGACGAGATTTGAACCCTAAGATCAGCAATATCAATATCGTGACCACCTTCGACCAAACCCCATCGGTCGACCTGTAGATCTTCCTCCAGTCTAATCAACTCAATGGCCTCCTCGATACTAAACCGACCACGAAATACTCCGATAGCAATTATCAAAGAGTGAGCAGCTGAAGCAATTGCATCAATTGAAGCCAATTCACAGTTGTCCGTCTTCTTAAGAAGCTTCTCAACGGCATTGACCAGACCTTCATCCTGTTTTCCGCCAAAGAAACTCGTGTACACAGCTGGCTTATAGCCAAATTCCGATTCTACCCATTTTATAAGAGGGCCAAATTTTTCAACTTGAAGTTCTGCGAATTATTGAGAGTACGTGTTACACAGGAAAATTTCCTTCAAGTAAATGAATCACAGTTAAACTACACAGAAGTCGTATAATGTAAGCAACTAATATTCTATCCAAAATGGTTCGGAACTAGATATTATACATCGGAATACTTCACATACCTCGGAGATCCTTTGTTAGGTCACTATCTTTCGGAGCACGACAAAAAACCAAATCTTGATGGAATTTTTTCATCAAATCCTCGATTATCTTTGGCCTGGTAATAGGTACTCTTTCCAGTGCAGTACATGCCAGCTTCATCAGAGGCATCGTAAAGGGTCTTATTCCATCGGTTTCCTACGATAACATGGATTTTACGAAATGGTAAAAATTGAAGTCAAATTCTAGTTCATAGTAACAAACCGCAAAACCCTAATTATCAAATTGGAAACCCTAATTACCAAAGTAGCTAAAATGAACCCTAAAAATCAGAAATCAGAGCACAAGGTACAATCAGCAATGCACCTGGAACTCCCATTCAGCTGCGATGGCTTTAGCAAGGGCTAAGTTAGGGCACTTGAGATTCCGTTTCGACGGTGTCTTCAGCGTCCTGTAATCGAGCATCACGCTCCACCCGTTGCCATCCTCAGCCTCCCGCGTCGTCACCTTCTGGTAGAACCGCCTCCCGACGATCGAACCGGTCATGAACGACATCGGCATCGTCACAGACGACGTCGTTTTGGGGCCCTTGATGTGGATTTTATCATCATCCCCACCCGAAGGTTTCGGGCGGCTGGAATCGTCGGAGGAGAAGGTGAAGGATGGCTCTAGCTCCGATTCTCCTTCCGACGCAGCGACGCTGAGGTGGCGGCCGGTGGAGGCGAGTGTTCTGAAGGCGGAAGGATTTAGGATTTTTCTCAACGCCATTTTCCCGGAGAGAGAGACGACGGCGGGGGACCTGGATACTGAACCAAGTTAATGTGAGGAGTTGTAATGGGCTAAGCCCAGGCCCAATTGTGCAGTTGGCCCAATATGTTGTAAGAGTGAGTCCACTGTCCACGTAGTACAGTTGGCAAGAAATGGCCAAGTGTCGAAACGAGCTCCATGAAAGGTCGAAACTTCCGGCGAACAGCTTTACTGAATCGCCCGAAGAACGAGGGAACAGCTGCACCAGGAATTAATGAAGCTGTAAGAAGGAACCGGGACGGTCGGCACGACCACATTAATGTAACCCTTACTACTACTACTACTCCCGCTACTGTACTCTTTCTCTGCATTATCTTCTCCGCCGCGATTTTCACTTATATTTTTAATTTTTAATTTTGAGAATTAAAAATTAATTAATGGCGTCGTGGGATTCAGTTTATCTGAAGGTGCTGTACAATGTCTTTGGATGGGTAGCGTTTATTTCTTGGTCCATCTGCTTCTACCCGCAAATCATCTTGAATTACAAAAGGAAAAGGTTGGATTTTTATAGTAATTGATTTTGAAAGTAAAAAAAAAAAAGATGTGATTTTTATTTATTTATTGATTTATTGGAATTTGAATAATAATTGTTTTTGACAGTGTGGTGGGGTTTAATTTCGATTATGCACTGATGAATATGGTGAAGCAGTTGCTGTATTTGATTTTTAATTGCTCGGTGTTCTTCAGCTCGACGGTGCAGAAGCAATACCGAAAGAAATTCGGTAGTAACAAGGTGAATGATTGTAATTGCAGTAACTGTAATGAATTGAATTTGTAATTAATTAATGTACGTTGATTTTTCGCAGTTGTTGCCTGTTGCGGAAAGTGATTTGGCTTTCTCCATACACATTGTGGCTGTCTCTGCGGTGACAATGTATCAGATTGCGGTTTATGAAGTAAGTTTTTGAGTATTGAGCGGTATAATATTCGGATAAAAGAAAAAAAAAATTCTTATTCGACTGCACGTTTTTGTTTACAGCGTGGAACCCAGAAATTCTCCAAAATATACACCTCTATCGTTGTTGTATTTGTGTTAGCCGCCTTGGTTTGTGTGGGCATAGCTATACCAAGACATTCTTGGTTCTGGCTGGTATCCTGCTTAAAGTGAGACTGATCCGTGATGCCACTTTTGTTTTTCCTTCTTCCGATTCTTAATTTGTTTTCTAACTCTTGAATTTGGTCGGGTGCAGCACGATTCAATTTGTTATGACAGTCATCAAATACATCCCTCAGGTTGTGTTTAACTTTCATCGGAAAAGCACGAGCGGGTTTAGCATCGGGAACGTGCTGCTCGACCTCCTTGGAGCTGTGGCTAACAATGTGCAGATGCTGATGCAATCCATAGATCAAAGTAAGTCACGTTGTTCGCAAAAGTTCAGTACATAATCATGTACTACGAGAAATTAATATCCGTGTTTTCACAGAATCGTGGGAGAACTTCTATGGGAACTTGGGGAAGTCTATGTTAGCTCTGGTACGAAATATATGATCTTATTTATTCTGCTAGTTGTATAATCTCGATAATCGAGTGATATATATGTGTATATATTGCAGGTGACTATAGTATTTGACCTTATGTTCATGGTTCAGCATTATTTGCTTTATCCCACTAAGAAGGCACCTTCCGATCCTATTCCGGTAAAGATAACTTACCCTTAAATCCGAGTGCAGTATCTAGAACATTAATGTACTTAATATGGTGTAGGCAAATGTGGAGCAACCGAGAGGCACCGAGGCATGCTGATGGAAGTTATCGATTCAAATGTCGGCCAATGAGAGATGCTCATAGCTCATCATCGTCGTAAATGAGACAATTCGATTCCTGCAATATTTGCAGGTTTCCTCGGGTAATATGCGTGTATGTAATGAGATGAGATCAAGGATTTGCTATCGCCAGGGACACGAAGCCATAGCTCGATGAAAATAAAGTCTTACCTCTCATTAGTCCTGTCATAGTTTATGTAGCTTACGATCGTGTTTATTTTGTATAAATTCAAATTTTTGAGTTTTTGTTTTGCTGGAAAATCCTTTTCTTCTTTTGTTGGAAGAAGATATTCTTCCTTGTACAATTGCCTAATTAATTTATGATTTATGATTAAAATGTCAGAAATTTGACAGGCCTAATAAATAAAACATTTAGAAAAACAAAAATATTTATTGAAAGAAATAAGTTTGATAATAAGAAATTCATAAATAGAAGTAGTAGTAGTAATCAGGGTCTTGGAAAGAACCAGACGTTAGATGGCACAACCTTTTTGACTCTTCTAATCTCACACGGAATATAACAGCCCGCTTTTGTGTTGTGTTCGACATGGAAGATGCCAAAGTCGTCCCAACCGTACATTATACGACTCCCCTGAGAAGTTGCCTCAAACGGACGAGTGAAGTAAATAGTATTCGGCTTCAACTCTGGGAATCGAGCAGATGGCAACGCAGCCGAATCGCCGTGACAGCCGATAAAAAGAGTCGAATCCCCCAAACCCTCCTCGGCCAATGGTTTCATTTCCCCTTGAACTTGATCGTATAAATCAATACGGAAAGCAGTATTCAGTTGGGGGTAAAGATCGGGAGAGGCAGGGGTATCGTCGGGAAGCAAATAGTCTGCGAAGCTCCAAGTCACCAATAGTACATGATGATGCTCGTTGACGTCAGCCACAATATATTTGACTTTGCCTTTGGGTAAGCCTTTATCATCATCTTCATGAACATCATCAAATTTGTCGGCGGTCTTGATTGCTTTGATCATCCTCGGGGATGAGAGGTTGCTCAGATCCCAAGTTTCCAGCTCGTAAGATTTGTTGAGGCCGAAGAATAGGTTTTGTCGAGTGGAGTAAACAAACTCATTATAATTGCCACGTGTACTGGTGATTGGGGTCCACTCTTTGCTCTGACCGGGGCGGCAGAAGGCGAGCTCGCCGGCGTAGATCACGGCGGCGCGACAGTTGTCGTCGTCGGGGGAGGCGGAGAGAGTGACCTTGGTCACTCCCCTCCGGTTGCCTTTGGGGAAATTAGGTATCGGAGGAAGAGTAATGTGACGGAGAGAGATGGGATTGTAGAGGAATAAGTCGAGAGTGATCGGATTAAACAGAGCAAGCCAACCGTGAGACGATCCCCTGACTCTGAGGTCGTCGGCGCCGCCGTTTAATTGGGGACGGGTTATGAGTTTGCTCTCGGAGAAGCTGTAGAAGTTGTAATTGACGGTGGGGCTGGTGTCGCCGACGACTGGGGGTAGCATCAGCCATGGAGAAGTGTGGCTTTGTACAGTTTTCGAAGGGATGATCGGCGCCGCCGTTGACATCCGACGAGTATGAGGTGAGCATCTCGAATATGCTCCGGAGATAAATCTCCGGCAAAGCAAACGGGGAGAAAACGTCATTTGATTATTAAACCCTAATTTCAGAATTACACCCCACCGATCTCATCCTTTTATAAGTGTGGTAGATGACGGAGACCTAAAATATTTAATTTCCTAAAAATATATTTTGATGATATATACAAAAATAAATGACTTTCTTATCACAAAATAAAATAGGGCAAAATTCTTTTCACGTATTTATCTTAAAAAACATTTCATATTAAAAAAAAAAAAACTCTATCACTTCAAAGTTCAAATTACTTATTTAAAAAATTAATTATACTAGTATCCCGTTATTTTATATATTATAAGAAGATATTTAATTATTTTCTCAAAAGTTCAGAAGCTATATATTTATTTATTCCGTGATTTTATATTTTATACATGGTGTACAGGTCAATCAAGCATTCCGTGATTTTATATTTTATACGTGATTTTATATTTTATATCTGGAAGTGTTGACCACTCAGAGTGATCATCGTATGATAATTTGTCAATTTTTTAAAGGAAACTTACATTCAAAATCATTCAATATTGGGTTTATGTCATTTTAAAGGAAACTTGCATTCAAAATCATTCAATATTTTTTGGTGGATTTATGTCAATGGCAATGTCTCGTGTTCGAACTTTGAACGACTCCGAAATCTTATAGTATGCAATTCAATGCTTAACTAACTGAGTTAGTATGCAATTCAAATGCTTAACTAACTGAGTTAACAACCATTCACAACTCCGAAACCTTATAGTATGCAATTCAAATGCTTAACTAACTGAGTTAAGCACCATTCACAAATCATTCAATATTTGATCGTAACTTAGACACATTAATGATGTGAAAATAGATATTAACCACTAACTTTTGTTTTAGAGATCGAATTTGTTATTGTTGTGTTTATCAAGTGAAAGAAATATGAAGACCATTAAAGATAAACAACTTTTAAATGAAAAATAAAAGGTGTAACGCCCCGTTTTCGTTTTGTAAAATAGCAGCGGAAAGTATTTAAAATAAATAAAATTTAATTTTAAAAGGGTTTTGGTAAAGTGCGGGGGTTACGTAAACAAATAAAATAAGTCGTCAAAACAAGTATTTTCTTCAAAATAAAACTAGTCATTCAAACATGAAAACACATTTCAAAAAGTCGAGCATAAAAGTTGACACATGACAGTCTAAATCAAAGACATTACAAAAGCGAAAATCAAGTTTTAAGAAAACCAATAAACGATAAAAAAGTGATGTCACACTGTGCCATGCCCGTCACACTCCTCCAAGTCTCCAACCGTACCTAAAAACATGTCGTTGATTGGGGTGAGCTCAACGTGCTCAGCAGGGAAATATTCATCTCAAAAATAACAAAATAATCATTATACGAACATATAATCGATATAGCATGAATAAACACATAGTCATATCATAGCATGTATTACACAACCCTTGTGCGGAACAAGTCCGATGACCGGTGAAGATCACAGACCCTTAAGAGGATCACAGGCTATATAATAAGTTTCAACCCAAACGCGGAACAAGTCCGATGATCAAATAATAGATCACAGACCCTTAAGAGGATCACATGCTAAAACATTTAATCATTCGTAAATTCAAGCATACAATCACGTGCAACATACATTGAAATACAATGTTATAAAAGAGATGAAGTTTCCCCTACCTCTTGAAGCGTGTGCGACCCTAGCTCAACTCGACTCCTAAGCTCTTCCTAAGCTTCTATGCTCGTCCTATCCCCAAATGCTCGACTCCTACCAAGGCACGTCTAATAAATTAGTACATGAAGTTTATGAATATTTGTCTTAGTGTATAAATATAGTGTAAATAAATATATTAATATATATGTGGTAAATATAAGTAATAATTATAATTTAGGTAATACATTTATAATTAATGTATATTTATATATATAAAATGCATATGGCTAAGAATATGAGCTAAAATAAATATGAGGAGTGGGCCGGTAGTAATTGTTTGAAGTTGGGTTTGACTTGAAAGGATGTGGGCTTGTAAGAATAATGGGTATTTGGGCTATTGAGAATTAAAAAAAAAATGGGCTGGGATGAAAAAGGTCTTTGGACGTATAATTAAGAGAAATCCCAAATTTCCTCTTCCTTTTCTGCAAACGGGAGCAAGAACAGAGAGGTCGATCGTGGCCTGGGTTTTTCAGCTGCGAAAAATATTGGAGCACGGTCGAGGACAAACGACGAGGCACGGCGGCCTTCGTCTCCGGTAGGGATGAGGCTCGATTTCGGCATCTACACAGCGGGTCGGCGTCTCGACGGCGATAGGGTTTCCGTCTCCGGCCTCTGCGACGAACGGCGTCTGTCGGGGTTGGTTTCCGGTGCTGCGGCGTGGATCGGAGCGTTCAAGGCTCGGCTCGGCTTGGATCGAACGGATCCAGCAACCGTGGGTCGTGGCTTGGCGTCGGAGCTCCGGTGGTTTGGCTGGTCTGGAGTCGGCGGCAGCGGCGCCGGAAGGTGCTCGGCAAAGGGCCTGAAGAGGGCTTCGTTCGGGTCAGCTTTGAGGCTATGAAACGGGCTGTAACGGGCCTGAATTAGGGGTCGAACGGGCTGCTTTGGGTTCGAGATTTGGGGACTGTTTCGGGTTTAGATTTAGATTGTTATATGGGGTTGGGATTCATGGTGTAATGTATGCATATGTATGTGAGTACTATGTGTGTACCGTGTGTGTTTGTGTGAAGAAAAAAAAAGAAGACATGGAGAGGGAGGAGAAAAGAGGAATTGAAAACCTGTAATTGTTGAGTTTGTGAGTTGTGAGTGAGGGTTCTGTGGGATGTGTCTTGAATTGGTTTACTTTTCTTATTTTTGGCATGAATTCAAACATTGATTTTGTGTAAGAAAGTGAAAGGATGTATTTGTGTGTCTTGTTTGTTTTGTTGCTGCAGTAAGCTAGGATGAAGAAAATGTCAAACATAGCAATGTGATGGTAGGAACCAAAGACAACCGAAAATATATATATATTTTTTTTTAATTCTTAGAAATTGTATAAACATAGCATTTCTTTTTATTTTGGTTTTGTTTTTATTTCATTTTTATTTAGCTTTAACTTAATAATATTAACAATTTATTTTTATTTGTTAAGACCAATATTTATATTATATTATTAGAGTATTAAATTTATTTAAATAGTTTCAAATGGGTAATAATAATATTATTAGAGAGTGGTTATTTAATTAATTATGATTAGTGAAGTTTTTAAACGAGCTTAGGGGATTACTAACTATCAATTGTAAAATCGAGACTCAGGTGCTACAACACTACCCCTCTTAAAAGAAATTTCGTCCTCGAAATTCGAAATCGTACCTGTAGTAACGAAAGTTGGGTATTTAGCGCGAAATTCTTCCTCGTTCTCCCACGTGGCCTCACTCTTTCCGTGACGCTTCCATTGTACTTTGACGAGAGTTACGTCCTTGTTTCTCAAGTGATGAACCCTTCGGTCCAATATTGCTTCAGGAGTCTCCTCGTAAGTCAAATCCTTCCTGACATCCAATTCACCATAACTCACGACATGACTTGGATCGTGCACATACTTTCGAAGCATCGAAATGTGGAACACATTGTGCACTCCAGACAGGTTTGGCGGCAAAGCCAACTCATAAGCAAGTTCTCCAATCCTCTTGAGAATCTCAAAAGGCCCGATGAAACGCGGTTTCAACTTTCCTTTCTCTCCGAACCTTACTATTCCCTTGACTGGCGCTACCTTTAGAAACACGTTATCACCAACTTCAAAGTGTAACTCCTTCCTCCTTCGATCAGCATACGCCTTCTGTCTATCCTGAGCCATCTTGATTCGACTCTGAATCGTTGTAATATGCTCGACTGTTTGCTGAACTAACTCAGGTCCCAAAATTTTCTTCTCACCCACTTCATTCCAGTATAACGGGGATCTGCATTTCCTCCCGTACAAAGCTTCATACGGTGCCATACCAATCGTAGCTTGGAAACTGTTGTTGTAAGCAAACTCGACTAACGGTAAAAGTGTCTCCCATTGAGTTCCAAGATCAAGCACACATGTTCGTAACATATCCTCCAAAATCTGGATCGTCCTCTCCGACTGTCCATCGGTCTGTGGGTGATATGCCGTACTGAACTTCAGTTTCGTTCCCAGGGCACTCTGCAAACTCTTCCAAAAGTTCGAGGTAAACCTCGTATCTCTGTCTGACACTATAGAAACTGGAACTCCATGCAACTTGACAATCTCCCGAATGTAGATCTGAGCATACTGTTCCATAGTGAAAGTCATCTTGATCGGTAGAAAGTGAGATGACTTCGTTAACCGGTCAACTATGACCCACACAGCTTTATTACCCCTTGTGGAAGGCGGTAAACCCAAAACGAAGTCCATTGTGATATGTTCCCACTTCCATTCTGGTATATCCATCGGTCGTAGCAACCCTGATGGTCGTTGGTGTTCGGCTTTGACTTGTTGACATACCAAACATCGTTCTACGAATAAGGCGATGTCTCTTTTCATTGCCCGCCACCAAAACATTGTTCGTAAATCTCGATACATCTTGGTCCCACCAGGATGTGCTGTATAAGGCGTGCAATGAGCTTCAGTCAAAAGCTCCTTCCTTAGCTCGTCGTCCTTAGGGATGCACAATCTTCCCTCGTACATCAAAACATCACCGCTTCCGATCGTGAAACCCTTGATGTTTCCCTTCTGAACTCTGTCCCGCATCTTCCTCAAAAATCCATCTTGGGTTTGCGCACTCTTAACTCTGTCTCTCAACGCCGGTTGTAAGGTTAACGCTGCTAGAGTCGCACTCGTACTGCTTGGTGGCATAACCACTTCAATCCTCATCCTGTCGAATTCTCTTACCAACAATTCATCTTCAGAAAGTAAGCTCGCTAACTTCCCTTTCCGACTCAAAGCATCAGCAACGACATTAGCTTTTCCTGGATGATAGCTAATCGTGCAATCATAGTCCTTCACCAATTCCAACCATCTTCGTTGCCTCATATTCAACTCCTTCTGAGTAAATATATACTTAAGACTCTTGTGGTCGGTGAAAATCTCACATTTGCCTCCATACAAATAGTGTCTCCAGATCTTAAGCGCGTGAACTACCGCGGCTAACTCAAGATCGTGCGTGGGGTAATTCGTCTCATGCGGCTTTAGTTGCCTTGAAGCGTAAGCAACAACCTTCCCTTCTTGCATTAAGACACACCCTAACCCAAGCTTCGACGCATCACTATAGATCACGAAATCCTTGGTGGGGTCCGGAATCGTCAAAACAGGGGCCGTGGTCAACCTCTTCTTCAGTTCTGCAAAACTCTCTTCACACTTCTCATTCCAAACAAACTTCTCTCCCTTCCTGGTCAAGCGTGTCATCGGAGTAGCTATCTTAGAAAAATCCTCGATGAACCTTATGTAGTAACCTGCTAGACCCAAGAAACTACGAACTTCACTGGCGTTCTTGGGTGTAACCCATTCCTTCACAGCTTCCACCTTAGTCGGATCCACTTCAATACCCTTCGCGGTAACAATGTGTCCCAAAAACACAACACGTTCGATCCAAAACTCGCACTTCTCGAACTTTGCGTACAACTTCTCTGCCCGGAGTATCTCCAGTACAGACTTCAAATGCACTTCATGCTCTTCTGGACTCTTCGAATAAATCAGAATGTCATCAATGAAGACTATGACAAATTGGTCCAAGAACGGATGAAAAACTCTATTCATCAGATCCATGAAAACAGCTGGCGCATTGCTCAACCCAAACGGCATGACCACAAACTCGTAATGTCCATATCGCATCCTGAACGCTGTTCTCGGTATGTCGCTCTCCTTGATTCTCAACTGATGATAGCCTGACCTCAAGTCAATCTTCGAGAATGTAGTAGATCCTCTCAGTTGATCAAACAAATCCTCGATCCTCGGCAACGGGTACTTGTTCTTCACAGTTAGCCTATTCAATTCTCTGTAATCGATACACATCCTGAGTGATCCGTCCTTCTTCTTCACAAACAGAACGGGGGCTCCCCATGGTGACACACTCGGTCGAATGTAGCCAATGTCCAACAACTCTTTGATTTGCGCTTTCAGTTCTTCCAACTCCTTCGGCGCCATGCGGTAGGGTGCTTTGGACATGGGTGCTACTCCTGGCACTAAGTCGATCGTAAACTCCACCTGTCTGTTAGGAGGTAGTCCCGGAAACTCCTTCGGAAATACATCCACAAAATCTTGTACAACTGGTACGTCAGTGGGCATCACTTCTGGTGTCGGTTGGTTGACCAAATTCACAAGGAAACCCTGACAACTCTTCTTCTTTAGTAACTTCACAGCTTTCATCGTGGATATCACTTGGGGCACTGTCTTCGTCTTTGACCCAGAGAAAGTGAACTCATCTCCTTCAGAAAGTCTGAACGTAATCTGTCGTTCACGACACTGAATCTTGGTCTGGTATTTAGTGAGCCAATCCATCCCCAAAATAAGATCAAAGTCCGTCATCTCGATCACATACACGTCTGCAGAAAGGTGTCTTCCTCCAATGTCGACTTTCAAATCCTTGTCCATATCATTCGTAGAGATCACTCCACCCGAGGGTAAACTTACCTCTAACGAGTTATCTACTCTAGTACTGTGTTCTCTTATCAAGTTGTGAAACTTTCTAGACACGAATGAGTGTGAAGCACCCATATCAAAAAGTACAAAAGCAGGAACTCCAGAAATGGTTAACATACCTGTCATCACCCCATGGTCATTCTCAGTATCATCACGAGCCATCGCATACATGCGCGCATGTCCTCCTGGACGCTGTCCACCTCCATTCTGTCTCGGTGCTTGAGGCGCACCAAAATTCTGGTTGTTCCGAGGGCAATCACGAGTCATGTGACCTGGTTGGCGGCATCGGAAACACTTGTTCTGTCCTAGCATGCAAGCTCCATTATGCTGTTTCCCGCACTCACGACACCATGGCTTGTTGTTTCCTCCAGTCTTCATCTGCTTGTTCTGATGGTTGCCATTGTTGTTACCACCGTTCCACTTGCGCTTCTCATTGACCACAAAAGGCTTCGGTTTCACCTCATCTCCTCTCAGTCCCGCCTCGACTTTGTGAGCCCTTTTGACCAGCTCATAATACCCCAGATCACCCTGTGCTGCTAGGATACCGGCTAGTTGGGGCCTTAGTCCTCGTTCAAATCTAGAAGACCTCTTCGCATCAGTGTCCACCAGATGTGGGGCAAACCTGCTCAGCTCGTTGAATCTCCTCTCATACTCAGTGACGGTCGTGCTTCCCTGCTTGAGGTTCAGGAACTCTGTCTCCTTCTGGTTACGGAACGACTGTGGAAAGTACTGATTCATGACCTCAGTCTTGAAGTCAACCCAGGTCATAGCATTACGCTCTGCATCCGTCTGACTGCGGTAAAACCCTTCCCACCAATGATCAGCATCCTCCACCAGCTGAAACGTGGCACAAGCTATCTTCTGGGCATCTCCACAGTTCATCGTGCGGAAAATGCGCTCTAGTGAGCGGAACCATTCTTCAACGACTGCAGGACCATCTTTGCCATTGAAGGTCGGCGGTCCAAAGCTGCGGAACTTTTCCACACTGTTATTAGAATTTCCGCCTCCGTTGGCCTGAAAGTTCTGAAGGAAATGCGTGAAAGACATTCCCATGGCATCAGCAGTAGCCTGAGCAAGGGGCGGTTGGTCTGCTCCGTTAGGGCAAGCATTGTTAGCTGCGTTACCGTTCCTTCGCGTTGTCATCTCTGTCAGTCGTAAGAACATTTAGCTTTTCGATTTAAACATCTTCATCAATTTAGTCGAAAAATTAAGATATTCAAATTCAAAAACATATTGCCACATAAGCATGAACAAGATAACATTTCAAAACATATCATTCGATTCATATTCGTCCAGAAATACATAGTCATAATACATGTCACGTTTTCTACTAAACATGAAGACTAAAGTACTACATCGTAAATCTGGAAAATCGAAATGGATCTCATAATCCTCCGTGCTCAAATCTGGTCACGTCGTGGGCACTGACGAGCCTGGTGTCCTCGCTTGCGACACGTGTAGCAAAAGCGCAGCCCTAGTAGACAGGGTCCTCCGTGGTTCTTCCCACACCTACTGCATCTGGGCGGGATTTCCCCTTCCTCTGGTATCCCAAAGAACATCAAGTGATAGTAGAGAGTTCTGGTGAACTCGTCGTAAAGGAATCGAGACGTCCCTGACGTCCGATAGCCGTGGTAGAACTCTCGAGGAAACTTTTGCATCCTCTTCGGCAACGAACCAATGCACCTCCTGGCTCCATCCCGGTGACTGACGTGGTGATAACCCAAGTCTCGTAGCTCCTGCCACATCCTATGCATTGTCAGCAGATGCTCTCCTAGCGTGTGACTAACATCCTTGACGTACGTGCTATATCGATGAATCTTGCGCCGTAGCGAACTGCTGGCCTCAGATCTCTCCTAGTACAAGTCCTCATAGTGCGTGCCATCTAAGTACTCAAAGCAAACATAACGTGCAAAAGCTAAGCTCAGAGTTCTAAGTCTAGGATCGCAAAATCTAAAAATGTACCTTTAGGAGAGCTCGACGAGGAATGACGGAGGCAATAGTGACATCTCTTTCTTTTATTTTTAAAACATGAAAGCTTTTATTTTTTTATTTTTTTATTTTTTTGAAAAAAAGTTTTAAAGTCTACAGAATCTAAAGCCTGCTCTGATACCACCTTGTAACGCCCCGTTTTCGTTTTGTAAAATAGCAGCGGAAAGTGCGGGGGTTACGTAAACAAATAAAATAAGTCGTCAAAACAAGTATTTTCTTCAAAATAAAACTAGTCATTCAAACATGAAAACACATTTCAAAAAGTCGAGCATAAAAGTTGACACATGACAGTCTAAATCAAAGACATTACAAAAGCGAAAATCAAGTTTTAAGAAAACCAATAAACGATAAAAAAGTGATGTCACACTGTGCCATGCCCGTCACACTCCTCCAAGTCTCCAACCGTACCTAAAAACATGTCGTTGATTGGGGTGAGCTCAACGTGCTCAGCAGGGAAATATTCATCTCAAAAATAACAAAATAATCATTATACGAACATATAATCGATATAGCATGAATAAACACATAGTCATATCATAGCATGTATTACACAACCCTTGTGCGGAACAAGTCCGATGACCGGTGAAGATCACAGACCCTTAAGAGGATCACAGGCTATATAATAAGTTTCAACCCAAACGCGGAACAAGTCCGATGATCAAATAATAGATCACAGACCCTTAAGAGGATCACATGCTAAAACATTTAATCATTCGTAAATTCAAGCATACAATCACGTGCAACATACATTGAAATACAATGTTATAAAAGAGATGAAGTTTCCCCTACCTCTTGAAGCGTGTGCGACCCTAGCTCAACTCGACTCCTAAGCTCTTCCTAAGCTTCTATGCTCGTCCTATCCCCAAATGCTCGACTCCTACCAAGGCACGTCTAATAAATTAGTACATGAAGTTTATGAATATTTGTCTTAGTGTATAAATATAGTGTAAATAAATATATTAATATATATGTGGTAAATATAAGTAATAATTATAATTTAGGTAATACATTTATAATTAATGTATATTTATATATATAAAATGCATATGGCTAAGAATATGAGCTAAAATAAATATGAGGAGTGGGCCGGTAGTAATTGTTTGAAGTTGGGTTTGACTTGAAAGGATGTGGGCTTGGAAGAATAATGGGTATTTGGGCTATTGAGAATTAAAAAAAAAAATGGGCTGGGATGAAAAAGGTCTTTGGACGTATAATTAAGAGAAATCCCAAATTTCCTCTTCCTTTTCTGCAAACGGGAGCAAGAACAGAGAGGTCGATCGTGGCCTGGGTTTTTCAGCTGCGAAAAATATTGGAGCACGGTCGAGGACAAACGACGAGGCACGGCGGCCTTCGTCTCCGGTAGGGATGAGGCTCGATTTCGGCATCTACACAGCGGGTCGGCGTCTCGACGGCGATAGGGTTTCCGTCTCCGGCCTCTGCGACGAACAGCGTCTGTCGGGGTTGGTTTCCGGTGCTGCGGCGTGGATCGGAGCGTTCAAGGCTCGGCTCGGCTTGGATCGAACGGATCCAGCAACCGTGGGTCGTGGCTTGGCGTCGGAGCTCCGGTGGTTTGGCTGGTCTGGAGTCGGCGGCAGCGGCGCCGGAAGGTGCTCGGCAAAGGGCCTGAAGAGGGCTTCGTTCGGGTCAGCTTTGAGGCTATGAAACGGGCTGTAACGGGCCTGAATTAGGGGTCGAACGGGCTGCTTTGGGTTCGAGATTTGGGGACTGTTTCGGGTTTAGATTTAGATTGTTATATGGGGTTGGGATTCATGGTGTAATGTATGCATATGTATGTGAGTACTATGTGTGTACCGTGTGTGTTTGTGTGAAGAAAAAAAAAGAAGACATGGAGAGGGAGGAGAAAAGAGGAATTGAAAACCTGTAATTGTTGAGTTTGTGAGTTGTGAGTGAGGGTTCTGTGGGATGTGTCTTGAATTGGTTTACTTTTCTTATTTTTGGCATGAATTCAAACATTGATTTTGTGTAAGAAAGTGAAAGGATGTATTTGTGTGTCTTGTTTGTTTTGTTGCTGCAGTAAGCTAGGATGAAGAAAATGTCAAACATAGCAATGTGATGGTAGGAACCAAAGACAACCGAAAATATATATTTTTTTTAATTCTTAGAAATTGTATAAACATAGCATTTCTTTTTATTTTGGTTTTGTTTTTATTTCATTTTTATTTAGCTTTAACTTAATAATATTAACAATTTATTTTTATTTGTTAAGACCAATATTTATATTATATTATTAGAGTATTAAATTTATTTAAATAGTTTCAAATGGGTAATAATAATATTATTAGAGAGTGGTTATTTAATTAATTATGATTAGTGAAGTTTTTAAACGAGCTTAGGGGATTACTAACTATCAATTGTAAAATCGAGACTCAGGTGCTACAAAAGGCATAAATGAGAAATTAATAATGCAGCAAAGAAATTAAGCAAAGCAAAATTACTATGAGAATAATAATAGATCATAAATTACTCTGAGAGTAGTCGTCCTGATCCTCCTCTTGGAAAGAACCACACGGGAGATGGCGCAACCCTTTTTAGGCTACGAACATCGCAGGGATAATAACATGGTGAAAAAGTCTTGTTTTCCCAATCAAAGATGCCAATGTCGTGGCCACCAAATGACCGATGACTATTAGGATTATATCTTGAATAAAATGGATCAGTAAAGTAAATGGAGTTGGGCTTCAACTCAGGGAATCGAGTCGCTGACAACGCAACCGAATCGCTTTGATAGCCGATAAAAAGAGCCAAATCGCCTAAACTCCTCCTCCTCGCTGACTCTTGTAAGGGCTTAATTAGATCATGACCTTGTTCCTCTTGATCATAAACACGGATATCGAAATCAATAGTCATGTGTGGATAAAGATCATTACAGGTGTGACGGATTTCAACATAAGAACCATCAGGGGTGACGTTGTACATTACAGTCCGAGTCAGCAAGAGTACAATATTATCATTCTCATTAGCCACCACCAGATAATGGCTTTGATGAGGAAGCAGTGAGTCTTTGGGCGGCTCGTCTAATTCTTCATAATCGTCCCAAGTCCTATAAGGTTTCTTCGTGTTGACTGTGTTGAGCATCCTTGGGGAACAAGGGTCAGCGAGATCCCAAGTTTCCAGTTCGTTGTGTCGTCGATTGAAGGCGAAGAATAGGTTTTGTGAGGTGGAGTATGCAATATCGTCGTAACATGTATAATTTGGCGTCTTGCCGATGGGGGTCCACTCACCCCCATCGTTACCGGGGCAGCAGAAGGCTAACGTATTTTGGCAGTTGTAGATCATCAAGGCACGACAATATTCATCCTCGTCGGGAGAGGATGAGAGAATGAGCTTATGAACGCTCCTGTGGTTTTCCTCCTTAGGGAAATTGGGCAGGTGATCAAATGGAGGAAGGTTAATGTGACGGTGAGAGATTGGGTCGTACAGAAACAATTCCAAGCTCTGCTGATTTAACAGAGCGAGCCAACCGTGGGACGATCCGCAGAACCGAAAGTCGTGGATTGGGTTCGTTAATCCGAATCCTCCGCCAGCTGTCATATTGTGGGATCGGGTTAGGACTCTGTTCTCCGCGAGGCTGAAGAAGTTGTAAGTGACTCTGTTCTCGTCGTCGTTCAACTTTGGTGGTAGCATCAGCCACGGAGAAGAAGAAATACTTTGTATTTTCGATGATATTATTTTGTCGCTCGGCGCAGTGCTCATCATCCGAGACCAGCTCCGAGGTACCGAAAATAATCTTCGGCCAAGGGGGAGAAAAAACATTTTTACAGATGAACCCTAATTTTATTTTATTTTTTTACCCCACACACGGCAAGGCGTGCTTTTATTTATAGGAGACGAAGAATCCTGTTGTATTTAATATTGATTTTATTAAATTTCAAGGAACATTAGTATTTTTTAATTAAAATTTTAATGATAAATATATCAATTCATTAAAATAAAGGAACATTATTTTTTAATTAAATTTTTTAATTTATTTGGTTCATTAAAATTTAAAAATGGAAGGAAGCAGCTTAATGCAACCAATTTATTTGTTATAGTGTTTTTTTTTTAAACTTAGTACTACTTCCTATTTTATTTTATTTTCATGTCGTTTTAGAGTTTTTCACAACTCTTAGGACCTGTTCTTTTGAACTGAAACATGCTGAACTGAACTTAACCCGATCTGAACTGAATTGAATTTTTATAAAAATAATACTCCCTCCATCCAAAAACAGTTGTCATACTTTCTTTTTTGGGTGTCCAACAATAGTTGACACAACCCAAAAAAGGAAATAACTATTCTAACTTTTTCATTTTAATATACAATTTTATTCTACTTTACTCCACCTACTTTTAAAACTTTACTCACGACTACTTTACTTTTCACTTTTAAAATATATTGACTACTTTACTTTTCACTTTTAAAATATACTTTTCACTTTTAAAATATATTGACTACTTTACTTTTCACTTTTAAAATATAATTTTACGTTTTACTTTTCAATTAAAAAATACAAAAATAACAATTTTATTTTTACGTTTTACTTTTCAATTAAAAAATACAAAAATAATAATTTTCTTAAACTCCGTGTCCAGCAAAGTATGACATCTATTAATGGCCGGAGGGAGTAATAATTTTTATAAATTATTAAATATTGTTTTTATAATATTAATAATATTATAAAAGTAACTAGATTTTATATTTAAAATTATAGATTGAAATTATTTTTCTTTATTTTATTTGAATTTATTTTGAAGGAACTGAACTAAAGCGGTCTGAACTGAAAATAAGTCCAAAAAAAACAGGTCCTTACTGAATAAATAATATACCTAAATTAACCTTGTTTAATGTCATATATTCAACACTGTATTTTTTTAGAAAAGGTCAATCACACATAAAGTAAAAAAGTGTAGAATACAATGCAGTGGATAGGGAATGCAATCCCCGCCGGCCGTCGCATCACTGAGCTAACAAACTAGCTCCCCAACTAACCAGGAAGTCGTAGCGAGCGAATCTTCTCCTGTATGATTGAAATCGCTTGAGAGACCACCACTTTTGGCGACACCGAAAGAGCCTCATGAATCTTAGTATTCCTCTCGAGCCAAATAAAATAAATCAGAACAGCGAGAAGTTCACTGTGTTTCCCACGCACGCACGCCCGATTGGGGTCCACTCTTTGCTCTGACCGGGGCGGCAGAAGGCGAGCTCGCCGGCGTAGATCACGGCGGCGCGACAGTTGTCGTCGTCGGGGGAGGCGGAGAGAGTGACCTTGGTCACTCCCCTCCGGTTGCCTTTGGGGAAATTAGGTATCGGAGGAAGAGTAATGTGACGGAGAGAGATGGGATTGTAGAGGAATAAGTCGAGAGTGATCGGATTAAACAGAGCAAGCCAACCGTGAGACGATCCCCTGACTCTGAGGTCGTCGGCGCCGCCGTTTAATTGGGGACGGGTTATGAGTTTGCTCTCGGCGAAGCTGTAGAAGTTGTAATTGACGGTGGGGCTGGTGTCGCCGACGACTGGGGGTAGCATCAACCATGGAGAAGTGTGGCTTTGTACAGTTTTGATCGGCGCCGTTGACATCCGGCGAGTATGAGGTGAGCATCTCGAATATGCTCCGGCTAAACAAACGGTGAGAAAAGGCCATTTTGATAATTAAACCCTTATTTAAGAATTATTACCCCAAATCTCATCCTTTTATAAGAGTGGTAGACGACGGAGACCTAAAATATTTAATTTCCTAAAAAATATAAATAAAATAAAGCAAAATTCTTTTCACGTATTTATATTAAAAAAACATTTCATATTAAAATAAATAATTAACTAGTATGATACTACGGTATTTAATTATTTTTCGCAAAAGTGTACGCCTAATTACTTTTTCAAATACGAAAATTAAGAATTTCAAAGGAAGGAATTTGTGATTCGCCTGGTATTTTTTCTGGTTGATCTGGAAGGTGTGAGTGATATTATGTCGAGGAAATCTCCATTCAAAATCATTCAATAGCACGGGGACACAGTCTTGTTTTCACAATTATATTGAAGATGCCAATGTCATGGCCACCAAATGATTGATGACTACTAAGATCATATCTCGCATAAAATGGATCAGTAACGTAAATGGATCGAGTTGGGATTCAACTCAGGGAATCGAGTCGATGACAACGCAGCCGAATCGCGCCTTCCATTCTATTCAACAACAATCATTCCAGACCTGTGGTCATCCACATACTAGAACTTGCCAATGTACCCTGCAAAACCAATGATCCTACCCGTCAAAAAATCAAAGCACAATTAGAAGGAAGAAAAGAACTCAAATCATCGGACATGGACATACCATGCTTCTGCATAACTCAGAATCGAATCGCTTCCGTTGCCGAATAAAAAGAGCCAAATTGCCTAAACCAGTCGACTCCTCTTTTTCTGCTAATTAAGGGCTTAAGATCGCCTTCCTCTTGATCATATACGTACACGATCGAATAGAAATTAAAGAGAAATCAATAGTCATGTGTGGGTTTCAAGTTTCAACATAAGAACCGTACCCTGCTAATTTGAAGTTGAACTTTGGAGGTACAAACGAGTTCGAAGATACAGAAAATAAAAGAGGAAAAAAAAGACATTTTAACAAACTCTGCTAATTTGTTTTTGTTTTTTTTCCAACCAACACGAGCGTGATTTTACAGGAGCAAACAAACACAACACCGCACACTAATCCACCAAAAGTACACATAAGTTTTTTGGCAAATCAAAAACATAACTAGTTCATTGACAACTAAAGCATGTCTTCAAGTCGACTCCAACTGGTAAATCTAGCTAGTCGGGTTGTTGGAACATCCAAAGTACCTTATTAGAATTGAAGTGTCTAGGAAATTAGTCTAGAAGTGCATTAGAGTGTTCTAGCATAATAATATTTTAGAGAGACAATGTATTAGATAGTCAGCCCTCCTCACACATGTAATATCTAGGACATTAGCCTAGAAGTGCATTAGAGTGTTCTACGACATTCTAGAGAGACAATGTATTAGCATAAATAGTAACCCTCCCTATTATACACATCACATGTAGATAATTCAACACAATCTTTCTTCATGTTTCCAGCTTCAATAGTCAAGTCATACTCCAAAATACTCATCACAACTTTTGGAGGGACATCTAAACCTTTTATCAGCACCTAAAAAAATTACACAATAAATTTATTTATAAGTTTTAATAAAATGATATAAACAAATAATTTTTACTATTACATTTTTTAATATATTATTTTTCATTGTTTATTTTGTACTAACAAATAATTTTTTGGCGCTATTACTTTTTTTTAATATATTATTTTTTATTGTTTATTTTGTACTTATCACTCAAACAACTATAAACTAATATCAATAAAAACGTTCTAATAAAATAAAATTACTACATTTTCAAATAAATAAGTATAATATAAATTAAAATATTATAATAAAATGGTATAATATTTTACTGCATTTTCAAATTAATATTACAATTTAAAACAATTTTTACAATTTAAATTAAATTTATTTTATAAATTAAAAGGATAATTATGATATTTACTAAATTTATAATCAGAATAAGGTCCTCTTCTAAAATTAGAATAATATTATTTTGTTTTGAATACTGAACTGTACTCAATTGATTTTTTATAAAAATAAATAATAATTTTTATATGTTATTAAATTAAAATATTAATAATATCTTAACATTAATTAATTATATAATTAAAATAATTAATTTGAATTATTTATTATTTATTTTATTTTAATTTATTTTAAAACAAATTTATTTAAACTGAACCGAAAATAGACTATAATTAAATTCAAAAGAATCGAAGATAGTGCACACTTTCCATTTTTGTCCATCCCTTAAAACAGTACACATTCCATAAATGAAAAGTCTTTTCACAATTTTATCCTCTCTATACACATTTATTTACATTTATACCATTACTTTTTCAACTACCTACTTTATTACTTACACATCAATATCTATTATACCCTACTTTATATTATTAAACACACAAAAAATCATTTTTTCTTAATCTACCTGTCTATGCACTATCTTGGGGGATAGAGGGAGTATAATGTATGTTGAAATATTTAAAAGTATTTAAAATCAATGTATATACATTCAATAGTATATTTTTTTAAGTTAAATTACTCCTACGAATTATAAAACCTGAACATTTGTCCAATTACATCAAGTTAAAAACTTTGAGAAAAACGCTTTTCAAAATCTAAAGTCGCTGTTCACGAAAGCAAGGGTTTGTGCCGCACTGGATGAGATTGGAGCGAATGTTACCGCAGAGACGCTGCTCCCATCTTTTGCGCTCTCTGTCACTCTACCTCTCTATCGGCAAATCAGTAGCAGATCCGACGTCGTTCCGCCATCGGTATTTTGCCTTTACCGCCATCGCTCATCAGGTACTCTTTCTCTCTATCTCTCTCTCTCTCTGCATATTCGAGCCCGAATTAATCGAGTTAGATTTTCGGATTACGAATCAGTGAATGAATAAGCAATTCAATCTCGTCTGAGCTGACGTCATTTCGCGTTCGGCCCGGAACTTTCGTTATGAGTTTTCCGACGTTTAATTTTGTTCATGAAATTCCTCGTTATGATTTAGGGAAGTTCGTACATTATGATTTGGGGCATCTTCTCGCTTACTGTTTTAGGTATTCTGATTATGATGGCAGTAGTAAGTGAAAATTTGTACTGATGATTTTCGTTCAATAGCTCCTTCAGGACCCTTGCTTGTAGATGAAGGTGCATGGACTCTGCCCTGAGTAAGAATCTCGAATGCCACGTCAGAGCGATACCCGATCCTAGCTTTCCCTACGACGCTGAGGTGGCGTTTGTCCATGAAGACCCGTTATTGAGTGAAGAAGCAGATGAAGATTGTATGGGCGTGGATAGCGAGAGTACTTACAGCTGCCGTAGTTCCTCATCAGAAGAAAAAAGCATTGGAAGTGATCCCGGAGACGAGAATCTGAGCTCAAAGACGTGCAGTGGTGGCAATTCCAATCTCTCGTCTGAATCTGTTCAGGTTGATGAGTATATAGTCCCGAATCTTGGCGTGGAATTCGAAACCGAGGACCATGCGTACAAGTGTTACAACAAGTATGCTCTCACGGAAGGTTTCAGCATCCGGAAAGATTTCGTGAATAAAAGTAAGGTTACGGGTCTGGTGGTTTCAAGGAGGTACACCTGTCACAGGCAAGGCTATGGGTCCACAACGCGTGGAAGAAATGCGAATAAAACCCAGAAAGAATCAAGAACGGGTTGCCTTGCTCATATGACAGTCACACGGCAGTCGAACGGAAGATACCGTGTTATCCATTTCGAAACTAGACACAATCATGAATTTGTGACTCCGTTGACAGCCCATTTGCTGCCCTCGCAGAAGAGAATATCATTTGTCGAGGTTGTGGAGTTTGACTTAGGGTCTGATCCTGTCCCTGAAGGCGTCCCGAAGCTGGGGATGGGGTTTGAATCGGTTGACCATGCTTACGAGTTTTATAATGCATATGCTGGACGGGTTGGTTTTAGTGTCCGAAAGGATTATGTTAATCGGAGTAAAATAGATGGGATTGTTGTCTCTAGGAGGTACACTTGTTTCAGAGAAGGGTTTAGGAAGAACGATATAAGAGGTTTAAAAGTGAAGAGACCTCGGAAGGAAACCAGAGTCGGGTGCATGGCACAGTTAGTTGTTTCACGCCAATCGGATGGTAGATACCGTGTTACCCACTTTGAAGAGAGTCATAATCATGAGCTTGTGCCTGCGTGTAAAGTTCGCACGCTGAGGTCACAAAAAAGGTCTTCTGTGGACAATCAGAATGCAGAATCATATCCGAAATCTCTTAACGAGCTTTTGTTATCAGGGATTCAGGATGATTATATTTATGATCCCATAGATCGTGAGATGAGTCTTACGTCTAAATGCGCATGGAACATAAAGCGGGAGGAAGTCGAAAGTTTTTATCATTACTTCCAATGCAAAAAACTGAAGTACTCATCGTTCGTTTATAGGATGCAGCTTGATGTGGAAAAAGAATTGACTAATTTTTTCTGGGCTGACGAGAAAATGATATCTGACTATGCTGATTTCGGGGATGTTGTTTGTTTTGATACAACATATCTTCGTCACAAAGACTTCCGCCCTTTAGTGCTGTTTTTCGGTATAAATAATCATAAGCAGATTATGGTTTTTGGTGCTGCATTTCTATATGATGTTACTGTCCATTCTTTTAAATGGCTATTCAGAGCTTTCTTAAAAGCCATGTCTGGAAAAACACCGAAAACTGTTCTTTTTGATAAAGATGATGTCATATCCGAAGCACTTGTCTCTGAATTACCCCAAGCTCAGCACAGGCTATGCACATGGCAGACGTATCAAAATGCGCTCGAATGTCTTAGTCAAGCAGTTGACAGCTCAGATTCTTTCTCTAGTGATCTATGTGATTGCTTTTTTAATCCGGATGAGGAGGACGGTTTCGTCAATTCCTGGAAAATCATGCTTGATACTTACAGTTTATGGGGGAATGAATATTTACATGGTGTATTTCAAGAGAGAGAGAAATGGGCTCTACTGTACAGTAAGCATATATTTTCTGCCGACATAGAAACTGCATTACTCTCCGAGGAATCTTTTACTAGCTTGAAGAAATATCTTAAACCCCAATCGCATGTTCTTCAACTTGTGAAGCACTTTGGGAGGGTGGTAAATGATTGTCGGTACAAAGAATTGGAGGCGAATTATGATATGGGTCAGCAAACGCCGAGAGTGATGGGGGACGTGATCATGCTGGAGCAGGTAAGGGAAGTTTACACGCCCATTGTCTTCAAAGTGTTTCTCCAAGAATATGTGAATTTCTTGAACATTGTGATCAACGAATGCAAAGAAAACGTGTCATCTGTCGAGTATAAAGTGAGTACTTATGGTGAAGCTCGTCAGTATATGGTTTTATGGAGCTCAGAAGATACTTCGGTTGCCTGCAGTTGTATGAAGTTCGAGTCTGTGGGAATTTTGTGTAGCCATGCACTAAAAGTGCTGGATTATAGGAATATAAAGGTAGTTCCTAGCCGATATATCTTGAAAAGATGGTGCAGAGATGCACGGTGTTAAAGCGGTATCTCGATTTTACCCCCTCGAGATTTTATACATATGTAGTCTGGCTCCTACAACTCTGATTGTACATTTTGTGAGATTTTGTTATCCAGCTTAATTTTTATTTCTATCTGCTGATTGGATACTTGTGAACATAACAGGAAAAATATTTTGAAGATATTATTCGACATTATTCAGAAAGTAACAATACAAACTGTAATAGTACATTTGATCATGGAAAGGAAAATGTAGCAGCAATACAAACGGTATTATAACAACTGAAAGCAAAACTTGCTTTTCGTTGAGTACATTAGTTTTTCGAGAAATTCTTGGACGGACTATTCTTGACCGGAAATGTTGGAGGTGGCGGTGGAGGTGGAGACGGCACTGAGATTGAGCCGTGCATCTTTTTCGAAAAGCTTCTCTCTAACTTTGCTGACTGACTTTGTACTTCTGGTGTCTGCAGCATAACATAAATAATAAACATCTCATTCATAGTTAAATTTCTCAGAATTTACTTGGATGTACCTTTTGAATCTGATTTCTTGGGGCATCTCCGTTTTCGTGAGAGTCGTCGATCATGGGTTGAGATTTGAAACAAAAGCTACAAC
Source organism: Euphrasia confusa (assembly GCA_954870475.1). NCBI lineage: Eukaryota > Viridiplantae > Streptophyta > Magnoliopsida > Lamiales > Orobanchaceae > Euphrasia > Euphrasia confusa. The sequence goes on from OX940966.1 coordinate 33,224,239, forward strand.
TCAGTTTTCTACATTCGGTTCCTACTTTCTTCTGCAAAAAAAAAAACAGTTGACCCCATGTGTCGTTAAGCTTAAAACGAGACAATAAAAATGAACCAGAAAGAGGAACCATTTTTTCTTGCCTGTTTTCTCTTGGCAGCTCTTTCTTCACTTCTCAATGACTTGGAGCAACTGCGGCACAAGGAAATTAACTTGTAATGAAACAGGGTATCTACCCCCGAGGAATTAAATTCATAATATTGATCTTGTTGTTTATGATAAACAGTGTTGTAATGAATTAGGCTTACGCTGCTGACTTGATGCGCCACTTGGGGCGAGCTTTGCTTCCTGGAGATGGGCCATCTGATTGAGTGTTAGGTTCTGTATCTGAAGACACACTCTTCGTTGATGCCTGCAAACGAGGAATCAGGATGATTATCAGTACATCTAAAGTAAATTCTACATTTACATTAAGCCATAGGATGTTGAGAATCACCGAGAGTAAGTTCATCAAGGAGCGTAAAGACTTTGAACCCGATCTTTTTCTGTTAATAGAAATGCTCTTCGCGGGACTTTCTCTCGAGGCTTCATTTCCAGTGATCACAACATTTCCTTCATTTTTACCATGTTCTGTTGCGGATATCGAATTGTGCTCATTATTAACATGATCTTTATTCGTATCTTGAATCTCGACCTCTTCCATTTTCACTTCAGAAGAATTATAATTGTCAACAGCTCCTTTGGACTCTGCTTTAGCAGCATTTTCTTGCTCAAGCAAAGCCGCGGCCTTTTGGGCCGCGATTTTCTTGTAATGGGCCTCGAAGAAATCCTTTTTCTGGGCAACTGACCCAGGCTGTGAGAATCTCGCTGCCTCCTCCACGTGTTTCTTGTGCGGAAATGTCGACCATTTTTCCCACGAGAGGGATTGATCGGTCGTAAACCGACCAAATGAAATGGATTCGCTTAGAGCATGATTGGCATTCCCCTGCATCACATTGACAGAAGGGAAAAAAAGCGACGAAAGAAGTGAGAGCTCGATTGTGCATCAATATCAAAAAACGAGGAAAATAATCTTACCTGCATAGGTTCATTTGGCATGAGACAAGCTATATCTGCCATTTTATTTGCAGAGATTTTGACAACCTTAGCACAACATGAATCTATAATTGTTTTGCACTTTTGTTTTGGTGTAAGTTTGAAAAACTAATCAGGGCTCTTAAATTTGAAATTCAAATAGAAAAAGCAGAAGTTTGGAGAGAAATAGGTAGGCCACAAATAGATGAGAGTGCAAGTATACAATCACCAATTCATGCCTAAATCATTTTTTTTTTTTAGTTTTCCTTTTTTAGCTTAAGTGCCCCCTGCAGTTAGTTAATTATCCTTTCCAATTTTTAATGAAATTATTTTTTTGATAATTATAAGCTTTCCTTTTTTAGAACACACACATAACATGATAAAAAAAGTCTGATTAAGGGTGTCTTGCTTCTTGGTTTATAAAAGTGGGACCCAGTAGATACATGATTTTGCTTGTAATATAGGGTACGGCAAGAAATTGGATACAGAATTTTTTTTTATAAAAATTGATAGATTGTTAGTTGTAGTTGAATAGGTTGAGGATATGATGTTGATATACTAAACAACCGTTTGTTTGGTGATGTATCAGTAATCAGTTTTGGTTATACACTTGTTGTAAAAGTCAGAAATAAACTTCATTCATACACATCTGCAAATTCAATACGATATCGATAGGATCATTTCGATGTTAAGGTACGTCGGGCCCTAATCATTCTTTCAAGTAAACAACTTCAACTCATGTATGCTTTGGAACTTAACAAGATATATAGGGGCAAACTCCGATACAATAAGGATTCGAAACATTTTGTATATATTAAACTTCATGATGTACATTCAAAACTGTGAAACTTGGAAATAAAAATGGTGACTAGCTCTTCTATGATTGAAAAACATGTTAGAAAAGCTATTACAAACTCTCTGTACTCCTCTTCACATCGAAAATTGGATGCGAGATATAACAACACTTTTCCGTATACATCATCAGTAAAACCGCACCAAAGAAAACAATCCGAGAAACACCCTCCCCTGCCTAAACCGTGATAACAGATCCTACTTGTCATATCTAGGGTTTTTGATCAGACTCAATGAGCAAAGCATTCAACATTATCTGAACAGCAGCATCATAAACAACCCCGTCATAATGCATCCCGTCAACCGTACATTTTGCGCCACATAAGCCGCTCAATGCACGAATATCGAGTTTCAAAAGAGGCCCACCAGACTCATGCAAGAGCTGGCTTTCTCTTAGCTCGTCCTCATACGAGCCACACATCGACTCTGTCATCCTCTCCCTCTTAGCATCTGTGTTCAACATGGAAGTTACCAGAGTTGGCATCCCAATCCAAAACAAATGCAGCAAACGGTCCTTTGGCTTGGGCCCAGATTCGAATTTACCATCCAGATTCAAAGAAACCGGCAGAAGGGTAAATACGTCTTTTTTCAGCACTCGTAAAGAATCTCCGTATTCGGAGGCGTTGTTCACGTGAAGCATATCCCAGAGGCCGGCTCCCATCACCAGGACATCGGGGAAATTTCTGTTTCTCTTGATCAGAGGCAGTAATTCAGTCAAGTTTCTGACGTAAGGAGCCCAAATGAAGTCGAGCTTCATCCCGATTTCTTCCACCAGTGTCGAATAATCACTGTGCCTCTTGAACAAATCCCCTCTTACTTTCTCGACGCCTTCAGTCCCCATGACCAATTCCAACAAGGAAATGGTCAGTAATCTCGCCTGAGAGTCGCCGGCAACAACCACCCAAGAGCCGTTTAACAAATCCGACGCGTCGGGCTTCTTCAGCTTCTGAAACTCGCAGTCGGAGACCCGGCCCGTTTCGACCCAATCCCAGGACTTTTTACAGTCAATTAAAGGGCCATCACCATCATCATCAATACAATCTCTAGAATCACTGTACGCGATATTATGAAGTAGAGAAACGCAGGAATCGGGGTACGAAGAAACCGGGGATGGAACGATGATTACCTGAGACGGATATAGGAAAGATGAAACTAGTGGGAAATAGGGCATGAGGTGAACGCCGACGGCGAGCGTGATGAAAAGGGCGCAGCTGAAGAAGAGCATCTTGTTGCGGCTGAGATGATAACCCGCCATACCCATCGGCACGAACAGAACGATACAGGCGGCCAACAGTCCTAACGGGACGGCGCCGATCATTTCTCGCGGTCGTGTTCGATCGGAGTTCTGCGCATCGGCGGCGGCGAATCGGGATCAGGTGGGTTCGGGTATGATAGTGATGTCGATGGGGGTAACGTAATTTAGTGTGCAAGGGTTTAATTTGGAATTTGGGGAAAAAGGAAATGAAATGATGCTCTTTGCAGGGTCATAAGGAGGAAGATGAAGGGCACTTTGGTCTATTCACCTAACTTTCCTATTTCAATAAGATTGACTAAATAACATGTGAGAGTGCGATTAATAATATGGATAATTTTATGAAATTGTTAACTCTTATTAAAGATCTTGCACATATAAGTACAATCATATACACATGAAATAAATGATTCTTACATGTGAATTAATTTACCAAATAATTACAAGAAATAACAAAAAAAATCAATTCTTTCCGGCACTGCTGTAGTCGTTAGTCGAGTCATTCCTCTTAGTCTCGATGCTTATGGCATGTCATTGCTTCTTTCGAGTAGGAGGGTCTCTGCTGAGTCCGTGTTTCTTTAAGGTTTTCATGTAATTTCTCATGAGCGGAAACTTGTTGGTACCAAGATGATGAAAGTAATCCCACGTAAATATCCCCGTTTTGTGCAAGTCATCAAAAAGCAATCTACACGCGAAGAACACAAAGTTAGGATTTTAATCGACAGAGGACTGACTCTCTTTATAATAGTCATAGACTCATAGTAGTACCTCACCCCATAGTTCCCTACAGGTTCCGCGGACATGATTCCCACATGTCGTCTTCCTGATATAACCTGATATCACCAGACTCGAGTTATCTTCATAACATCGAAGCAGAAGCTGAAAATATTCAGTCTCAAAAACATGATTATTCGTTTTATACCTTTTCTCCCCCGATTGATCTGATCTTACTGTCAACTGCTGGGCTATATACTCTCAAGTATTCAGCCGACAAATTATGCACAATACCGTTCTCAAATTCCACCTCTAGCTGAAAGGTCAAACAAAACAGTAAATTCATAACGGCATATAATCAATACGAGAGGTGATGACTCGAATAGTTTATTTCTGAGCTGAACTTCAAGATTGCATCGGCACAATTACTGTAAATCCATAATAAACCTCTGACATTATTAATTCTGCAAGGCAAGATAATCTTACCAGAGAAACCAATAACCCGATAACTCCTAAGACTCGAAACTTACAATGCGACTGTGTATTGGTTTTTTCATGCACTTTTTCCAAGTTGTCATTTAAACAGAACAAATAGTTACAGATGTTATCAGTTTGTCATTATATTGGTCCTAAATGGACAACAATAGTAAACGGATTAATTTCGAAAAGAATTGAGCATCGAAACTAAACATAAAAATCTTCCTAAACTTGACACCACAATCATGTATATAGAGAGTTACTGAGGTCGATATTGGTAATTACATAGCGAGTATTATCGACCGAGTTTAACAACAACTTATCAAGGTAATTAGCTTCTTGAAAATCATACGATTCATGATTCAATCTCAACACATTTGCATTCACTTCTAATAACAAGATAAACCATACAGTAACATGCTTCACTCACTTAAAATAAAGAATTATAATATAATTAAAAAAAACAAAATCTTGCAATAACCCTAAATATACAATCCAAACAAACAAATAATCATAAAAAATCCATTATTATTATTTTTAGTTAAATCCAGATATTAAAACAGAGAAATTACAGATTTGGGAGGTTGGAGTGACAATCGGATGAGGCGGGGGCACTGCGCCGCCGTCTGTATACTTCGAATCGATGTCGCCAATCTCCCGTTCATTTCTCCGGCGGCCGAGTAAGTGGGCTTGGAACCCAACATATATTAAGAAGTCTGGGCCTACAAACAGAATTCTCCAGTGGGCTGTAAATGAGGCCCAATTTATTGATATCGGCCGATATAACGGCGTCGTTTTAAGGCACTTCATTTTCAGTGATTAATTACTATTATTATTATTTGTTTTATAATTACGTCACTGGAAATACAAGTAATTACAGGTCATTACACAGTGGAATAATTTGCTTGTTTTCACCTCGCACGATCTCTCGTATTTCTGGCAAATAAAAATATTGATTATTAAAATAATGATCACCGAGAAAGCTTGACTTTTTTTTCAGAAAAAAAAGTCAAAAATCAAATTTCAGATCCTTTAGAAGAAGAACAAAAACACCATTTCCAGCTCTCGGCTATGTGACGAATTTCGATGGCGAAACTACTGTCTGTATTGGCGGTGGCGGTGATGCTTGCGGGCTTCTCGATGAGCGGCGGCGCGGGTAAAGAACCGGGCCGCGAGGCGGTGGTCGGAACGGCGCCGTACAGGATCCACACTCTGTTCTCGGTTGAGTGTGACAATTACTTCGATTGGGAAACGGTGGGCCTCATGCACAGCTTCCGAAAGGCAAAGCAGCCCGGCCCGATTACCCGGCTGCTCAGCTGCACCGAGGAAGAGAGAAAGAATTACAAAGGCATGGACTTGGCGCCGACATTTGAGGTGCCGTCGATGAGTCGACATCCTAAGACTGGCGATTGGTGAGTGAGTGTCATAAAGAACTGTTTTTTTTTTCCTTCTTCTAATTATTACTTATTGAATGTGTTTTCTCAAGATTTATTGTGGGTTTTCTTGTTTCCATTATTACTTACCTCTTCTTGTTGCTTTTGAATTCAAGAAATGAAAACTTTCATTTGTGACTATGTTTATGTGGGGGTAAAATTTATGGCAGGTATCCGGCCATCAATAAACCGGCAGGCGTAGCCCACTGGCTTAAACATAGCAAAGATGCGGAAAATGTTGATTGGGTAGTTATTCTCGACGCGGATCAGATCGTTCGGGGCCCAATCATACCTTGGGAGCTTGGGGCAGAGAAAGGCAAACCAGTTGCTGCATATTATGGGTAAGGATTGTTTTTCGTTCAACGTCAGATAAGAGCTTGTGAATTTTCATCGGTCTAAAATGGGGTTAAAACAATTCTAAAATGAAGATTGATACTATTGTCATTGATGCATTTTCCTTCTATCCCTTTTGGCGCTTGTTTGAATACCGAAATATATGCTTGTCGATGGGCGAAGATTTCCCGGCTTATTCGAGTGACGGTTTTACCCCTGAGAGTATTTCTTGAAGAGTTTGTTTTTTGGGCAGGTATTTGGTTGGATGTGATAGTGTCCTTGCTGAACTGCACACGAAGCATCCTGAATTATGTGACAAGGTCGGTGGGCTGTTAGCCATGCATATTGATGACCTCCGGGCTTTGGCACCCAAATGGCTATCGAAAACCGAAGAAGTACGGGCAGACAAAGATCATTGGGCTACTAACTACACCGGCGATATATATGGGACCGGGTGGATTAGTGAAATGTACGGATACTCGTTTGGTGCTGCAGAGGTATTTTAGGGTTTGTTATGTATCTATATAGACTTCTTTAAGATTCGATTATGAATGGTATCATGGTAATGGTTTTCCGGTCTGGATACTTCAGCATACTATTAGTCATGATAAACGAAGAAAAGTAATGGATTGAGATGAATCTGGAATTTTTATTGGCCAAAACTAAGATAGTGTGAACAAGCTATTCTACATATTTTGTGGATAATGATTTTATTTTTGCTACTTGTGTAAATTATATTGTGTTTTGACTTTGAGGCTTGTTTTCGTCAGGTGGGACTTCGCCACAAGATCACTGATAACCTGATGATTTATCCAGGCTATACCCCTCGGGAGGGGGTTGAGCCCATCCTCATGCACTATGGCTTGCCTTTTGACGTCGGAAATTGGTCCTTCAGTAAATTAGATCATCACGAAGACAACATCGTGTATGATTGCGGACGCCTCTTTCCTGAGCCTCCTTATCCTAAAGAGGTAAGTTAGTTACCTCTTTGATTATTAATCAAACTTCAGGGGTTTATCTTTTGTAGTTATGAAAGATTTTTATTTCGATCGGTCAAAGTCAAGCCTCATGTTTGAGATCATGCTTTCTTAAACAAATTCAAAAGTAGTCACTGATGTGTCTTTTTTCCAGGTGAACGAAATGGAGAAGGATCCGAACAAAAGGAGGGCACTATTTCTAAGTCTGGAATGCATAAACACCATAAACGAAGGTCTACTACTGCATCACGCGGCACACGGTTGCCCCAAGCCCAAGTGGTCCAAATACTTGAGTTTCTTGAAGAGCAAGACCTTCGCCGAGCTAACTCAGCCGAAACGGTTGACCCCAAAAAGTCGTGAAATGATGGAAGTCGAAAAAGTAGAGAAGAAGCAAGATGTTGGCGAGCCCGAAAAGTGGCACCCGAAGATACACACCATTTTCTCGACTGAATGCACGCCTTACTTCGATTGGCAAACTGTCGGGCTCGTCCATAGTTTTCACCAGAGTGGTCAGCCCGGGGAAATCACGAGGCTTCTGAGCTGTACCGATGATGACTTGAAGGAATACAAAGGGCATGATCTTGCTCCCACTCATTATGTCCCGTCCATGAGCCGACATCCATTAACGGGAGATTGGTAAGTGCCTTTATTCTGAAATTAAAGATACAGACAAAATTATAATTGTTGGAAGTAGAAGTAAGGAAGGCACAATCTTAGGGGGGTTTACTTGAAAATTACAAAACCTCCCTTGAACTTACACTAGCCTTTCATTTTACGACTTACCCAAACTTCACATTGTAAAATGCTCGATGATGTTAGCAAATTCCATCGGGTCAAGTTTCTTAGCAAAAACGTAAACAAAACCAAACCTCGATGTGATTTTTGTAACTTTAAATTTTAGATGGGCCATTTCGTAAATTCTCTGAACCTCAGGGGTAGTTTCATAATCGTCACTACTTTTTAATGTATCTAATTATTGGCCTACTAGTGGTGAGCTGAGTATTGTTTGTGACATATATCAGGTATCCAGCTATTAATAAACCAGCAGCCGTCGTGCATTGGGTTAACCACGTCAAAACTGATGCAGAGTACATAGTGATATTGGATGCTGACATGATAATGAGAGGATCAATTACACCATGGGAGTTCAATGCGGCTAAGGGCCGACCTGTTTCCACTCCCTATGAGTAAGGCTTCGTTTCGGAAGAGTATAGCTACTTAAACGTATGTGTGTGTAGATATATTTAGTAAATTTATTTTTTTTCCCTTTTGGTACACTATGGCAGCTACCTTATTGGGTGTGACAATGAGCTAGCAAAAGTCCACACTCGCAATCCCGGTTCTTGCGACAAGGTCGGTGGTGTGATCATAATGCATATAAGGGACCTCAAGAGATTTTCATTGCTTTGGCTGCATAAAACCGAGGAAGTCAGAGCTGATATGGGCCATTGGGCCAAAACCTTTACCGGAGATATTTACGAATCTGGTTGGATCAGTGAGATGTATGGCTACTCCTTTGCTGCAGCGGAGGTATTCTTATATTATTTCATTGATCGTTTAAAGGGTTAATTACAACAATTGCCCTTGCGGTTTAATCTAACATGAAAGAAATCCATACGTCTTAATCTATGTGCAGATGAACTTGCGGCATGTCATTAGCAATGACATATTGATATACCCGGGATACGTGCCTGTTCCTGGAGTCAAATATAGAGTGTTTCACTATGGCTTGGAATTTAAGGTCGGCAATTGGAGTTTCGATAAAGCTAAGTGGAGACACATGGATGTGGTCAACAAATGCTGGGCCAAGTTTCCAGACCCTCCTAATTCATCAACCCTTGACCGGTCTAATGAGGAGTCACTAAGTCGTGACTTGCTTAGCTTAGAGTGTGTAAATTCTCTGAACGAGGCTCTAAACCTTCATCATGAGAAAAAGAAATGCCCTGACCCCAATTCCTTATCCCCTCCGGTTCGAAAGGCCCCTAATCCTCCTTCTTTATCCACTCCAGCTCGAAAGATCCCTAATGATCATCCTTCTTTATCCACTCCAAATCGAAAGAACCACCCTAAAGATCCTCCTTCGTTGCCCTCTCCAGATCGTGAGACTGAAAGTGAAATAATATCAGCTTCAAGGAAATCTGGAAAGATTGATGAGGTTGACACTACAATGCATTTGTCAGAGGTGACGAATAACCAAACTCGAGAAATGCGTTTGTCGGAGGTGACAAATAACGAAACTCGAGAAATATCGTCACCGGAAGTTGAGACTGATCAGGCGTTCAGTTCCATGAGATTTTGGATAATCGGGCTTTGGGTATTCTCGATTGTTGGATTTATTGCAGTGATGGTGATGATGATTTCCAGACGGAAAAGGCAGAGAAAAAGGGGCAATACTTTTAAGACCAAGAAGAGGACCTCTTATTCGGCAGCCTAGTATCATATTAATGTTGAGATATTATTGCTAACAAAAGGTACTTTGCGTATAGAGAGTCAAACTTTCTCAGCTGGTTTATATTTGAAGTGTGGCTCTTTCTGCCGAAGAAAGTTTGTATCAAGGGTTGGCTTCTCTTCAACTGCTGAAAAGATATCTAAGCTTCCAGAGCAACCGCGTATCATGTGAATCTCGATTAGCAACCAAATAACGAAGAATGAACGAACCCTCTGTTCCATTTTTAATCGAACTATTTTGGAATTTTGATCTTTAAAAGAATGTAATGTATTTGGGATAGAAAACTTGAAAGAGATGAGAACACTGAAAAGTTATATACAAACTCTTTCGTCGTTCATGGTATACGATGATTCTGATACATACCTTGTGTCCTCTGTTTCTGTATCAAGCTCTCAATGGCAGGCATATGTTCTATATCAACTTTTATTTAGTGTAAAACAGGAGTATAAAGTATTGGGGGTGATTTGTAAATTTGAAAGCCAAATATAGTGATTAAGAAGATTCCAACAATTGACAAGTATCATACTACCATCACTGTACCATTTTACCCCTTAATTCCATCAAAATTCATTGTCAAGTATCATACTACATTACACTGTACCATTTTAGCCCTGAATTTCAACAAAAACTTTTTCGCCGGAAGTCAGATAATGCTAACGTAGAGAGACTATTTACAATGATGTCTTATGCACCATTAGAATCTACAGTAGTTGCTTTACTGGTTTTCTTCTCTCACTGCCCTGAGAATGGGGTCTTCAATATCCGATGCTTCGTCATCATCATCAAGTTGATCCAGTTCATCCATTATAGACTGATTCACACTCTTGCGAGATTGCCTCCTGTGTTTCTTCGTTTCCAATCTCGGTTCAGCTTGTTTGACACCCAGTTCACCAACCTTGAGCCTAACACAAATTCCACACAAAAATAAGGACCAAAATGACATAATTTTCGAAAAAACAATTGCATAGAGTTTTAACAGCTTTATTATTCAGTACCAATAAAACTAAGGTGAATAAAAAAAATCCTTATTTCAACAAGTATTCAGTAACTTGAATAATTAACAAAAGTCTAAACACAAGAAACATAAAACGGCCAGGCTCGATAATCTATAAGTATGTATTTAGTTTGGAATTAAGTATGCACCGTAGGTTTATTTCAACTTCAATGAGTACCATTCAAGTTCGAACTCAATAAATTTATAAAAGAACGATGTGGACGTTTTCAAAATTGAACATACCTCACATCACTCTCTCTTTTAGTTCCAACCGTCCTCAGTTGAAACTCCTCTCTAACCTTAATCTCGTCAAGCAACTGAAGATAGAATGTGTATCTTTCCCAGTCACCTTGCACAACACACCCTGGTTCGCCAAGATGCAAGCAATCACTAAAAGCGCATTTTCCAGACCCATTGTTGTCCTTTAGCATTTTCTGGATCTGAAAATAGAATTAGTAAATCACTAAGTTCAATTTTTAAAGTACCCTTAACACAGAAGGAGAGTCTATATGAGAAAAACAGAAACAGAAACCTCTGGAAAATATCGCGCAAGGGATTGCTTTGTTACTTTCATCAAACTAGGCTGATTAAATCCTGGTGTGTCAGCCAGGTATCCACCTCCAGACAACGGAAGCAATGAAACATTTCGAGTAGTGTGTTTTCCCTTTCCACTTCTTAGTGACACTTGCCCCACACGCTGCTCTTCAAGCCACGTACCTCCTAGGATCTAAGTCAGTGAAGGAGAAAAAAGTACATACATATTAGTTCCAAATATAATAACCAAAGAGCAGGATATATGTAATGACAGAGGTAATAACCTACAGGTTCAAACCAATTATCTTCTTCAAGAACACTTTTATTGCCTCTTAAAGCATTAATCAAACTCGATTTACCAACCCCACTTGGACCAACGATTACACTTGTCTGGTCTCTCAAAATGAATTGTAGCGTATCAAGGCCTTGTTTGGTATCAACACTGCAAACGACTGCTTCATATCCCCAACCACGAAGCCGAGACTTCCACTCCGCCAATGCCTTCAGAAGTTAGTTTTCACCCAAAGAAAATCAATTAATTTTTTACGGGATATAGAATAGGATTACAATACAAGAAACAGGGAACAATGCGAGAGAAATATATTATGCATACTACATCGCAACATTAGTTTAACATCGATGAAAAGGCATACATGCGCGAGCAAATACATTCAAGAAAAGGTTGTCACTTAGTCACTACATCAAATCAGTAGAAAGCATCAGCATAACTAGCCACAACTACGTAAAAATGTAATTCAGTATACAATAGGCATTGTTTTAAATGCTACCAATCACACAATCTGTTCAACTAACAAGTCAACGCCACATTCCAATAACGACAAAAGGCAAGAATTCATGAGCATTGGAAAATGGAAATCGATATTCAAATTGACATAAACAAGCTAATATAGTTGTTATAGAAAGCGAATCGAACGGTGTAATCGCAATTCGATACCGATTGTTGGATAAGCTCTGCTTTATTCAAAGCAAGAGTGAGTGGAATTCCAGTAGACTCGGCCTCCACAAGGAACCTCGTAAGAGTGTACGGTTCAATTTTGGGCTGCTGAAACGAAAAGAGCAGGAGCAGGTGGTCCACATTCGCCACGGGAGGATCTAAGATCTCAGTCTTCCGCTGAAACACGTTCTCGATCATTCCTCTCCTATCGACCCAGTCCACGGATCCAACCAGAACCTTATCCCCTACAAGCACTCGCCTCTTTATTTTCTTCAACACGGCCTTCACCACGCACAGCAGTTCCACACCGGAGCTTCCAGAACCTTCTCCCGGCTGCTGCGAAGCTGAATTCACGACAACGCGCATGAAATTGGCCTGCGCCGAGGATACGGTTCCGATTGCCTGATTTTCGGTGAGCGGGGGATTGTCTTCTTGAGAGAGTAGCGGAGAAAGAGACGAGAACTGCTTTTTTAAGGTGAGGAGGTTTTTCTGCTGCTGCTGCTGCTGGTGGTGGTGCTGCCTTCTGACATTGATAGGGTTAGGGTTCTGGTGGTGGCGAGCGGCGGCGGAGATGAAGCGGTGGCGGATGTGGGAGACGGCGGGGAGGAACGTCTGAAGTTTTTGCATTGAAGCTGAAGTCATGCGATATGAAATTCGAGAGAAGCTTCGATGGGGGAATTGTGCAGAATTTTTATAATAAAGTGAATTTATTAAGATAAAATTTTAATTTTGATTTGTTTACAAAATGATGTAATAAGTAAAAGGGTAAGTTTATAATAAAAATGGTGTAAATAGCAATACCCTCAAAGTCTCAAAGTGGTAGCTCTAAAATTTGTTTCGCCTTCAATGACTTAGATCCTAGGAGGCACCTAAGAAGTGGAAAGGGAAAACACACTACTCGAAATGTGTCGTTGCTTCCGTTGTATACCTGACCGACACACCAGGATTCAATCAACATAGTTTGATGAAAGTAACAAAGCAATCCCTTGCGCGATATTTCCAAGACTTTCTGTTATACATGTTCGTCTCATTTCGACTCTACTTCTTTGTTAAAGGTACCTTAAAATTTGAACTCAATGATTTAATACTTTTGTTTTCAGATTCGGAAAATGCTAAAAGACAACAATGGGTCTGGAAAATACTCTTTTAGTGATTGCTTGCATCTTGGCAAAACAAAGTGTGTTGTGCAAGGTGAATGGTGAAAAAGACACGCATTATATATTCAGTTGGTTGATGAAATTAAGGTTAGAGAGGAGTTTTAACTGAGGACGGTTGGAACTAAAAGAGAGAGTGGTGTAAGGTATGTTCAATTTTGAAAACGACCACATCGTTTTTAATAAATTTATTGAGTTTGAACATGAATGATATATATTGAAGACCCCATTCTCGATCAGGTCGATTGCCTAAAATTAATTAAGATAGGTAGTAGTTAGTGATCAATATTAATATGATGATATTGCCTTTGGACGATGAGTTTGAAATCGAAGACACCATTTATTTTTAGGCCATCATCCAAAGCCATATCATCATATATATCAAGTTATTAAATACACTATTTATTTTTTACAAATCAACTAATTAAGAAGGGTGTATTGGATTCAGATTTCGTTGGATTTTTTAAGATTTTAAAAAGTTTATGGATTTAGAAAATCCATAGAGTTTAGAGAGTTTGACTTACTTTTTTGTTGATTTATACGGATTTCTATAGAATTGAGTGGATTGTTTAAAATATTTTTTAATTAATTGTGTAAAATATTTTTTAATTTGTATATATATGAATTACTTATATACTACTATAAAAATATGTATTCAACTAATTTACGAAAAAAACATCATTTAAAAAAATAAATTATTATTCACTATTATTATTTTATTTTTTTTTATCATTTTTATAAAATAAAGATATGATCAAATAATAATAAAATAAATTTTATAAATATAAGTATTAAAAAATAATTACAAGTAATTAATTAATAAATTATTCAATGTAAATAACATAATTATAAATATAATAAAAACTCAAGTATGATAATTAAAGTACGGTTGTTGTTTAAAAATAGCGTGAAACATTTGAATTTTTTACTTTTACTTCTCATTTTGTTTGTTGTTTACTCTTTTCATCGTTCACTTAACTCGATTTTTTTAACATGATTTTTAAAGTTTTATTATTTTTAATAATAATTTAACTAATTAAAAAAATTAATATAATTTTTAAAGTTTTATTATTTTTAATAATTTATTTCATTAGAAAAAAAATGAGTATTACTATTTTTATAAATTAATTTTTATAAGTTTTATTATTTTTATTAATGTTAATAAGTATTATTATTTTAATATAATAATTTTTATAAGCTTTATTATTTTTATTAATATTTTAATGAAGTTCATAGAAATCTCCCGTAGTGATAAGAGATTTTGAATAGTGAAAATTATTCATATTTTGAAAGAAGAATCCATCAAAATCTATAGTCTATTAAAATCCATAGACTTTTGAATACTTATGAATTTTTTAAGACTTTTTAAAGTTCGTAATGAATACCCCTAGATTTTTATGGACTTTTAAAAGTCTAGATTGAATACCTCTCAACTTTTAAAATCCAATGAAATCTTATAAACTCTCAATCCAATACACCCTTCTAAGTGTACGTAAGAATTCGTTAAAACGGAAGCAATCAAGGTTGAGCTGCAGGTTGCAGAGATCGGGAGGCGGAGATTGGTGATCGAAGCTGAGTGGGCGGCGAAGGTCGGTGAGCTAGAGGTGAAAATCCGAGAAAGGCCTAAAATACATAATTCCAGAGCTTCTTTAAAGATGTGAAACAAATAATGCTTACGTTGGTGTGGAGCGGTCATGTGAAGGATGGACTATCAACATATAGTGGTTGCGGTTTAAAAACAAATAATAATAATAATAATAATAATAATAATAATAATAATAATAAACACGCATTATATTAAAATTAATTATTAATAAAATTTAAAACCAAATAATAATAATAAACACACATTTTAACACATTTTAATTGACGTTTTGATTTTTTCACACATTTTTATGTATTTTTTATGTCAAATATAACCTCATATTCAATGTAATATTTAATGACTATTCAATTACTAATAATTGATTAGATTAAAAAGAATTAATGACTATTCAATTACTAATAATTGATTAGATTAAAAAGAATTAATGACTATTCAATTACTAATAATTGATTAGAGTAAAAAATGAGAGTTTTTAAGGAAAACAAAACTAAAACGTCAATTAAAAAACACAAAAATCAATTAAGATTTCAAAACACAAAACATCAATTAAAAAAAATGGAAAGAGTATCATAAATGTGATTGTATTTGATTTTTATGAATTTTTATTATTCACATGATTTTTTATTATTTACATGAATTTTTATTGATTTCATGTCCAAAAATTCAAAACTAATTAATTATTTTTGTTCATTAAGTTTATTTTTAAAATGAAAAACTTAATAATTTTATAATTCAAACTTTTATGTTAATTTGATAAAAAAAAAAACTCACAAATATTATTATTATTATTTTTTTATTTTATTTTATAACTCAAACCAAAAAGTGTTATTATTATTATTATTATTATTATTATTATTATTATTATTATTATTATTATTATTATTATTATTATTATTATTATTATGTTTATTGAGAGAAAGACCTAATTTTTCATTAAGTTTATTCTTAAAGTGAAAATTTTAATAATTTTATAATTGAAGCCTTTATGTTAATTTGATAAAAAAATTCACAAATATTATTATTATTATTTTTATTTTATTTTAAATATTTTTTAATATATGATATATATAGATAAATCAAACCAAAAAGTGTTATTATTATTATTATTATTATTATTACTACGTTGTATATATGTTTGTTGAAAGAAAGACTTAATTTTGTTTGTATTAAAGTTTTATTTAAATTTATCAAAAAAAATTCTTTTAACTAAAGTTTTTAAAAGGTGAAACTTCTTTATATTTTTTAACAAGAATCCATTAAAATTTATATACTATTATAATTCATACACTTTTAATACTATAGATTATTTAAGGACTTTTAAATATTAAATTGAATACACGACTCTAAAAGTCTATTAAAATTTTTTCTCAATTGAATACTCCTCTTTAATTTGTGGAGCATAAATTACAAACTGATTAATTTCTTTTCTCTTTTCGTAACTACAGTAGTTGTGTGGAGAACGGATAACAAAATGATTAATTTTTTATCTAGTCAAAGTAAGTTAGCAATCTCCACCTTATTAATAAATTTATTATAATACACCCTTTTATTAACACTATCTATTCAAATAAAACTAGAAAGTGTTTTTAGTATTTTTAAATAGTAAAATGGTTAAAAATAAAATAAACTTCAATCTCCACTTTGAATGCCAGAAGTTTATATGCCTATGATTAGAAGTTCTTCAACACTCTATGGAGGTCCACAAGCATGTTACGGATTGCCACGGAGGAAACATCAACTAATCAGAAGTTCTTCAACACTCTCATGGAGGTCCACTGTGTTGGACGTGTGAAATACTGGTCAACTAAATGAAAAAGCCACGGATCACTTACAAGATCTATATTTTAATTAACAACAATGTCATTATCACTTACACAACAACAAAAACAACCCCGAACGACATCACTTACAACTTGTGTAGCCTAGCTCGCGGATCGATAACCGAGTTGTAACCCGGACCCTACAACATGAAAAAATTGTTTATTGTATGGGGTGTAATTCTGAAATTAGTGATTAGTTATGAAATAGCCTTTTCTCCCCTTCTTTTCAAGACCCTGACTACTAATACTACTGCTATTTATGAATTTCTTATTATCAAAATTATTTTAATAGTATTCATTTTCGTTTTTTCTAAATGTTTTATTTATTTATTTATGTATTATTATCTACATTCTTAACTCAACAACTTGTGAAGAATGAATAGAGTAATAATATAATTATTAATATTGGTCCATGAAGTAAATATATATATATATATATATATATATATATATATATATATATATATATATATATATATATATATATAGTGAGTTGGTGAAGAAGATAAAACATTCTATAAAACCAGAATTAATTATAAACCCCATGACATTAGGGTTTATCTAGCTAGCTAGTGTGGAAATGGCATTTTCTGTGGGGCGTTTGATTTGCCGGAGATTACTATTATCGGGCAGCTGTTCACGGACGGCAATAAATATTTCAAATTACAACAATACTAATAATAATGCTTCATCTTCTTCTTCTTGTTGTACCTCTCCATGGTTGATGCTATCACCATCTTTCGACGATGACGAACTTCTACAGCCTTGCGGATAACCGATTCCTAACCCCTCCACCCCGACCCCACATGCAAGCTGGATTATCGATCCACAACCTAAGCTTCTGCGGATCTTCACACGGAATCAGGACACGTTGGAGTTGTTTCTCTACGATCCCATCTCTCACCGTTACATCAACCTTCCTCCGGCCGATACCTAAAATAATCCCGGAAGACTACAGGAGAGTAACCAAGCTCATTCTCTCCTCCTCCGAACCCCACAACTCATCATGTCGAGCTGTAATGATCTACAACCGCTTCGATAACTTGGCCTTTTTTGCTGCCCTGGTGGCAGCAACGATGAGTGGACCCCCATCGGGAAGAAGGGCTACGACGATGTCGTCTACTCCAGCAGACAAAACCTATTCTTCGCCTTCAATCGACGAGAATTGAAGATGACCTGGAAACTTGGGATCTGAGCGACCCTTCATCCCCAAGGATGATCAAGACAGTCAAGACGGCCCCTCGCAAAGAGTATTCATGTAATGATTACTTGGATATAAAATATCTGGTAGTGGCTGATGATGATCATGTTGATGCACTACTCTTCTTGGTGAGTCGGCGGGTAATGTTCAGTGTGGCCCCCGGCGGTTCTTACGTTGAATATTACATCCATCCCTCGTCACTTATTTGTCCCCACATGACTATTGATTTCCATATTCAAGTATATATATGATGATCAAGAGGAAATTATTAAGCCCTTAGAAGAAAAGTCGTCGACTACTGGTGGTTTAGGCGATTTGGCTCTTTTTATCGGCGGATTCGGTTGCGTTGTCTGCGACTCGATTCCCGGAGTTGAAGCGCAATTCCATTTACTTTACTGATACACACCACGAGGAATATGATGATCCTAGTAGTCATGATGAATTATTTGGTGGGCAAGACATTGGCATCTTTGATTGTGAAACCAGAACCGTGTCCCCGTGCAGCTATTATCCGTGCGATGTTCTTAGCTTGAAAAGGATTGCGCCATCCCCCGTCTGGTTCTTTCCTAAAAGAGGATGACTCTACAGATTGAGGAGGGCCGTAGCTAGTGTGTAAACAAATTCAAAGTTTAGGTGACCCTCTGTTTCTTAACTATTTTTTTTGGATGAATTCTTTAAAAAAATTCACAATGTATAAATTTATTTTTATCTAAGTTCTCATTATTCTTAATGAATTTATTAGCGCTAAAATAATTTTTTTTATTAAGGCTAAAACAAAGATTTTAGATTTTATTAACTTTTTTTTATTAAGACTAAAACAAAGATTTTATTAACGCTAAAAAATCTAAAAAATGAGGCACAACAAAACTTGCAAAATGTCAATATGAAACTCTAGACATACAAAATAATTAACGAAATTTTCTAACTTTATCTTTTTTTCATTAATTCTTTAAAAAAATCACATAAATGTATAAATGGATATTTTTTAACTTTATCTTTTTTTCATTAGTTCTTTAAAAAATCACATAAATGTATAAATGCATTTTCATCTAATTTTTTTATTAACGCTAAAACAAAGATTTTATTAACACTAAGATATTTTTTATTAGCTAAAACAAATTATTTTTTTAAAACAATTTTTTTTAAACATAAACAAAATTAAGCACAATAAAACTTTATTAGCGCTAAGCCTAAAATGATTTTATGATTTTTTTTAATAGAAGGCCCCAAAATTTTGGGAGCCTAATTTTATGATTCTCATAGTAATTTATTAGGTCTTTAATTGGTTTAGTTTATTTGACTTCCTCTAAGCTTTTATTTACTGTTAATTATCTTTGTCTCAACTAATTACAATTTACAAGTTGGCAATGTGGTTCTTTCCAAAACACTTTCTTATTATCTAAATTATTTTAATAAATATTTTGGTGACTTGCGGAAGAAGATAAAACATTTAAACATTAATTTATGACTTGCTGAAGAAGATAAAAACATTGAAACATTAATAATCTATACAACCAGGCTGCTGTCTTAAACCAATTCACTAGGGTTTATTTAGTGGAAATGGCATTTTCTGTTGGGCGTTTGATTTGCCGGAGATTACTTTTATCCACCGGCAGCTGTTCACGGATGATGATGAGCACGGCAATAATCCTCCCAGACGACAACAACAACAATAATAATGCTAATTCTTTTTCTTCTTCTCCATGGCTGATGCTCCCACCAAAGTTGAACGACGACAACAACAGCATCACTTACGACTTCTACAGCCTCGCCGAGAATCAACTCCTACCCCCCCGACCCCACATCGGACTAACCATGATGCCTAAACCGATCCACGACCTAAGCTTCTGCGGATCGACCCACGGTTGGCTCGCTCTCTCTAACCCCGACACCTTGGAGTTAGTTCTGTACGATCCCATTTCTCACTGTCACATAAACCTTCCTCCTATACCTAATATCCACGAAGACAACTACGACCAGAACTGGAGAGTAACAAAGCTCATTCTCTCCTCTTCTGATCCCCAACACAACTCCTCATGTCGTGCCGTTATGATCTACAGCTGTGGTCATTTAGCCTTCTGCTGCCCGAGCTGCCCCACCAAGGACTGGACCCTTCTCGACAGGGGCTACAACGATATCGTCTACTCCAGCAAACAAAACCTATTCTTCGCCCTCAAGCCTGCAGTTGACGAATTGGAAACTTGGGATCTCAGCAACCCTTCATCATCCCCAAAGATGATCGACACGATCGATTACTACAAGTATAATCTACGTGATTACATGGAAATGTCTCCCAGAGAAAGAATGCTTAGTCCAACCAAATATCTGGTGGTGGCTGATGATGATCATGTAATACTCTTGCTGACTCGGTATGTAATGGACGAAGTGGCCCCCGACGGATCGTACATTGAATATTACACTTATCCATCCTCGTTGACACCACTTTGTCCCCACATGACTATTGATTTTGATATTCAAGTATATGATCAAGAGGGACGGACTCTTAAGCCCTTGGAAGAATCGAGGAGGAGGAGGAGTTTGGGAGATTTGACTCTTTTTATCGGCGGTCAAGCCGAATCGGTTGCCTTGTCAGCTACTCGATTCCCTGAGCTGAAGCCCAATTCCATTTACTTTACCGATCCATATCCGACAAGATATGATCCCCAACTCAATGAGTTATTAGTTGGTGGGGAGGACATTGGCATCTTCGATTTTGAAAAAAAGACTGTGTCCCCGTGCTATTATACACGCGATCTTCGTAGCTTAAAAAGGCTCGTACCATCCCCCATGTGGTTCTTTCCGAGAGGATGATGATGGATCGGAATTTTTGATTCTCTGTCTTTGATTTACTTTTTTACTATTTCTCATTCTAGCTACTATTTTTATGATTAATAAGAACAGGACATGTCCTTTGTATTTATGATTTTTCATTTTTCTGCTATTGTTATGATTTCTAATTAAATAAATGATATGCAAGAATTTGTTTTTTGGACTGAAATCGGCTGAAATAAACTGAATTTAAGCTGAATTAATGAACTGAACTGAACTTAAGCGATCTGAAACTAAAGTTGCGATCTGAAGTGAAGTGAATTGATTTTTTTATAAAAATAATAATAATTTTTATAAATTTTTAAATATTTTTTTAAAAATATTAATAATATTATAACAGTAATTAGATTGTATATTTAAAATGATAGATTGAAATTATTTATTATTTATTTTATTTTAATTTATTTTGAAACGAACTTAATCGAGCGAACTGAAATCTGAACTTAAGCTAACTAGACTGAAATTAAGTCCAAAATAACAAGTCCTTAAATGTTTAATATACACTACCTCTATAATTCAATTTTATTTACTTAAAAAAGGTAAATAATTAACAACTCATTTATTAATTTTTGTTTCTTAAGTTAAAACCACAAGTCAAGAACAAGATCATCCTCCCATAAGTAATAAAATAAAGCACACACTAAAGAAAATGGAAAAATATTAAAATGAAGGTCCACGCTATGTAATTTGCACTCGCAGCACTACACCGCAGCCCTAACTAGCCGTTGCTCTCAAAATATATAATAAAAATAATCCACTCAGAAGTCATATGACCGTTATTCACGCACATTTCAAATCACAATTCCAAAAATGTTAATCACAGAGGACTCGAACAGATCTCCAGAAAACCGGCGACCGGAAATCGGTGAAAATTTCCAGAAACATGAAAGTCTGTTCAGTCCAAGATTCCGATCGGTGGCGGCCATGGCCGGTTGGGACGAAGAGGCCCTTTTGATTGCGAGCCTGATCGTCGAGGACACGCCCGATAGAAAACTCAAGCACAAGAAGAGATCCGATTTACATAGCTTTAAGACCCCACCGACTAATTCGAGAAGGTTTGATCTTCGATTCGATTACTTATGTTTTGTTTTGATTAAATTTCAGATCTTTGTTTAAATCTGTTTTGATCCAGTTGTAGAAATAAGCAATAAATTGTTTCTTTTTTGTTTTTTTTAATGCAATCGCTTGCTCGATTCGAATTGATTCTGTTTTTCGTTGTTCGTTGTTTGTCGATTGTTAAAAGACGGTTTTTTTACCACAGAAAACGAAGGGCTCCGAGGAGAAGTCCTGCATCGATACCGATCACTGTTCTTGATCTCGATGAAGACGAATCGAAATCGAAACAAGGTGCCTAATTAGTTTCAGACTCTGATATATATAACTGGGATTTTGATTCTATGTATACAAATTTGGAATTGAACAATTTGATAGTGATAGTGACAGTGAGTGAGGGAATCGAAAAGAAGACGGACAGCACGATCGAAGAAAAAGTAGAGGAGAAGAACAGTGACAGTGATGAAGTGAAGACCAATAAGGGAAGTGATGCTTCCACTTCCACATCAAGTGCTGTGATTCCGTGTCTCGACAGGCTTAGGGAGGAGCTTTCCTGTGCTGTAAGAAGATCTATATTACTTTTGTTTTCTTGATTTATCTTATTGGTAAAGTTATCTGATTATTAAATTTGGGTTAACAGATTTGTTTGGAGATATGTTATGAGCCCAGCACCACACCATGTGGGCACAGGTAAACTTATTTTTATCTGTTAGTTTTATCGATTAATCATCGACTCAATACTGTGCCTGAAGAATTTGTTCTTTGGTGTGTGAAGTTTTTGTAAGAAATGTTTAAGTTCGGCAGCCGATAGATGCGGGAAGAAGTGTCCCAAGTGCAGACAGCTTATCAGGTAAATAGCAAATACTTACATGATTATGCCTTTTTTTGTATGTAGTATTGTTGCAAAGGATCATATGTGTGATTTGAAATCTTGGCAGCAATAGCAAATATTGCACCGTGAACACGGTTCTTTGGAACACTATCCAGTTGATATTCCCCAAGGAAGTAGAAGCAAGGAAGGCAAACGAAGATGCTTCTGCCTCGGATGCTTGTCAGCCTCACAGGGAAGCTCCCGCGAGGAATAGGAGTCTTGTCCCGCGAAACAGATCATCTATTCCAGCCTTATTAAATAGTCCAGAGTCTGAGAGAAGAAACGTCCGTGTGAGGAACAGGAACTCAAGGCCTTTAAATGCAGGAGTGTCTAGTAGACAAGGTGTTAGTGTTAATACGAGGGGCGTGTTGCCAAGCCAAGATGAGGATGCAGCATTGGCTTTGAGGTTGCAGAGAGAGGAATTTATGGAGGCTTTTAGGGCACCCGACGAGGGTAGAAACTCGGTTGCAGTGTCTAGAGCTAATTTGAGGGCTATGGCCTCAAGGGCTTACAACATTCGGATCAGAGGACGAAGAGAGTAGACGAGATTGTGATTTTATTTGTTGAATGACTCTCTGTAACAATGTATGTTGTTGGTTCATTTTAGGAGCAAGTTTTTGAACTCAAAGAACACTCTCGTTGTTGCGAAATGTTGAACAAAAACAACCACATTTTCCGATTTTTACCCGATTCACATCATTTCATATAGCAAAGTCACTGTTTTTCAAAGGTAAATTTTGTTTAATTGAGACAAAATGGGTTATGAAAAGTAATGTACATACAATACAAACATCAGTTGTGAAGAGAAATATTAAACCCAGTGATGATCACATCGCATGTACTATCGAAATTCTCGCTACAAAACCAACAAACTACAACTTTTTACAATATCTCGTGTTAGTTGCCGAGTAATCTCAATGTCTGTGAGAGTGCTTTCTGCTTCTGTGATATGTCTCTCCCTTGTTTCTTTTCTGGATGATCCTAAACGCGAAGGAAACTACTCCAATCGAAGCCATTGCATAAAACACCTTATATGGAGATAAAGCCAAGGCAGAAAGATAGGAAAAATAACCGGCAAGAAGGTATGCAAAGCTGAGCCTGATTTCCGACTGTTGGATGCCCGGGATGGGAAAAATATAGAAATTATATTCAGGCTTTGAATCACATATTCCGTGCAGCAAGACACCAGTGCAAAGTAACGAGTCCCAAAACCATGGGAAACTTTGGCCAACACCGATTCTCTGCAAACACAAAGGTGCAGCATAAACTGTCAAAACTACAGCATTTTCAAAAAAAAATTGAATTTAATATATTAATTCATTAAACAAAACTACAGAGAATCTAATCGATGGAAGTGAGCAAGTGCACTGATTTTCTCAGGTGGAAAAGGTTGTGGTAAACCTACACATACCTGAAGCCAGGCAACAAGTGAAGGGACAAACATTAATGTTGCGAGCAAATGTAACACAAGCAAACCATGCCGGTGGTGGAAGATCTCTAATTCTGTGTCGACATAGCTTCTATTAGACTCTGGGCTTCCAGTACAAGTTTCGCTTTCGTGCATTGGCTTGCTGATGTCACTATTTCCCTCAGTTCGGGATTCGTAGCTCTCCTTCGTTCGGACATGGCTGCGGAATGAAGCCATCAAAAAACTGTTTACAGAGACACAAAATGACACTCAGATCATATTTAACAATGGATGAACTATAAGGTAAACTTAGTGGCACAACCAAGAAATAGTGCCATCATTTTCTCTTATAAATTATTACTTAGATGACCCTGGTGTTCTCTTATAAATTATTACTTCCATGACCCTGGTTTTCTCTTATAAATTATTACTTAGAACATAATCGAGAGAGGAGATTATGTTTACCTGGTAAGAGCACTGTGGCAGCATAAAGCATGCAATAAGAGCAACACAAAGAGACCCAGTGCTGGATGCACAAGGCACACCAAGGCAATGGCAACCAACGATGTAATAAGCAGATGATTCACCCTTAAAATCACTACCACCTGATCCAGAGAAAAAAATGCTAGCAATTAAATAAATCAGAGTGTACAAAAAAACGTAAAAGCAAAAACCTTTAAATGATATGATTCGAGCTGTCAAATATATCCTGAAAACAAGATTACCTTAGTTGAAGCAAAGCTGGTGGACATATTCATGAACCATTGGACAAATAGTCCTTCACATAAATGCCGCCTGCAAAATCAAGCTAGCTTTAGCTTATATAGTAGAGAGTATACAGTAAACAGTCGCAAAATCAATTACAGTTTAGAATAGAGAGGTTCAAATTAAATTTATCCTGTGTTACAAAACACACGCACAAAAGAGCTACTAACCGTTTCTTGACGAATACATGGACAGTGCCACCCACATAGAAAAACAATTGGGAAAGCAATATCAGCACAATTACAGCCCCGTTTGCAAAAACATAGCAAAGTATCGAGACTACGGAGAAACTTATAGTCGGAGGAATGGATTGAGAGCTTAGGAAAGACCACAGCACGGTAAACAAAACTGGCAATGTGGCAAGGAAGATAAATGGCCCCGGCATTCTCAGGTTTGAGTCAACAGCAGTTAGAACTGATGGTATGGGCTGATCAAGTTCCCATGCATATGCCTGCCTCATCAGAGCAAAAAATACGACAGTGAAGCAAAGGCCGCTGATCTGCAAAGGTTAGTTCGATTAGAATATACCATTACCAAAGAATATGAAGCTTAAGAAAAAACATAATCATTGAAGCTTGAGAAACCAATACTATAGTAAACTCTAGGCAGTTCTTCAATTATTGATGTTTTCTTCATAAAATAAATAATGCCGTTCAAAGGAAATTCAATTTGAGCTTTTAAAAACTGGAATAGAATTCAAGTTTTATGAACATATCAAATACCACCGATATACTATATTATCATTATTTGAGAAGAATAGACGGTAGTAATAATTTACCTCAGAGAAATATACGAGCAAGAATCTACTGGCAGCAACAGTGATGGAAACACCAACGGTACTTCTATAAGAGCAATGTGGGTCCACCTGCAGAGAATTGCAGCAACAAAAGTTATTGATATACAATGTGTGTGTGTGTATCAAATTTCCTGTTCTGAATTTCCGATGGAGTGAGGATGGGTAGCAATTCTCATTTTTCATAATAGGCAAGAATAATACCAGTAATAAAACAGTTGTCTTATCAGACTCTTGTGAAGAAGCCCACAGTGCTGTAGAAGAATCCACAACAATTGTTTCAGAATACAAGTTTGGAAATACATGGAGACCAGATGCAGCATCCCAAGCAAGTGCCACAGGTGGAAAACAGAGACGCCTACAAACTCCTGCATATGATGAAATAAGCACAAATAGAGGTTTTAGGAAATTGAAAAAACTCAGAATTAGACAAGAGTTCAAGAAATAATCAGTGGAAATCATGATACTGAACGATGGCAGTACACTTACGACTAGTGTCAACATCTGCTGACTCATCAGCTGGAAATTCTGACTTCTGAATTCCACAGCCAGTTGTTCTGAGGGATAACGAAACAGGAAGAAGGCCTAAGCTAACAGAGAAGGTAAGGTTGAGTATAAGAGGATGATCTTCCTTCAAATCTTCATCCTGCGGCACAACAATTTGTCGTTATTATTACACTAGATAGTTCATAGTGTTCATATATTTTTTTAAACTTATGGAGTTGCTAGATATATCAACAAAGATAAAAACCTTCTCTGAATAAAATGACTGAATTAAATGGTAAGGAGAGAACGCTTGCTCTCCATCATTTGGATTAAAAAATTGTCCAACTCCCATAGAAGTTGCTGGTGGAGGTCTTCCTGAAACAGTCTGCAATAGGAAGTATGTTAGAGTAGCTCAGAATCAAACAAGAAAATAGGGTAATAATGGTAGTCTTGACTATAGCTTAAAAAATAGGATACGAGCAGTTACTCCAATTATACAAAATAGAATATACACTAAAATGTTTTAAGACAAAAAAAAATACCGGGCGAGGAGCCACAGAGATTGTCAAGAATCTGAAGCCATGTAAATCTTGAGGACCCAACCAAAATACAGCAGATGGAGGAGCTTGCTCAGTTTGACTACCTGGTTCAATCTTACACAACGTATGGACATGTTCTTAAAGAGAGCATACTAACCAATAAACCTCTGCCAATAAAGATATACAACATATACCTGACTTGGAGCTGGGCCAGAAGGAATATGTACCATTTTGGATGTGACTTCCACAACCCGTTTGCTATTTGCGATTTCTGAAGTCGAAGTTCGTTTCTCTCTCCAAAGATGAAGTCGCACACCAGAACAAGGTGAAAGATTCGTGACAAAAACAAAGTGTTTTGCTCTGTCCGGATCCTGGAAATTGAAAATAGAGCACACTGAAGCTGCTGATAAGAAACTAATTTATATCTGAGTAACTCCAAATCTAAAGTTTCTGAACTACGTAAATAAAGCTAACCAGTTTATGAATGTCCATCCATCGTCTTCTCCCATCCATAGCTAACACAGTAACAGAAGTTGTTTTGATGTAAAGGTCTCTTTCAAGTCCATCTTCACTCCATTGGCTATTATTTGGGCAACCATATAAAAGGGGAAATTGCAACTCTGTTCATTATAGTAAGTTGTCAAAAATACTCGAATTTTATCCCTGTAGGGGTTAAAGAATAACACCACCAACAGTCCGACTCTAAGCACAATAAAGGTTAATGTAGAACTTAGAAAATATATAACATCAAACATGATATCAATAGGTTATATCCCTTTTTCATTAGAACAATTATTGATATCCTTCTTTGGAATGTAGATAGATTTCAGAAAATTAATATCAAATCTTAGTATTGAGTGATCTAGTCTTGTATGAAAATAATAACTGAGATATTAGATAGGGAATACCAGAATTAACTATTCTATTTTGATCAGAAAGATGGCCCGACTTTTGCGGCTGTTGTAACTGTCTCGATGAAAAGAAGTTCTGTGGGATTCCACTATGAAGCATTTTTGTAAATATTCCAACTCTTTGTCGTACATCGCTGAAAGGTTGACCTTTCTTTGTGTCAATCAGACTGAGTAGGGTGTGCGACACCTAAAAAATGAGTTTGATTTTCAGAACTGCATATGCTGATTAGTCGTTGCATGAGAGCATTACCACTTACTTGAACAACTAGTTGATTGCACCATAAGATAACCTGGTGCTCCATGGTCAGCCATACATTTTTCATGGCAGTGCTACCTATCATGAAGCCATGCGTTGGAGGAACAATACCTTCAAGGGATTCCAAATTCGTGCGCACCTAAAATTGGAAATTGATGAGTAAGCACACATATCACATGATCTCTCACGAGGAGTCGGCTTAAACAACAAATTGTAACTGGAGAGCATACGATGGAGCATTTGTCACTTTTAAGGGTGATATTCAATGACTACAAATCATGCATTGTCGATAAATGCTTAATTGATATTGATTATTAACATAAACTAGTGCAACTAGATAAAACGGGTACTAGGAAAATATATAAACTTTAAAAATCAATGATCCAAAAATCTAGTCTACTATATCATAGCAAGTAAAAGCAAGTCTACCTGGTAATCATTATAACCGCCAGAAATGGAGACAACGACGACATGCGAAAGCAAAGGATCAGACAAGTATAATCCACCTCGAGAGGTTTGGACCTCATATCCTTTTCTCCATGCATCATTCACATGTGCATAATAGTGTCCCAAGGATGGCTGCAAGGCCAACGGAGGAGACCTGAAGTAGTAAAAAAAACTGACAACTGCACAGCATAAAACAACAACAAATGCACTAAAAAGATCGTACAGAAACTTACTGGTGTGGGGTGGAAAGTGTCAGGACAGTTTCTACGGCAAACTTTCTCAAATTCGGGTGCACAACTGCAGCCCTAGCAATAAATCCTCCCATAGAGTGACCAACCAATATAACACTTTTAGGTAGACTGCCAGGAACCGAAGAGCCTTCTTTTGCTCGAGCACTACGGGATTCTTTATAGTGATCCAAAATCTACATGCATGAACATCACATCAAACAATATTGGATGAATTCAAATGCACCCCATTTCGCACCATGCAAAGTAAATAATTTTAAAAGGTACACGAAATTCATTAAACATATTCATAACCCAACGTCGGAACACCTAGCCATGATTCCATTCAAAAGTGACAAAAGTGTTACCCTGTGAATGGCATGCACTACATATTGTGAGTGTTCTTGAAGTATTCGGCCATCCATTGCAGAATGTTCACCTTCAAGATCCACTGCAAACCAATCAAGCATGGAAGTATACTGACGGGGCAACAAAATGTCGGAGAAATCAAGATTCAGTCCCTCTCCCAAAATTGTGGAAGCTTGATAAAAGTCCCGTTCAAGTGGACCTCCTTGATAAGCCCGATCAGACTCTGCACCCAAGGATCTGACCTGAGCATAGTAGCGTAAGCAACCCATCAGGAAATATAATATAAGCACTCAAGTCTCTACAAATGTACCACCAAAGACGCATTGGAATCTTACCTGTTTATAGCTTCCGCCATTTCCAGGTATAAAAAGAACAGGAACTCCATTGAGCTGTCTGAGGTGATCATTAAAATCAATCTTCCTCCAGCCCTCATGGTACAAATGCAAGCCGTATTTCGCAGAAGAAGCATTTTGAGGTGTCGAGACCGGAATGTAGGTGGGGTACATGTAGGTCATGGCACAACCATTCGATATCGGTTTCAGCAGCGCATATAGACCCGCAAGGCCGATCCATATAAAAACAACAACGACGATTCCTACTCGGAAGTTCGAGTTCAGACCTTTCGCACCCTCACCGCCTCTATACCCCAGCCTCAAATCCATTTTCAATCAACAGCTGAAACATTAAAAGCTATCTGTAATGAACAAATCGAACAAAATTCCGACTAACAAAACACCGCACAACACTCTCTAACAATGATTTTAGCTCCATCCACAAAATTATCTAAGAACCCACATAGTTCCAAACCTCTCTCTCCCTCCCTCCATATCGCAATTACGTAAGAGTTATGTTTTACAGAGAAAAGAAAATTCAAAAAATATCCAGAAATTAAATAAATTCAGAGCTGAAATTCGGAAGAATAAGATTTACCTAGGTGAGCTTGAGATCGAGCTGAGAGATGAAACAATGGTTGAGAAGAGAGTGAAGTGGGTTTGGGTGAGCTGAAGGAAAACCCAGATCTTTGATTAATTGAAGAAATAAGGATTACGGCCATTAATAAAAACACTTAAAAGCTTGATTTAAAATAAAGTAAGTATTGCGGTTCCAACGATTAATGATTATTACGCCACTGTAATCCTTGTCGTTGTCGAGGGATTACAAGGGTTTTTTTTCTTAATTAGTTTTAGTACTTTGAATACAATAAATACTTTGGGTGACACGTGATGTTAAAAATGGAAAGAAATGAAGTAAATTTTATTAAATTCAATATCTATCTACTTTTAGTTATACTTAGATCTCTAAGTTAAAACATAAAATTACCTTTCTACTTTGGAAAAGGAAACTAATAAAATGTATAATCTCGTTAAACTTTATTAAATGCAGGCTTAGTAAAATGTACTAACATCATTGCACTTTATTAAATGTTATCCTTTAATCCTCATGTAAAATTAATTAATATTTAAATAATTTTTATTAATGTTAAAGATAATTTTAAAAAAAATTTTTTTTTTTTTTTTTCAAAACTCAAATACAACATTTAAATTGTAAAGAATAAGAAAATTCAAAATAACATTTTTTTTAAAGTCAATTTCATAAATAAAAAATGTAATTTTATAATAGTAAATGTGTAAAGGAAACTTTACCGCCCCACACGAGCTAAACTAACAAATAACATTTATTTTGAATGAGAAAAAAAATATTTTTTTAACTTTTTTTGCAAGAAAAAATTATAACAAGAATTCCTGAGATTCAAAAGTAAAAAAATAATAAATAAAATATGATATGATATATCTCAATTAATATGCATATTTTGAGCGCAAAAATAAAAATTCCAACCCCAAACATTGCAATTAACTTTAAAAAAAAATACGTTTTCTAACATTTTTATTAAAAAATAAAATAATAACACTATTTTTTTTAATTTAAATTTAAATAAAAGTACTTTATTTAGCATAAAATTAAAAAAATAGTAGTACTACAAAAAAAAAGTTAAAAAAAATATATTTAAAATCAAACTAATACTCTAGTAAATAAAATTTAAAAAGTAAATAAAAAATATAAGAATTTTTTTTGAACTTAATTTAAGTCTATTTATGTTCAATACAATTCAGTTGTAGGATATTATTTATATTTTAAAAATTATTAAAAAAATTCTAAGAAAATTAATTCCATTCATTTAGTTTAGTGAGTTATAATCCAAAAGAAGAGCCTTATATGTTGGTAAACTCAAAAGTGATCTACTGAGGCACGACGAATTGCCGAATTGGAGATGCATAAAATTACATGTTGCTACTATATTCGAAAATGTTTACACAGAATATAATGATCTACGACTCACCCAAACTCAAAAATAACCTTAATCCCAGGGAAAAAAATCTGGCTATGTTACAAAATGAGAACAAAGTAGAGAGTACTACTATATATCCATCTCGCTATCTTCTAAATCCATTCGAGTCTTTCGTTCAATAGGAGAACTCGTGACCTCTAAGCGAGATGTATTTTTTCACCCAAATGGCGATATCCTCTGTGCATGCTTGTGCCAGAGGGGTCTTCAAAAGCATGTCCAGAGTCGCAAATTCATGCACGGCATCCTTGTATTCCAGAACCGGAGCATCAACGTTCACTTTCCGGAGCTCTTCTGAGTATGCGATTGCTCGATCTCTCATCCAATCGTGTTCAGCCACAATTGTGAGTGTAGGAGGCATCTGTTTCAGAGGAGGTCCTTCTCTGCTGGAAACGAGTGGGTTAGCAGCAGGGTGATCCAGGCTGAAATCTTTCTCGGGTAAGAAAAGTTTCCATGCGAGTACGCACAGAGCCTTATCGTAGAAATACGAGTTTGCCATTTTTATTTCCGAGTGTGTTGGTACGGTACCAGTGAAAAACGGGTACATTAAAACCTGGGCGACGACTTTTACTGGGTCCAAAAGGTTACCGATTTCAACGGCCTTCCTAGCCACATGATCCGCGATATTTCCTCCACAACTCACCCCAAGAAGAACACACCTGGTAGGCAGGTAAGGGAAAAATAGAAATCAATTCAGAAAGGTTCTTTTTGGAGTACAGATGAAGATTTATTAAACAAAATAGTACAAGCATAGAGTGATTTTTCATTTGTCAGGATCAACAACATTGTTCCCTTTGCCCACAAACAAGATCTGTATTCTCATAATATTAAGAAAAACAAGCACACATTCATTATGAGATTAATTAAGCAACACCTACTAAAAAACTGAAACAGAAGTGTATAAATTTATGATTAATCGGGAAGGAGTTCCCTAATGGTTTTCCAGAAACAAGAAATGATCAACAGAGTTCATGTCAGCATACTGCATCATCTTCCAAGTAATTCGTCTATGCTGACAATTGTGTAGAATAAAATTATTACATTAAGTTGACCGCACACATATATATTAAAAGATGTTAAGCAAACTAGTATCCACTTTCAACCATAAAATATCATAAAAAACTCCATCCAATGATAATCTCCAAATAGAATAATGTAGAAGTGTGCCACCAACTATTTAAGAATTGGAGTACGGTAATCTGTTTTATTACATGTCTTCATGAGCAATATTTACATCTTAATCACAAGTCTATAACATCAATGAATCAAAGACCGCCGTTATTTAATTCCAGAAGTATGATGAGTAATACGGATTTCTATTATAAACAAAGTGCAAATTCAAGTTAAAACTAATCATATGAAAGGGTTTCGTAAGAATTTAAAGCTTGGTCATTCATAAAACATTCAAATTTCAAAGAAGAGAAAATTGCAACAAAATAATCTGAAACGCAAGTCTTCCAATTCTCAGGTATTCCATAACAACGATCACCTTCCAAGTTCCAGGTCCAAAACTAACCCATCTCCATCATACTAGGTAATCAGGTAGATATATGATATTAAAAAATATATGATACCAAATTACGAGCAATCAATAAAAACCCAAATGCGATCAAACAGAACAAGCCAAATTAGAATTCAAACCTCGAAGGATCCCCATGAGCAGCCAACCAAGGTTCCACCATTGAAGCTCCAAAAGCATCTGGTACATGCCAATTACCCTCCGACCTCCTCAAATCCGTCTTTCCTCCCCTCCCAGATGACTTGTTACACTCGGACAAATTCGCCTGCTTTGCCAACCAATGTAATACCTTCAACCCATCATCAAATGCCGCCGGGTACTTATTCTCCGGTGCCAACCTATACCCCACAGCCAACACTATCACATCGCATAATTTCACAATCCGCCTGCAGAAGAAATCATTCGCCACCGAGTCATTGCTCCCGCTGACAAAACCTCCGCCATGAAACTGCAGCACCACTGGTAATCTTCGGCAGCTATTTCCAGCTGGATTATACCCTCTGTAACTTCCACCGTCGGACTTCGAACTCGAGTCGTCAGAACTAGCTCCAAAACTATTTCTTCTATGACTATGATCAGTACCCGGCGATTGGTTATTCTTGGAACGACTTACTACTTGAGTGGGGTCGGATCCTGGATCGGACAGCCGGACGGGGCGGGATTTGGTCACGGCGCTGGGGAAATGAAGGCAGGTGTCGGGCAGAAAGATACGAACCGAGAGAGAGGTCAGAGGATCGATGTGTATATCTTTGGTGGCGACCCCGTCGGTGAAGATGGGATTGGGGGGCGCAGCCACCTCCTCCTCCGGCCGTGACGTCACCCCGAACGTACCCCCCGTGGCGGTGGCGTCATTCTCCGGACCCAGTAGCCGGTTCTGAAGCCGATGCTTTAGCATTAGCTTGAAAAAGACGCTGTACAATTTCACGCCAATGCTTGGCATTTCCCCAGAAACGAAAAATGAATTTCGCGACGCACTTAAATTACAGGCGATTGAATCGGTATTCGAGCACGAATTTCACATTGGGAAATTAGGGTTTTTGTGGAAAATTGGAAAACGAGTCCAAATTTTCCAATAATTTGGGGGAGGAGGAAGAAGGTGCGAATAGAAAATGTGTGAATTTTGATAAATTCTGAAAATCAAATCAGGTACCTGCAATTAGTAATTGAAGATGAAGAAGAGGAAGGAATAAAGATGGAGAGTGGGTTCGTTCGTTCGTCCGATCTCCTTTTGCCGTCAATTCAACATTTCAACCAAACTAAAATTGTTTGTTAATCCATCTTATTCAAAATTATCTATTTGTGCTTTAGCTTTTTACATAATTTAATTAAAATAACAATAATATACTCTACTTAAAATAATTTTTAATATTAGTTTATAAAATATACTACGGAGTACTACTCAAATACAGTACTAATAAATCGATTACACAACACAAACATCAAAAAAGTAAAAAAGACAAGAAATGCTTGTAATCTCAAATTCTCAATAGTTTATTTCGTACTTACATTATAATTGAATTCACTTAGATAAACATGAACTAGAGATAGTTATTTCGTATAATCGATCGAATTCACCATACCCACGAACTAGAGATCATTATTTTGTATAATCGAATTCCCTAGATAAACACGAACTAGAGATCATACATGTAAGTGTAACATGCTATTAGCTAGAAAATATATTGTAAATATTTTCCATAAATATATTGTAAATATTTTCCATATCATAATCATATGTATATTAAAATTGTGCAGTCTGTGTTGTTAATTACCGTAGTTTGTTCCCTTGTAAGTTGTAATACAGGTCAATTAAGCAGACTGGTCGATCCGGAAGTGTCCATTCAAGTGATCATGATATTTTGTCAATTTTTTCGAGGAAACCTCTATTCAAAAACTACCTATTACCCCTTTTGTTTTAGAAAAATTGTTGCCTTGATCACAATAATATATAAGAAGCTGAAAGAAATATGAACATTAAAAGATAAACAACTGTTAAATAAAAATAAAAAGCAGAGCAAAATTACTATGAGAATAATCAATCCGATCATTAACTACTCTGAGAGTAGTCCTGATCCTCCTCTTGGAAAGAACCACACGGGAGATGGAGCAACCCTTTTTAGGCTACGAACATCGCAGGGATAATAACATGGCGAAAAAGTCTTGTTTTCCCAATCAAAGATGCCAATGTCGTGGCCACCAAATGATTGATGACTATTAGGATCATATCTCGTATAAAATGGATCAGTAAAGTAAATGGAATTGGGCTTCAACTCAGGGAATCGAGTCGCTGACAAGGCAACTGAATCGCTTCGATAGCCGACAAAAAGAGCCAAATCGCCTAAACTCCTCATCCTGGCTGACTCTTCTAAGGGCTTAACATCCTTAGCTTGTTGATCATAAACACGAATATCGAAATCAATAGTCATGTGTGGATAAAGATCATTACAGGTGTGACGGGTTTCGGCATAAGAACCATCGGGGGTGACGTTGTCGATTACAGAGCGAGTGAGCAAGAGTACATGATCATTCTCATTAGCCGCCACCAGATATTGTCTTCGACGAGGCAGTGAGTCTTTGGGCGACTCGTCTAATTCTTCATCCAAATCATCATCATCATCATCTTGGTTGTCCCAAGGTTTTTTCGTCTTGACGGTGTTGAGCATCATTGGGGAAGAAGGGTCGCTGAGATCCCAAGTTTCCAGGTCATCTTGTCGCATATTGAAGGCGAAGAATAGGTTTTGTCGAGGGGAGTATGCAATATCGTCGTAGCCCTTGTTCCCGATGGGGGTCCACTCACCCCCATCAGGGCAGCAGAAGGCCAACGTAGCCCGGCAGTTGTAGATCATCATAGCGCGACTAAAGTCGGAGGAGAGAATGAGCTTGGTCACAGTCCTGTGGTTGTGGTTGGTGAAATTTGGCAGGTGATGAAAGGGAGGAAGCTTAATGTGACGGTGAGAGATGGGATCGTACAGAAACAATTCAAAGCTCTGCGGATTTAACAGAGCGAGCCAACCCTGTGACGATCCGCAGAGCTTCAGGTCGTGATTAATTGGATTCGTTAATCCATTCCTATTGTGGGATCGGGTTTCGACTCTCTTCTCCGCGAGGCTGTACAAGTTGTAACTGATTCTGTTCTCGTCGTCGTTCAACTTTGGTGGTAGCATCAGCCACGGAGAAGAAGAAGAAGAAGAAATACTTTGTATTTTCGATGATATTATTTTGTCGCTCGGCGCCGTGCTCATCATCCGAGACCAGCTCCGAGATACCGAAAATAATCGTCGGCCAAGGGGGAAAAAATACATTTTCACCCAAATGAACCCTAATTTGATTTTTATTTTTTCACCGCACACACGGGCGTGCTTTTATAGGAGCGGTACAGAAGACACCTATTGTATTTAATTTTGATTATATAAAATTTCAAGGAAAGTTATTCTTTAATTAAAATTTTTAATGATAAATATATTAATTAAAATAATTAAAAAATGGATCATCATAAAACTCATTCCACAAAAGAAAGAAGAAAAAAAAACAATAGTAACATTCTAATTTCATTGATCTTAATTTCTATTCGAAAATTAATAGCAGAAAATAGAGAAAAGCGGTATGCACTAATTAATACAGTAGGTGTATATAGTGAAATTGGCTGTGTAAATATACAAAAAGCTTGAAAAAAATCAACCCAATATCAATATTAGCAATATTTATTTATCTACAAAATAATTTAATATTACTCTGTACTAGTATTATTTATGAAAGTTTATTAATAAAAATAAACATCTCAGGCCGCCCAGCCCAGCCTGCCAACTCGCTCACCCAGGCCCCAGCCTATCCATACCCACAACCCAAACCTACTTTCAGAAGGCCTACTAAAATCAGCCCAAATCTTCAACCCAAAACCATTCTCTTACAATTTCAACCTGAACCCACAAAGAACGCCAAGCCCAAACTGACCTGATAAGCCCGAATTCATACAACAGCTCAATTGACCCACTTATTTTGCCCGGACCGGTCCCGGGCTGATCTTGCCCAAGTCCGTGGCCCGCACGACCCGGCCCGAAGGTACACAGGCGGGGTTTCGGCCTTTCGGGTCTGATTATTTCAGCCCGTGACCTGGCGGACCATCTCCAAAGTCATATAATTAATTTTGCTTTACTTGAGATTTATTTGCTGCATTGTTAATATCTCATTGCAATTTGCATTATGCTAGTATTTATTTTGATTTAACAGTTGTTTCTCTTTTAAATGGTTTTCATCTATCTTTCACTTGTTATATATTAACCACACGAGAGATGGCGCAATCCTTTTTAGGCTACGAACATAGCACGGCGACACGGTCTTGTTTTGATCACAATCGAAGATGCAAATGTCGTGCCCACCAAATGATTCATCACTACTAGGATCATATCTCGTATAAAATGCATGCATGGGTCGGTAAAGTAAATGAAATTGGCCGGGCTTCAACTCAAGGAATCGAGTCGATCGCTGACAACGCAACCGATCGAATCGCTTTGATAGCCGACAAAAAAGAGCCAAATCACCTAAACCAGTCGACGACGAGGAGGCAGTGAGTCTTTGGGGAACTCGTCTAAGAAATCATCATCATCTTCGTACTATCAGGGGTGTTCGGATAGTAGAGAACATCCGCAGAACCTGATTCGTAGATTGGGTTCGTTAATGCACCAGCGCTGTTAATATTGTTGCTGCTTTCTTATTGTGGTATCGATGAATTAATTGCTTTTCGACTCGATTGGTTTGAAGATACGTACGGAAAATAAAAGATCGAGGAACAAATTAAGGACATTTTAACAGACACATTGTGTTTTTTTTCCACCAACACAGCAAACAAACACAACACCACACGATCATCCACCACACATAAGTTTTTTGCAATTAAAAAACAAAACTATTTCAATGCATGTCTTCAAGTCGATCGACTCCAACTGGTAGATCTAGCTAGTCGTGTCTTTATTGGTACTTGCTTCAACTTTATCAACGTAGTGGCTATCCTGGAAGTGCTTGTGCACCTCCAATGCACTATCAAAACGTCTGTCGCAGCTCTTGCAGGGGCATCGGAATCTTTTAGCACCACCTAATTAAAGAATTAGACGAATAAATATTTTCTAACGAATTATATAAATAAAAAGGACTCAAAATAAGTATAATTATAAAAATTAAAATAAATGTAAACGTACTGTAATTAAAATACTCGTAATTAAAGAGAAAAAAAAATGCACCGTTCTTGTTAGCGTCACGAACGATACGGTCTTTGAAAATACCCATTATCTTGTCCTCGTCCTCCTTTTCTACATCACGCAGGATACAGCCGTGTTTGCCTTTGTCAACCTCATCCTCAAAAAAAGCTCCACACCTGCACGAGATACCTTTCCCTTCGTTATACAGTTCGGGATGAATTTCTTCATAGTGATCTTTCAGATCTTCCGGACGGCTAAAGGTGGTCTCTGGCTTACAACATTTGAAACACGTGAAACACCCTTGGGAAGCTTCTTCTACAGTAAATATTTTGCGGCTGTAATGCCTACGAGCAGATGGCTGGAAACACGCCGGCGGCGAGAAGGCTGCCGGAGTCGGAGCTGAGCGAGAGACGAACGCCGGCGGGGAGAAGGCGATCGGAGTCAGAGCTGAGTGAGAGACGAACGCCGACGGCGAGAAGGCGGTCAGAGTCGGAGCTGAGCGAAAGACGAACGCCGGCGGCGAGTAGGCGGTCGGAGTTGGAGCTGAGCGAGAGACGAACGCCGGCGGCGAGAATGCGGTCGGAATCGTAGCTGAGCGAGATACGAACGCCGGCGGCGAGAAAACAGTCGGATACGACGAGATCTGCGAGAAGGCGGCTGGAGCTGAGCGAGAGACGAACGCCGGCATCGAGAAGGCGGTTGGAGTAATAGATGAGCGAGAGACGAACGCCGGCGTCGAGAAGGAGGTCGGAGTCGGAGCTGAGCGAGATACGAACGCCGGCGGCGAGAAGACCGTCGGATACGACGAGATCTGCGAGAAGGTGGCCGGAACTGAGCGAGATACGAACGCCGGCGGCGAGAAGGCGGTTGGAGTCTGATCTGAGCGAGACACGAACGCCGGCGGAGAGAAGGCGGTCGGACTCGGAGCTGAGCGAGAGAAGAACCTCGGCAGCGAGAAGACCGTCGGATACAATGAGATCTGCGAGAAGGTGGCCGGAACTGAGCGAGATACGAACGCCGGCGGCGAGAAGGCGGTTGGAGTAATAGATGAGCGAGAGACGAACGCCGGCGGCGAGTAGGAAGTAGAAGAGATCTGCGAGAAGGCAGTCGGAGTCAGATATGAGCGAGAGAAGCACGGCGGCGGCGAGAAGGCAGGCGGAGATGAACGTCTTGGTGCACTTGCCGAGGTCGGGAGGTGGCGGCCGGCGATGGCTGATGAGCACGTTTTGGGTAGGCGGGAGAAGCTTCGTGGGAGTAGGAGGAGGATGGAGGTGAAAGCGAAACGATGGATGAGAAATCCATTTTTTTGGTAAATTCATCTCCAGTGAAGAGAAATATTATTCCGCGTATTTATAATAATGATGTTGCGCACGGTAAGGCGGTGGAAATCACACACAGGGAGTCCAAATTTAGGCGGGAAACTGTAACAAACGTCACGTGGCCCGTGCGCACCTTAAGTGTGTGTGGAAATCAAGTAACAAACTATATTCTCTTCCACTCCACGTGTATGGATAAGATCAACTTTGCGAAGCAGAAATACTTCACTTTTTTTTATATTAAAAATAATAATTATTATAAGCATAATATATACTTTTTATATTAAAATACCATGTATGTACTACTAATAAATCAGTGACACAACACAAACATTAAAAAAAAAAACAAATGTGTGCTTTCTGATATTTTATGTTGCCAAACTTAGAAAACAAAAAAAATACCGAAAACTTTCGAAATGATTTTAAATCCCAATAAAAACAAATGGAGTCTTAATAACCGAGTTATAATATGATCATAAAATTTGCTAAAGTGAATCATCTATAAATAATCTCTTGATTTATATACACACACCCACCACTTGCTTTTCTAGATAGCGGTATAGAGACAATTTAGAAGATTACGATTACAAAACGGGCTTCGCCCTCCAAGCAGATACGAGCATAGAACCAACCGCTGCTGCATTACTAGAAGCTTTGATTGCGGCTATTAATTTCCTCCAAGCGTCTCCATACGATTTTACGCTTCTTCTTGACTTCCTCCTCCTGTGCTTGGTCTTCTTGGAATCTGAGGAGACACTCCTCAAAGAGCTCGGGGTCCATATCGGAGAAGATCTTGCGGACATTGAGTGTTAAGCTTTGCACTGCTTGATTCCAGTGGCTTCTTGAATTCGTCTCCAGTGCAGGGAAGATAATCGGCAGTATAACTTTGTGATTTTGTTTGATCAGGTTCTCGATGTGATTGTTGTTCCATAAGAAAAGGGCCCTTTCTGCAACCTGTCCAAACAAAAATTAAATAACCGAATTCCCAATCTAATTAAAGGCTGTCAAAATCATGTTTTTTTCTTTCGTCAAAATAAGGGTTCTCGAGCTCATTTTCTCGAAATAAAAGTGTCTTCTGGTCATTCCCGAACAAAACCGTATACAATATATTTGTTCGAAATATTTGAATTTTTGCCCTCTATGGAACACTTTACACCTCCTACGACAACATTCTAACTAATCAAACATAAGTGATCAAGGTTGATTAACTTTGTGATCACCACATGAAATGAATTCACCTTATCAACAAAGCCATTGCCAACCAACAAACTCCGATAAATGCAAACTGTGTTTCCCATTAAAGATGCTACATATTGTAATATATATATACAGATAGATGTATATGACTTTCAACCACCTACATACAGTGAACCATGGGGCTGACGATATTATATATCAGAAGGCCAATTTGCTCATTGGATTAGAGTCTTCTATAAAACGAATTAAATATATCTTCACTTTTTTACACATACAGGTGGTCGAAAACAATTATATATCGGCAACTCTGGAGCTCATAAGTCAAGATACTTAACACAGCATTCCCTAGATTTATTTATCCTCTATATTATCATGTTCACATAAAAAAAATCCATGTGCTACACAGAACAACAGCATTACTGAATCTATATGGCCTATGTAGACATCCAAGATATAAATCAATAAATTAAGAAGAAAAAAAGTTGAGGAATGTAACCAAAAAAATTATCGAAATTTGAAATAGAAAATAATTCAAACGAAGCAATAAATGGCAAAAATATACATGTCCAAATATAGAAAATATCACATAAGAATCTCAAAGAACACAAACAGAATAAAAAATATAAACTCAATATAGTTTCGTAGTTTGTCATAGAACCAACCTGAAAATGTGAACTGCTCAGGCACCGGCCAATTTGCCGAAACAAAGGAACCATACACCGCTGGAATTCAGGTGGCTGAGTTGCTTCTAGCACTTCCTCTAACTCACCCAAGAACACGCTTTCCTTTGAACTATTTGTGACCGGCCAATATTTCAGTAAGCCCCTTATAACGATATCAGCAAGTTTACAGTCTTTCTCCACAAATTGTGTGACGCAATAAGTTAGCTGCTGATTGTACATGGGCAAGCACTTGGGTCTGTGAAGTGGAATGAGAACCCTAACAAGGAAAAGCTTGTGCTCTTCTTTTAAAGGCAACGCAAATCCATTTATAATGCTTCCCAGGATTTCTAAGAGCTCCGCAATCCCATTATGCTTCTCAGTTTCGAAAATAAAACGGTAGAATATATTGTTTATGGATTTCCTAATGAAAGGACGATGCACCATGAGCTTTCCATATATGCGGTGGAGGACCGTCTTTAAGTAGTCCCTCTCTCTAGGATCTTCGGAGTCAAAGAGATCTAATAACCGCAGAATGAAAGAGTGATCAATGAAGCGCTTTGCAAGCTTCGCGTCCGTCTCCGGAGAAGCTATGAACCGGAGAAAAAATTCGTAGACAATTTGCAAGTGGGGCCACGTGGGGTCCATAAGAGGCTCATCATCTTCCAAATCAAAACCCTCCACAAGTTTGTTCTCGCGGGGCTGAGCAAAAAGCGTACGGAACAAGTTTGCTGATACCATTCTAACAATTTCTTGAATGACGGTCTCGTTGAATTTTCCGTTAGCCGAGTTGATGTAATCCACGAGTTCCAACAACGTCTGCCGCTTTATGTCTTTTTCTTTTGGATTCTTTGTGGGGTCCGTGAAGTCAAACAATACGCAACATATGGTCAGCTTTCTGATAAACAAGATTTGTTTCTCATTATTTGGGACGTCTCTAAAACAGGGAAGTGTCTCGTACATTGTATTTAAAGGCTCCTGAAGTTTGATTCCATTACTTAGGGCGGAGTTAGGATTTGTATTTGAACCTGCGGCATTTGAGTTGCCTTGTCGTGAGCCGCCTGTGGAGACATTGGTTCGCGAAGCATTTGAAGGGAGAGTCGAGGATCCTCCATTGCGATTCTCAACCGACTTGGCTTGCTTCCTGGGGATCCTATTGAGAATGTTTTTAATCATCTCTTGGAGCTGCAATTCACACTATCTCTTCGACTGGGCTTCACCTGCAGCTACAAAAACAATTGCCGAAAGATCTAAAAACAGCGATAAACGAACTGTACTAAGTTTTTTCCCACCAATCATCAAGCTTCTAATAACACTGCAAATACTAAATACATGAGGATCAAAAGTGAAGCTGCGTAATCAAAATCTCACAATCGAAGAACTCAGATTCAGCTAAATCTAATAGCTAAACAGACAATGAATTCGAAGTCAAAATGTGCACAGCTCGTAAAACAATTACAGTACATTAAATTCGAGAGCAACGAAGCTCACCTGAGGTCCCGATTTCAGAAAAGATTTTCAACTTTTTCAGCGAGATCGGGAAGTGTGAAGATCTGGGCGCGATCTAGAACAGAGTCTCTTTTTCCCCTTTTTTTCTTCTTCGGGTATCACGATTAAAAGAAGGTGACAGATCGGCCCCGGCGCCGGCACCGGAAACGGCAAGAACCCATCGACAGTGCAAATATGCACACGCACAAAAAGTTCAGAATTCAAGCGCAGAAATGGAGTGTGAATATATGGGCCATTGACACGTACAAAAATAGCTTATACATTCCTTTTTTCGAATTGAAAAAAAAAGGGAAAAAAATGAAGAAAAGGAAAAGCGAGTTGGGTTTACAGTGACTGAAATCGGATATAATCCAAACAAAATATTATATACTCAGTATATATATAAAATTTGTTGTCGTTATCATTTTGTTAGAGATGAATATATTGTGTTGCGGATAAAATAGCAAAAATGAATGATTCTTAAAATGGAGAAATACTACTTTCAAATAATCGAACAAATTAAAGTGCTGCTTCCACTGCGAGAGACGAGCTGAGCAACGGTTCATGCATGAGGCTACAACTCAAAACTATCGACATATACACAAAAGTTCACAGTATTATCTCTCTATGAAAGAAGCAAGCAAAAGCTACAAGCTACACCCTTCTACTGTTCTTGAGTTTTTTACACTGATAAAACAACAGACAGAAAATAAAAACAAGTCTTAAATTCAAACATAATTCAAAGCACTGAAAGATAAAAGGAAGACTTGGGTTGATTTAGTTCTCCTCCACCATGTTTAACTGAGATGCACCGAAAAATCTATAAGCTCCTGTAACCTGGCTGCCTGATTATTATGTATATGTACATTCCTCCTTTCGATATCAAAACCAGACAGTCCCACCTGATCCGATGGGATTACAAAAATCGGAAGCGTAATCAATCAAGAAAAGTGCACTTCCAATTTCATGTCTCCACAAATAACAGAAAGTCAACTCAATCTTTTCAGCCTGAAGGTCCGCCGTTGGTGCTTGTCTTGCGAGGAACGAGCACTGCTTCGTTACTCGCGGCCTTCATCGTGGCTATTTCCTCCATGCGTCTCCATATGGCTTCGCGCTTCTTCTTGATTTCTTCTTCCTGTGCTTCGTCTTCTTGGAATTTGAGCAGACACTCCTCAAAGAGCTCGGGGTCCGCATCGGAGAAGATTTTACGGACGTTGAATGTTAGGCTTTGCACTGCTTGGTTCCAGTGGCTTCTTGAATTTCTCTCCAGTGCAGGAAAAATGATTGGGAGTATGATTTTACGGTTCTGTTTGATCATGTTTTCTATATGGTCATTGTTCCACAAAAAGAGAGCCCTCTCTGCCACCTGTAAGAAAAAAGTAGAATTGAATCATATGATCATAAGGAGCAACTATCACCACCATTCCTGTGTAGCTTAAAAAATTTCCAGTATACAAGCAATCATCATTCTCCAAAAGTCGATAAAAAACAAATGGCTAAAAGGAAAATAGACTGAAACACTCAAAACGGGCCTTAGCCAAGTCAATTCTAGGAATGAAGCGTTTTGATAGATTCTATTCCATTGCATCTTGTTGCTAAAGGAATCGATTTAAGATGATCTGACGAAACAAATTTTTCCAAACGTATCTTGGATAACAGTTGCTAATAGTAATCTCCGCTAGAATTAACATTCATGTTACAATGAAAAAGGAGCATTAGCCATCTAGATCCAAAAAAGAGGCAGTGTTATGTTCCAGAATAGAAACGGGTCCATTTACACTTAACCACATGACATGTTCCAGACTAAATGAATGTTGTTTTCTACATAGCATTGAAAAAATAGCAGAACATATAAATGGATTTATTAAGGTGATCTTAGCCAATTTTCAACAATCATGCACAGTGCACACTATCTACACATGCTGTATTTCTACAAAACGAGCATATTGGCTATTGCATTTAACAACTTAAAATTCTAATGTCACTATTCAGATAAGAGCCCATTTAACAGAAAGTGGGCTAAGACATCTTCAATACCATGTTAGGCAGTGCCGAAGCAGGACATGTTCACGCGCATAAGCATCGCTAATTTGAATTTAACAGTTCACAACAATCAGTTCTCGAGTAACACGAGTATATTGAAAATCCAAATTGTCGACTTATCTTCCTAAACATTAAACATAATGCAACTAACAATTCCTTATAAGTAGCATCAATAAGCAGATAGCTAGACAAATAAAATAGCCTATGAAAAAAAAGATCTAATATCAAACTTCTCACTTAAGTGTGCCAAGTAGTTGAACTTTGTCAAGATGAGAAAAATATTGATTTTAAA
Source organism: Euphrasia confusa (assembly GCA_954870475.1). NCBI lineage: Eukaryota > Viridiplantae > Streptophyta > Magnoliopsida > Lamiales > Orobanchaceae > Euphrasia > Euphrasia confusa. The sequence continues at coordinate 33,269,047 of OX940966.1, forward strand.
CACAGGCTGCACACGCCTAATCCAACTAATACAAAAAGATAACAAATAATTAATTTTAAATGCAGAAAGAAACAGCCATAAAAATACTACTTGTGGCAATAAAAGGAAAGAAAAAAGCATAATAATCAACCTGAAAATGTGAACTGCTCAGGCATCGACTAATCTGCCGGAACAAAGGAACCATGCAACGCTGGAACTCAGGAAGCTGAGTCGCTTCCAGCACTTCCTCCAGCTCACCCAAGAACATCACCTCCTTTGAACTGTTTGTAATTGGCCAATATTTCAGCAACCCCCTTATAACAGTATCCGAGAGTTTACAGTCTTTCTCCACAAACTGTGTGATGCAATAAGTTAGCTGCTGATGGTACATGGGCAAGCACTTGGGCCTGTGAAGTGGAATCAGCACACGGACAAGGAAAAGCTTGTGTTCTTCTTTCAAAGGCAATGCAAATCCATTAATAATACTTCCCAAGATCTCTAAGAGCTCTGCAATCCCGTTGTGCTTCTCCGTCTCAAAAATAAAACGGTAAAATATATGGTTTATCGACTTTCTAATGAAGGGGCGGTGAACCATGAACTTTCCATATATGCGGTGGAGGACAGTCTTCAGGTACTCCCTCTCTCTAGGATCCTCCGAGTCAAAGAGATCCAACAACCTTAGGACAAAAAGGTGGTCTAAATGGCGTTTTGCCAGCTTCGGTTCTGTCTCCGGGGAAGTTACGAACCTGAGGAGGAATTCATAGACGATTTGCAAGTGGGGCCACATGGGGTCCATCAGGGGCTCCTCTTCTTCCAAGTCGAAACCGTCCACTGCTTTATTTTCGCGAGGCTGAGTGGAGAGGGTGCGGAATAGATTCGCAGACACCATTCTCACTATCTCTTGGATGACGATTTCACTGAATTTTCCATTTGCGGAAGCTATGTAGTCGACGAGCTCGACCAAAGTCTGCCGCTTGATTTCTTTTTCTTTTAAATTTTTTGTTGGGTCCGTGAAATCGAACACAACACAACATAAGCTTAATTTTCGCACAAACAGATTTTGCTTCTCGGAATTCGGGACATCTCTGAAACTGGGCAGGGCCTCGAATGAAACAGGTCCTGAACTTCCGTTTGACTTTTGGTTTAATGGGTCGTGTAGTTTATTTCCGTAATTCAGACCAGAAGCTTTCTGAGCTGAATGGATCCCAGAATTGGGTACCCCACCGTTCAAACTGCCTGCTCGGGAAACCGTAGCGGAACTGCTTTTCGAAGTTGAAGAGACAGTCGATGATCCTCCGTCACGATTTTCTCCTAATTTGGCATGTTTCCGCGGAAGCTTGTTGAGAAAGTTTTTAATCATGACTTGAAGCCACTGATTAAAAACCTTGTTCAGGCGAGACTAATAACTTACCAGAATCCCAGATGTCAAAGCATTCAATGGGGAAGGATAGTAATATAATTCATCTGGGACAACAATATAAACAAACTGAATCAACACGAAGAGATCCCCACACCCTAAAAAATATGACAAAAACCCAAATTCAGGTATTTTAACAATCTACAAAACAAGAACCCTAAAAAACCCAAGTCAAAATCTAACTGCAGCTGGTTTTACGAGCTCCAAAGAAAAGATAGTTGCGAGATTTGAACTGACCTCGAGTTTTCCATTTCCGGCCAATTTAACCCTAATCGGCGAGATCTGCACGATCTAGAAACCCCATCCATCTAGCATTTTGTGTGTCGAGGATCACCTATAAAAAGGTAAGTATCAAAAAAAGCAGCACCCGGAAAAAGAACCCGATTCTCTGCACACGTAAACACCAAAAAGTTCAACCCAAAAAAAATGATTTTGACGGAGAAAAAAAACAGCGATTGAGCAGTTGTCGTGAGTTGGTTCAGTACCTGAAAATACAGAGGAAGAGAGTAAAGCGTGAAATGGGGTTGAGAGGAAAAGGAATCAATGTTTTGGTGATGATGATGATGTGTTTCGAATTTTTCTTTTCTTTTCTGAATGAATTATTGCTGCTTCTTTTCTCGGATCTTCTTTTCTCTCTGTTAAAACCTCTACTTTTATTTATTAGTACTACAACTCATTATTTACCTCTACTAAATTATTTTTGTTTTTAAATTCAATTAAAAAAAATGTTCAAATTTAACTGTTTTTTTAATTATTGTATGGTTCCATGATCATTCGAAATTCTCCGTTTCATTGTGATTCATGATTGAATTGTTCATCGGATCCACTTACGTGTGATTCGTGATTGAATCGGATAAATTGTCCAGACTATATGACTAGGAATGGTGCGGATAAATTGTCCAGACTATATGACTAGGAATGGTGCTGTAATATTTTGAAATGGTCACTCTCATATCTGATGTATTCAAAACCTTATCTTTTTATGGGATCATTAAACTTATTAATGTAGTTAGATGACAATATGAAAAAGGGGCATTTTATAAGTGCTGAAAAAGTCATTGGGGTTCTGTTGACATTTGATTGAGAAAGTGGGACCAAAACTTAATTTCTACTTTTAACAAATGAAACCAACCTAGCAAGTAGAACAACAAACAAACTCGCATCGAGCGAGTGCTCAAATTGATGTAACATGAAACCTATTAGTAGCAATGATTAGACGAACATAATTTGACTAACAAAAACTTAAATCAGGAAGTTAGTATGTAATAATAATACAGCACACTTCCATTAGAACAATACATACAGTAAGAAAGCAACCAGTACAACTCATTGATATTATTATAAACAACTTGCTTCTTTGTAAAGCAAGTAGCATAATGAGAGATGCTCCTCCAACAAATTGGGTAGTCTTCCAACCATAGCAAAGAGTCCCATTAGTTTTCACAATTACACAAATACAATACAGTAGCTCTGAGGATGATTAACGACAAAAGCACATCACAAATGCGGGATACAATCTTTAGGATTGAGAAAATGAAACAATTAAAGATATAAAACACCATTCATCGACTCACTTGACAACCCACGACCCATCCAGCGTTGTTTTGATTATACATAAGTGAAATGTATGAATTGGATCAGACAATCAGCATGAATCTCTACACTTAGTAAAAAAAAAACACGACTCCTGAAAAGGACAAACCGTTTCATCACTCTCTCGTGAAGTTACAGCATCTTTAACTGTCAATACTCCATCAAAGCTGTTTCAGTATCTGATAAGGGTGCTGCAGAAATGACAGTTTTGATCAAAGGGTTGAAAAAGGATAAATACGAAATAAAACGAAAACAGTGGGAGAAGAAAAATAAATCATTTAGAAGATGTAGAATAGTAACTTCTAAAAATTAATCTGTAAGCCACCAAGCAGAAAACTGCAATTAGGTGCAAAAAGTATACAAAAAGAGAATTCGTACAACAAAAGCATATATTTTCTCAGGAATTAATGAACATTACTGCTTCAAGTATTTAACATAAGAATGTAAACGTGACAGCAAGCAAAATCGATTATGAATAGCATTAACATCAAAATAGAAAATTAAGAACCAAATTGGCATTGTGCAATGTAAACATACCAAGCAAATCCTCGTAAGAATCTTCCAACAGTGCTTCATCCATTAATAAAGGAGGCGAGAAAACGTGATCCTGAGATCCATCCACACCATAGAATGACCTATGTGCCTCAGAAACAGACAAATTTGTACCAATGTCAGTAAGGAAGCCGTTCACACTATCAAATTCACTAAAGGAGTCCAACTCATTTAACATGTTTGTCATTGCACGTTTGTTCCCGAGATCATTGTCCTTAAAGGGGGTCTGAAGCAAGGAAGGATCAGCTTGAGATGTGAATAACTGTCTACTCTTTACAGAATTATGTTTCTTATCTTGGCCATGACGGGAGAACCCAGTGCCAGAAAGTGGTACAAAGAAGTGCTCAGAGCTCTCATTGGAATTACTCTCTTGTGATGATTCCAGGTTGCACGATTGATTAGAAAGAGCAGCTTCTCTAACAGATCTCTTCAGGTTTCGTAGAAAATCCTCATCTGTCAAAATAATTTAAACAATAGAAACAATAAGTGAAAACTGACATATGCAAATATCAGAAAAAGGAAGGCATCCAATGACAAACCATGAGTTAGATTATCAACATGACTGTTTGATGGAGGCTGGTCTACAAACTTTTTATCTGTGATGGTTTCTATGGAGTTCATTTCAGCAACCATCTGTCGCTTTTGGGTGTTTCCACCTTTTACAGAAGAGCTTGGAGTTGAACTAAATAGTGGTGGAAGTTTCAAAGCAGGCGGGCTAGCTGCCACCTTTTCAAGGTGAATAGATGAGAGTCTAGAGGCTAATTCAACCTCATCGGTACCATTTTCCTGGGTATTGAAAACATTTCTTAAGATCAGTTTATCACGATCTCCAGAATATTCTTCAAAAGAAAAAAAGAAAAAGAAAATTACCAGCGTCCTCCCACTACTTTGTGCCTTGCTAGGTGAGTTTGATCTAATCTTCGTAGACGGAGGGAGATTGGATAATATGGTATTGACTTTCTCCGTAAGTTCTGTAATTGAGTTTTGCATGGTTGGAGCAACATCCTTTACTTGATTAATGAGCACCTGCACATAACACTAGTCTCGTCAGAAATATGTTACGATTTACTACCTACGACCTAGCCACTCTAAAATGCCTATGATGGAGTCAATGCTTAAATGTGTCAATCATAGTCAATGAACAACCACCAAGATCCAGAATAAACCTTTTACCCAGAAACCTTATTGGGTATTCATATAGTATTAAATTTACCTGTATGCTGTCTAGGTGCTGCCGATGTTCGGCCAATGTTGCCGCCAATGCTTCAGCATGACTGCTAGTACTACCATCATGCACACTCCGGAGGAGCTCTGGACCCTCTCCATCATTGGTATTTGCCTGCAAAACAACCAATGTAAATAGGCCACACAAGTTAAGTAAACTAAGAGAAGAGAGAATCATACTATTCTAAAAAGAAAATATTCACGTATGCATGTAGTTAAAAAAAGGGTTTACGGTGTGTCAAAAGAAAAAGAGGTTTATGACTCGTAGAGAACAGGGTCTCATCTTGATAACAATGCATCACAGCTCATAATTCACCCACATGAACCCTAATTGAAAATTGATTCAGTAACAAGGAAATAGATGAGTAAAGAAGATCATACCAGTTGGAGTGATTGCTTATGAATGCGCAACAAGGCATGGGTCCAGCGTCTCAAGATTTCAGCAATGTCAACAGTAGGTTGGCCTCTTATGTTTTTTTCATCAAGTCGGGAATTTTTTTCTTCATTTGCATTAGTAAGAGAAAATTCTGATATACTTTTATTCTCTGTGTTTAAGCCTTCGTGTGAACTCTCCTTTTCCTCATTATCCAAGTGTGAAGTCATGCTACTAGATGAAACTATGGCACTTTGATCCATTGCTGCTAGCAAAGACGAACCAGAGATGCGATACCTGGAGAAAAGAATGTTAAACATAAATATAAATGGAGCTATGTCCAATCAGTATGAATCATGAACAGTAGATATTACCTATGCTCACGATGAGCAATAAGATCCTCAATTGGGCCTGAAGCAAGGACCTCGTGTTGACCTGTACAAATCGCAGATATATAGGTATTCACTCAGTATAGCGCGCAATAATAAGTAGATTGTTGTCGATCACTCATCGTATTCATACTATAAGAGAGAGAAGATTGACTGTAAAATGCCGAAAGATAATACTGCAGATTACTCATTACTGATTACATGTATCTAAATGACTAAATGTACTGAGTCGTGTGTTTACAGGAGAAATTGGATTAAGTCAGAAAGAGGGAGTTAAAGTTAAGAGTTTAGTGGGCAAACAAAATATCCAACATGAACTCCTAAGCCCTAAACTTTTAGATATAACATCTCATCATGGCTCATCAAATGACAGTAATAAAATTGAAAACTATATTGGCCTAAAAAATTAATAACAGGAACTTTTTGTTAGTCCATAAGTCATGATGACAATAGAAAATACTCTACAAGTGAAAAAAAAACATGAAACTTCATTGAAACAATTCCATTGTTACATCTTAACAAGTAGTATAAATTAAGCAAATAAAGAGAACTACAAATTACTTATACTTACTCTTGCGAGATAACAAAGAGTCCCATAGGCGAGTTGCTCTTTGAACTATATGAGAATTCTGGCTTGAGGTAGATACAAGCTCATCCCAGAGTCCGCCTTCCAATTTCACTTTGTTTCTCAAATCGTGTAGTTTCTCAAGCTCTTGCTGAAGATACGCCTAACAAGATTGCCCGGAAAGAAACCAATTAAAAAGTCTACCTTTCATAAACATCAGCATCATATAATTGGCAATTTGGCATTATGCACAAATGAAAATTGTAAATTAGTTTTTACCTCTTCGGCACATAGGCCACGGAACTCTGCTGTCATTTCATGAGCCAAATCAGACCACATTGCCTGCCTTTGAACTGCAGTCTCTGCGTTTTTCAGAAATCTTCTTCTTTCAAGAGCTATTCTAGCCTGTTTATAAATTGATAAAGAAGTTCAAAATATATAAACTTCAAATTTCATTGAGATGTTCATAAAGATAATAGTAAAAAACATAAGTAGTTTTCTATCGTTACTCATTATAGTTACATAACATATTATTTGAAGGGGGTGGGGGTGGGGGGATACTATATCTGCAAACCCGCTAAAAGGGGTAGGTATATAGAAAAGAAACATTGATAGAAAGTAAACATGGATCTTGTTATATGGTAGCAAGTATTATCAAATTCGGAAATCAAAGCATGATAAAAAAACAAATCGAAAGACAGATTCTGTGAATGCCCTTTTTTTTGTTTTGAATTGGAGGGGGGCCTACTACAGAAAGGAGTAATTACATGTGGCTGAAAAGATTAACGATTCTTCAAGCAGAAAACAACACTATGAAAAACGTTATTATCATTCAAAGAAATAAAAAAACCCGATGTCATAATCTGTACATGAAACTCAATGACAATAAATGATTTTCACATAAACTATATATTTAACTAAGATCGTGAAACACCAGGAGCAGAGAGGATTGTAGATACTATCAAGAAGATGATAATGAAAAGACTGAATGAACAACCTTGGTAACAGGAAGTAATGTAGCCGCATGCGAAAAAGCTACATCGGTTAATGGAGCAGGCAGTGGATTTGATGCTACGTCAGCTGCAAATGTACGCCTATGTACTTCCCTCAAAGCATGCAGGGAAAGCTGCCATAATAGTTCAACAAATCTGCACAAGTATATCTAGTTAACTTTTTGCATAGAACATCATCATTTAAAATGGTATTGAACGGACTTAAAGATCTAGAGATGACAAAGAAAAGTACCATAGTTTAGACAGAATGTTAGTTTTACCAAGGAATCTACCTTTCCCATTGGTATAAGTAGCTCATTTTGTATTGCTTGGAAACACAATATCAGTCCTACTTAATCTGAACTGATTTACATACATCTGGTCGGTGCTTAGCAAACATGCTTCCGAGATGTAAAAAATAAGAGCCCAAAATAGAGTAAATGAAATCCACTGTTCTCGCTCCAACTCAAGCCAGGTGGAGTTGATTCTTACAATATTCAAAAATAGGACATACTCTTCCAACTCTTAAATAACCAAGTCTAATAGAAAATTTTGTTAGTTTCTATTATCCATAGCCACAGCAAATCAGTCTCTAATCAAATTTATTTTTCAACCGCCTTTTAGCTGCTATTTGAAGCTTTCGCTACATCAGAACTAGACAGAAACCCTCAGTCGCAGAGGTTAAGTCATGCCCAATTTCAGAGTTCAGACAAGTCCCAATTAAATAATATTAAGTCCAAGATAATCTTCACTCATGACGAGTTTCTCAAACTAAATCTCGACTACAATAAAACCCGAATCAATTAAACACTAAAACAGAAAAACGCTCAAGAAATTCATCAATACGATCTCCATTCTAAAATACTAATCGATCAAACACTGAAGGAACTCTGTGTGAACTAACCTCGGACCGCAGCAAGTTGCAAGGGACGAAACCCTCGAATTGCTTCTGGGCAGTGCTCCTTGTGATTCCAGTTCACTAATAATCCCCTGCACGACCTGAAAGAAATTTCCCCAAAAATGGGATAGTAAGAAACTCTATCAGACTATCACCAATACATATATGCCAACACAGGAAAATCCAAGAAATTCCCCAATTATTACCTTTCGAAAATCCCTAGACTGAGCCGAATCGAAAATTGGCCACACTTTATCAAAGTCCTGTAAAACGAATTAAGAATTTTCCTAAGCATGGTGAACTTGACAATCTATGCATTCAAAATTCAGAAAAATAAATAAATAAGCAGATTTAAAAGAAATAGAATTTGCCTTGGCCGATTGAGCTGGGCCGCGGAGAGATGACAAGATGAAGTAGAGAAGCTGTTCGCCCAATTTGGGGTTGGAATGGCGGAACAGCCCAACCCGAGGGGCGCCGTTGTTCGAACCGACTCCGATTACGTTCGGATCCAAACCGAGCAACAGGCAATTCGTGTACATTGCACTCTCCAGCTCTATCTCTCTCTCCTTCTCTCGGTCCATCGTCATTCCACACGCGCAACTCACAGAGCCACTGTGCTTGATTTTCGGATGATTTTTTTTTTCTGATCGGATTTCTTTTCCGGTTTTGATTTGTATTTTATTTTCCAGTTATGGTTTTTTTGAAAAATATGAGCAGCTGGTAAAAACTTTAAATTACGAAAAGGTCCTGTAATTATGGAAAATTTAGTCAATAGATTCTTTATAATAAAAATAAATACTTTATGGTTAAATAATCGAATTAATGGTTCATGCAAATCGCATTATTTACAGTCTACTCCGTGTTGTTTTCAAAACATTTAAATTTTGGAAAATTAATTTAAATCGCACAAAGGATTGAAGGAGTGGTGAAGTGTTATTTTGAAAAGTTGGAGGGCCTCTGTGAGATATTTAAGAAGTTTATGGTGGACCCCGGCTGGAAAAATTGAAATGTGGGAGAGGCGGACCCTAACGTAACGTGCGTCCCATGTTGCAAGCCATCATCCGGTGGGTGGTTACCGTGGTGGTGGTTATTTTCAAATAATTTTTTTAATTTTATTTTATTGGAGTTTAGTTCAATTCAAATAATTTCTCTGTTACAAATGAATGATCTGACTTATTTTGTAATTTAAAAATAAAATGCAACCATTAATATGAAATTGATGTAATATTATTTAAAAAGAAACATGGCCGGATCAAAACGTAATGTAATTAAAAATTTCAAAACTACCCCATCTTCTTCTCTTTTCTTCAAAAACTTTAATCTTCACTTTGTTTATTCAACTACAGCGATCTAATAGACTAATAAACGAATGTTACGCACATAGCGACTTTGAGGAAATTGTTATGTAACTCCTGTACATCGCCACTATTTTTTGTACACGTATTAATGTTGAGTGGTAACTCGAATTCAATCCTAATAAAAAAAAAATTAAAAAGATAGACCAAATGAGACGGATAGAGGAACGAATGAATTAACGTAGCTGGGCGCTCGAAGTGTGTTTCGTGAATTATTCTGTGGCCTCAACTTTGAATTGTAGGTGAAATTGCAAATATGATTTGCAATTGGCCCAGGCCCATTACGGAGTTTGGGTGACATGGGAGTTCGGCCATTCACCAATTCACGCTGAATATTTTTTTGGTCATAAGGTATTGAGTTTCTTTATTTAGAGAATATAATTACAATATATTTAGAGTTTTATTTGAAATAAAAACAAAAAAAATTAGTTTGTTACCTACTAGTAAACACTGCCCCGTGCGATGCACGGAACAAAATTATATCTTTTTTTAGTAAGTTAGAAATACAATTTAATTTTTTTTTCGGCATTTAGTGATTGTAAGATTAACACGGCTTGTTCTTTTGGACGGACTGAACTGATCTGAATTGAATTGAACTGAATGAGTGTGAATTGAACTGAAATTAAGTTCAATAAATAGAATTAAATTTTAAAATAATGAAATATTAATTTATATTTCAATATTTATTGTAATATAAATATTTTTATAAAAAAATTAATGTTTATATAATAATAATAATAATAATAATAATAATAAAATAATAATAATAATTATTATTATTATAAAATAATTATATTTATTATTTATTATAATAATAATAATAATATAATAATAATAATAATAATAATGATAATAATAATAATAATAATAATAAATAGTAATAATAATAATAATAATAATAATAATAATAATAATAATAATAATAATAATAATAATAATAATAATAATAATAATAATAATAATAATAATAATAAGAAGAAGAAGAAGAAGAAGAAGAAGAATAAGAAGAATAATAACAAATGAATGAATGAAATGAACTCAATTAGTTTGAATTGAACTTAATTGAATGATTATAAACTGAACTAAATTGAATATAATTTCAAAAATATAGATCATAATAGTTATTATTAAAGAAAGAACTATCTCTTGAACATTTTTAATAACATATTCTCTCTGTCCCGGACTAATGGTCTTACTTTCTTTGTAATTTACAAATCGAGTCTCGTTACATAAATCGACCGTGTGATCATATATTAAAGTGTTTTTCAATAATATGTTTTAGCGTTTACGATAGTTATTGAATGAATATAACCCTAATGAATTGTTATATAATTAATAAAAATAAATTATTGAATAATTATTTTGTTTGTTTAAATTATTTTTCTTCTCATTTCTGTTGTTAATTTACTTGTATTATATTTATGATAAAAAAAATACAAAATGTGTGTTGAAATTGTTTTCCAAAAATCTTTTTTAACATATAACCCGTGTAAATTATAAAAATGTGAATGGTTGTATAACTTATAAAATTAAATTGTTAACTATTATCGTTTTTATTAATCCTTTGTAACATATAACTCCGTGTAAATTATAAATTGTGAATGGTTGTATAGTTTATAAAATTAAATTGTGTATAATTTTTTTGTCAATTATCTCTCTTCTCTATATTTTTATTAATTTAATTTTATGATATTTTTTATTTAAAAACTTTTTTAAAAGTGTTAATCATATATAATTATTATCGATTTTTTTGATCTTTTGTAATATATAACTCAGTGTGAATTATAAAAATTGAATGGTGATAGAACTAATAAAACTAAATTATTCAGTAATTATTTTATTTGAATTTTAATTATATCTTTTATTAATTTATTATAATTTAATTGATTATTAATATAAAGAAAATAAAATATTAATTGATTTATTTTTCAAAAATAATTATTATCATTTTATTAATCTCTATTACTATAACATTAATTAATTGAATAGAAAACGAAAGTAAATACACTATTTTTACAGAGATTTTAAAAATGTAAAACATTATTTTATGTGTTTAATTGTTTTTAAAATTATTTATCCGTAAAAAGACTTTTTATGTATAAATTAAATTATATTATATATTAAGTGAAAAAAAAATGATACATTATAAATCTAAAAAAAAATTATTATAAATAATAATCCGGCAAAATAGGTACTCTAAAGTCTAAATCTTTATTTTAATAATCCTAACTACATTATTAATAAACTAACAATTGTGAATAACATTCACAATGACATGTATTCTATATTAGACACATGACCTAATACTTTTATTCTTTACTTTGAATTTATCATACGTAGCTTTTCATGAACTTCTACTGCTATATTATAACTTGCATGACGATTTGTCGGTCCAGTGCTGCTAAATTGTATTGATGATGGTGCTGCACCAACATGTAGGAGATTAAAAAATTAGAAGATTCAAAAGTGCATTATCAAAAAACCTTTAAAAAAACATTTAAATGAAAATCGCTAATAATAATAAATTCTAAAGATAAAAAAATATGGAAAAATCAATAAAATACAGTAGAAAAACGCAATAAAAGTACTTTGATGCAAAAAATTTAAACAATAATTATCATGTAATAAAATATACAATAGTAAAAAAAACACATTAAAAATACAGTGATGAAAATTCCTAAAAAATATACAATATAATAAAATTAAGAAATAAAAAATAATAATAAATAAAGTTAAGAAATAATACTTATAGAGAGTTCCTACAAAAAATATATTGTGAGAATCATTAGTAAATATATTAATATTCATAAAAATAAATAAATAAATAAAATTAATTTATGGAAAAATTCTAATGAATATTAATGTAAGATTTGAATATTAAGGGAGAAGTTGTCATATTTAAGTTTTTTAGTCAATATATTATAACTATATAAGCATTACTTAGGGAACCAATAAATATTGATTCATTTTCCAAAAACAAAAAGAGTTATTTGTTTATTTATTTAATATAATAATAAATATGCAATATGAAAGAAAAAATATGCTCCTATATAAATATTATATATGCATAGAAAATTAAATTAGAAATAATAAAGATTTTATTGAATTCTCCATTAAAAGTCTTAAAATAAATTAATTAGTTAGTAAAATTAGGAAAATTTTAAATTGTTAATATTAATAAATTACTTATTATTTTATAATACTGATAAGATTAATAAGATTTGTAATTATTCTAAATGTGTATATATCAAATAGATTTTATTTATCTAGATAAATTAAAAGGATTAATCTGATTGATTTTTAATAAATAAGTATATTTTTCTTAATATTTTCCCTTATATTATTCTTAATTAATTTAGGAATAGAATTAAGCTTTGATTTGAATTATATAAATTGACTGTGGATTGATTATTCTTGTTTGAAATTGGAAATTTCCATAAAATAATATCATTCATATGAGAATGTGAATAATCTCTCATAATTCATATATTTATTTTTTCATCTTTAAATATTTTGGTTATTACTATTTTTATTGTAAATTGTTTATTTATTTTTATTATTTATGAGTGAAATGATAAATAGCTTGAATCGTGAATTGTTATTGTTATTATTTTTTTTAAATAAATGTTATGTTATTATATTTTTTAATATAATAATTGAAATTAAATATATATATATATATATATAGATAGAGAGAGAGAGAGAGAGAGAGATATTGTAAACTATATTTTCAATAATAAAATTTTAGGAAAATAACTATTCTGATATTATAGCAGAATATATAGTATGAAAATAATTAAGTTATGGAAATAAATGAGATATATTGAATTACGGAGATTTATTTAAAATTAATTGAGAAATAATGTCATTATTTATTTTTAATATATTAAACTCATTTAGATTTAGGATACTTTTTATTCAAATATTAAAATATATAAAAATAATAACACCGAAATTCTTTGATTTTGAAGAAATTAAACTCATCTTAAAGATATGATTCTTTGTATTTATCTAGGAAAATATATAAAAATAGTAATATTAATATTTTTTTCTATTAATTAAACGTAGAGAAAATAGAATTTTGAAAGATAGGTGATTATTTGACAATATGAATATTTTTTCCATATTTATTTTTGGACAATAATTAATACACGCAAATTATTTAAATTTATATTTATATATATTAAATATAAAAGGTTATAATAAGCGTAAATAAATAAATAATTAAACGATTGAGAAAAATACAATTAAAATACATTTTGCTAGTGTAAATATAACTAACGCAGTACAAAATAAATTTTATACTAATATTTTATAATTCTTAATGTGGTTGAATAATTTTTTTTATTTATTTAATGATTGTTTTGAGGATAAATACAAAAAAAAAAGTATACAATTTAAATATTTTATGGTTAATCACCTATCGTTACAATATAGACTTGCAAAAATACAAAATTTTTACACATTCAACTAAAAACGAAATATAATAAATGATTCGAGATACTTACAATTATTTTCTACAAAAGATACAAAAAAACAAATATTATAACAACATATAAACAAATATCTAAATATGAAATAATTGAAAAGAGAAACAAAACACATAGAACATTAATTGAAATATTTGAATTGAGTGCTGCACAAACAAAACAAATATGACAACAACATATAAACAAATATTTAAACGGAAAATAATTAAAAAGAGAAACAAAGATAAAACATTAATCAAAATACTTACATTGAGTGTTGCACAAAAATACAAATAAAACAAATATGAAGAATTATGATTCAAACAAAATAATATAATTTTATGTGAATCAAAATAAAATTAAAAAATTTAAAAAATTCTTACCGTGCTACTTGAAAAGAATTATTACGCGAATAAATAAGAGCACAATCATATCGAAGAGAATGAATGAAAATGACATTTTATAATGAATTTTTTGAAACTTTGTATTGATTTACCATAATAATTCTCAATTAATTAATTAAATATTTAGTCAAACCCCACAATTTTGGACTATGATTTGGTTATTGAATAAATATTGATAATCTATTCTATTTTTGGTTATCATATATATGGTAAATATATTGATTGTGAATATTTAAATAATTGTAAATTATTATTAATCTCATAAAATTGGAATATTAATATTTATGTTTTAAGTAGTTAATAATTTAATTAGCGTGTTAATCTAAAAAAAAAATTAATATATAAACTTACTAATCTAACAAAATATATAAAAATCCAATATAATATTATAATCATATTTTAATTAACTTGAATTTTATTTTTATTTTTATTAATATTAATAAATAAAAAATGTTAAAAATGAACGAATTATTAATGTAATTATTATGTATTATATATAGTTTAATTTATGATTAATTTGAATTATCTATAATCATTATTCTTGTTTAAAATTTAAATTACCATAAATATAATTATTATTCAACAAATCAATAATATTTTATGGACCTAATTAATAATTATTAATAGAATTTACTATATTTAACGTTTTTATATGAAAATAACTAATGTGTGTTAAATTAGAAATATATAACACGATTTAATAAATTAAAAATATTAACATGTTTTTAATAAATAATTTAATGATAATTATAAATAAATAATACATTTATATATTAATATTATATTATTGAAATTATTTTGGATAAATATGAAAATGTTTTTAATAAATATTTTAATGATAATCATAAATAAATATTACCGTTTATATATTAATATTATTTTATATTATATATATATATATATAATAGCTATAAATAAAGATATTAACTATGTTTAATCTATAGAAATACCATAAATATAATTTTTCATATGGAATGTAAAGATTTAGAGTAAATTAAGGAATCGAAATTAATGGAATGTAATAATTAGTAGAACATTAATATTAATTACTTAATATTAATATTTATTTATGAATTTTGAAAATATTCACAAAATGATTAATTTTTAAAGAAAAATTAATATTGATTTATAAATGACACGTAGTGTGAACATAGTCATTTTTTCTAGCAATTCCATTGGTCCACCTGTATGAAAAAAGCCTGGATTTATATATTGATAGATTTTATAGTTTGTTATAAATAGAAATTTATCTATAAATAAAGATCTTCAGCTGGTGTGGAGTAATTTTTGTTGCAACAATTAAATTGTTGCAAACTAGCAAGTACTAGTAACAAATTTGAATTTTGAGAGTGTTACTTGTCATACACGCGTTGAATGCCCCGTGACCCGACCCGATATCAAGCCCAACCCAACCTGGTTGTAACCCGACCCAAATCGTAGAAGAAACAGGCAAAATCTCTCTGAAAATTTAGGTATAGCAAAGGGGATTGGCTTGAGTCGCTCATGACAATTGATTCTTCACCAGCTTGGAAGCGTGGAAGGTTCATCGCTGTCTCTTCAATGGAGTCTGAGTCTGAATCTGCAAAGGTAACAAAAACTCGTTTTGGTTTCCTCTGATTTTCTGGGTTCCCGATTCTTCGATTTCTGATTGCCTCGGTTTGTTTATTACCTCGATCGAAGTGAAAGTGTTAGAATCTTGATCTTGTATAGTATTCCGACTCTTGATTTTGAAGCTTCATGTTATGTACCAACTATTTAGTTATTTTATCTGGGATTGAGATGTTTCTTCTTGGGTATATAGGCGAGAATCGCAGCTGCAAGAGAGAAGTACGGACGGGAGATCCGAGTGTTCGAAACGTCCGTAACTTCTGCAAACCCTAACATTGTTTCTAATGCTGGTAACTCCGAATATATATTGACATTATTTCCTCTTGCTTGTTGGTGGTGAATGCTTCACATGTGCGATTTTTAACATGTTCAGAGTCGGAGGAGACTGATGACTTTTACGACTTCACGCCAGAGGATTACTTCCGGATATTAGCGACGAAAAAGGAAGGTAATTCGTGTAGACTTTGTTCTTGAGTTTTCAGATTAGTGAAGCCCTGATCGGGCTTTTGGTTTCTGCTGAACATTCTTATCAAAATTTTGTTGGTGTTGTTGTTGTGGAATTATGTGCAGACAAACGTTTGAAGACAAAAAAGCTCCGAGATGCAGAAACTGAGGCTCGCAGGGCAAAGATGACAAAGGTATTAATTCTGTGGCAATTGTTTTCTCCTAAAATTTTTAATTTACAATTGTTGACTTTGATCTTTCTGAGTAATATCATTATATTCAAATAGGCAGTTATAAGAGTGCGATTTCCGGATAATCATACGCTGGAGGTCACATTTCATCCATCTGAGACAATCCAAAGCTTAGTTGAGCTTCTGAACAAAGTGGTTGCCCATCCAGAATTACCATTCTACCTATGTGAGGATAGATTACTGAATCTCCTCTTACTTAGCACATTCCCTTGTTATCGAGTAGTTGACGTAAAAAGACTTAACATTTTAGATTTAATTTGATTGCAGATACCACACCTCCGAAAAAGCAATTGAAGGATATGTCCCAGGATTTTTACTCTGCTGGTTTCGTACCTGGTGCAATTGTCTACTTCGCATGTGATTTACCAAAAGGTAGTTAATTTTGCTGATTTGTCTCTAACACCCCATTTTTGGCCGTTGCACGATCCAAGTCTATTAACTGCGATTTTTTAGAGCTTTGTAGAGTGAACATTGAATATCTCTAGCTGGGTAATTCATTTAAAATAGAAAAACTATATCAATTGGGTGTTTCTAAATCATAATTGGGATGTTTGTGTAATTTACTCAACTTCACAGGGTATATTTGTAGTCAATCCTTTAAGCATTATTCTTTTATCAACCACCAGTGCTGTATTTTGATTTAGTTCATTCAGGTGATAATGGTGCTCCTTTTACCGGCCCCTTCCTTGAGGCGGATGTCATGTCTCTACAAGGTTTGGAGTTTGTGTCTCAAGAGGTGGATCCTGCTCCCCAGCTCCCACCAGAACCCAATACGTCAACAGGCTTACCTGTCATTTCTGAGCAGAAGGCCACCGACAAAAAGAAGGGCAAGCCCAAGTGGTTGAAAATGTGAAGTTAGAATTACATTTACATAATGTGGTCGGGTTAAACTCTGATTGTCTCTTCTCTTTCTGCGGTGGTTATCACTGGCTTGTATTGCTTTGCTACTAGTACTTTTGTCTATTCAAAGGTTTGTGGATGGTGAATCAAAAGACAGCTGATGGTCTATTATCGATGAAACAGAGTATTGGTACCGGGAAAACAAATGTGAATATTGTCGATTTTGTTTTGCGTTAATTCGTGTTTCGCCATCCAGTTTGTGTGAAAATTAAGTTAAATTGTGGATCACTGAAACACAGACACTAGCTTGGTTTGGCATGTAAAGTGTTCCCATTTGATATTAAGATAGAAATGGATCAGAAAATAGAAGAAGATAAGGATAAAACTCAAACAATTAGAAGACATAATAGAATTTGAAATGCCAATAAAAGTAAAACAGAGAATGAGAAACGAAATCAAAGCCCTGAGCCACGTCTTGGAAAGAACCACATCTTGGATGGCAAAACTTTTCTGAGTCTTTCAACATCGCATGGAACAAAGCAAAATCCTAAACTCTTGGTCTTATAATCGAAGATGCCAAAGTCTTCGTTCCAAAATTGTGTTTCACTACCCTGAGATGCTGGTTCCATTGGATCAGTATAGTAAATGGTATTGGGTCTCAACTCATCGGAGGAAGGTTGATGTGATGGTGAGAGATGGGGTCGTACAGAAACAATTGAAAGGTTTGGGTATTAAAGAGAGCAAGCCAACCGTGAGATGAACCCCTGAACAGAAGGTCGTGGAATGGGTTGATTTGAGTTTGAGGTAGGGTTATGAGTTTGGACTGGGAGAGGCTGTAGAAGTTGTAATTCATGATGTTGTCGTTGTCGTCGATGAACTTTGGTGGTAGCATCTGCAGCCATGGTGAAGAATTAGTACTACTGATATTCATGTTTTCTAGTGTGGATTTCTTCGAAAGAGAGTCGTCGGACGTGCTTATCATCATCATCTGTTGGACTTGCTGCTTATCATCATCATCATCATCATCCGGTGAACATATGTCGGAGTTAGGACTAGGTTATCATCACCCAACCGTGCATGGGAAGATCCGCACAACATTAGGTTACTGTGGATCGATAATCCACCTTGCACGGGTGGGGTCGGGGTTAGGACTAGGTTATCCGCAAGGCTGTAGAAGCTGTAACTCATGTCCTTTTTGTCGTTATTCAACTTTGGTTCTAGCATCAGCCACGGAGAACAAGAAGATGATGAATTATTATTTTCTAGTATTTTTGAAGGCTGAAGAATTATTTTGTCGCTTGCCGTGCTCATCCGTGAACACCAGCTGCCGGATTTTAATAATAATCTACGCCAAATCAAATGACCGGGAAGAGAAAATGCCATTTTGATATATAGGTGACTTAACTTCTTCTTCAAGTAAACATCGTATTTATGAAATGTAAATCAATATAGTGATCATATACTAAGTTATTACTAACACTACTTTTTTAATTGATAAGACAAACATTTTAAATTATATTTATATAAATATTTTTAGAAACATTATATATATATATATAACTAGAAAAAATGATTTTATTTTTTATTTTTTTTCTTGATCTCCTTTCATCGACCAAGAATAATATTCTTTTATATAATTATTTTTTTTGAACGAAAAATAGTTGTAAATAAAGAATAGGAAGAAATTAAAGTATAATTATTATTTTTTTGAACGGAAAAATAAATGAAAGTATAATTATTATTTTTTTGAACGGAAAAATAGTTATATTAAAAACGTGGTACTGTAGTACCACAACAGCTAAAAAAACAATAGAGCTCGTCAGTTAGTATAAATCCATTTGATAACCAGTACTCAAGACGAAAATGAAAATGAAAGAGGAAACTAAACTTGTAAAATTTTATTAACAAAACATGCAACATAATAGTAGTAGTAATAGTAATGAACAAGCTAGAAGTATGACATGCACTATTTTTGTTCCGAAACGAGCTAGAAATAAATAATAAATAATGCGTAAATAAAGAAAGCAAAGCAAAATTAATTACGATGATGATGATGAGAGCCCTCTTGGAAAGAACCACATGGGCAATGGCACAACCCTTTTCAAGCTACGAACATCGCACGGATAATAGCACGGTGACACAGTCCTGTTTTCACAGTCGAAGATGCCAATGTCGTGCCCACCGAATAATAGTTGATCATCATCATCATCATCATCAGTACTGCAGGGAGGATAAAATCGTATATCGTATGGATCGGTAAAGTAAATGGAGTTGGGCTTTAACTCAGGGAATCGAGTGGTTGACAAGGCAACCGAATCGCTTTGACAACCGATAAAAAGAGCCAAATCGCCTAAACTCCTCTTCCTCGCTGACTCTTGTAAGGGCTTAAATATTTGTTCCATATGATCATATACATGAATATGGAAATCAAGAGTCATGTGGGGACAAACAAGTGTAGAGCTGGGATAATTGTAATATTCAATGTAGGAGCCGTCGGGGGCGACGTCGTTCATTACATGGCGACTGAGGAAGAAGAGTAGTCCATGATGATCATCCATGACGAGATATTTCATATTTCGATCACTCATCCTGTCTTTGGGTGGCGTTTCCAAGTAATTATTACAATAGTCTTTGTAGGGGGGCATCTTGACTGTCTTGATCATCCTATTCCAATAAGGGTCAACGTTGAGACTCCAAGCTTCCAGCTCTTCGTCTTGTCCGTTGAGGGCGAAGAATAGGTTTTGTCTGCGGGAGTAGACGATATCGTCATAGCCCGTCTCATGATTGCCGATGGGGGTCCACTCCTTGCTGCGACCTGGGAAGCACAAGGCCAAGTTATCATAGCGATTGTAGATCATGACAGCGAGGCACGAGTCCACGTCATCGGAGGAGGAGAGGATGATCTTCGTCACGCCTCGGTGGTTGTTGTCGTCGTCGTCGTCGAAATTGGGCAAGGGAGGAAGGTTTATGTGACGGCCAGAGATGGGGTCGTAGAGAACCAAGTCGAACGTGTCGGGATTTGAGAGAGCAAGCCAACCGTGGGTCGATCCGCAGAACCGAAGATTGTGGATCCTCGGCATCGAAAATCCTCCTCCGTTAATGATGTGGGGTCGAGGGGTTAGGACTCGGTTCTTAGCGAGGCTGTAGAAGTTATAGCTCAAGCTGCTGCTGCTGCTGCTGCCGAACGATGGTGGTAGCATCAGCCATGGAGAAGAAGAGGAAGAAGAAGAAGAATAGCTAGTTCGTATTTTGTCGGTAATCACAGTCCTCGTCGTGCTCATCCGACGTGACCGGCTGCGGGATAATAATCTATGGCAAATCAACCGACCAACGGGAGAAAAGGCCATTACTCTTGAATGATGAAACCCTAATTCGATTAATGTAGTATTGTTTCACCATATACTTATATATATAAATACTTTTGTACGTAGTAGAAGAAAGCCTAATTAATGTACTTTATATATTTTTATTTTTTTTGTATTAATCTATTTGCACGTACATTTGGGGTTAGATACGTACGTACGCAAAACTCGGTTAATTTAAAATAAAAACATATTGTTTGAATCTATATGTATTTTTATCCATTTAATTTAATAAAATAATTCAGAAACAAAAAATATTGTGGACTAAGTACGGTTAGCCCAAATAATTCAGGAAATTGCTAATTAATTTATACTCCTATATATAACCGTAAAGATTCTTGCTAATTAATGTGCCACACCACACCACGTCCACCAACTCTGATGTGCTTGGTGGGGAAAAGACACCACGTCCACCAACTCTGATGTGCTTGGTGGGGAAAAGGCTACAGTTACACAAGGTGTACCCGGCCTCCGGTACACCGCCAATTAAAATATGACACATGTCATTAATTAATTAATTAATTAGATAAATATTATTTTAATTATTATAAAATTGAATTATTAATTAGGAAAATAAATCATGAGAATCTTGTAAAAAATTCAAAAAATAAAATCAATATAATCTTTCCAAATATTAAATATACTAGAAAATTTATTAGATTTTTTCCCTTTATAATATAATAATAACTAACAAATAAAATAAAATAAAATAATATATATACTAAATTGAAAAAAAAACGTACGATTTAAAAATAATAATGACTTAAAAATAATAATGAAGATTTAAAAAAAAAAGTAACGGAAGGTAACTGAATCATCTTGTGTAACTGTATCATCTTGTGTACCGGAAGCCCGGTACACCTTGTGTAACTGTATCATCTTCCGCTTGGTGGAAGGTTGACGTGCCGGTGAGATCGTAGAGAAACAACGTAACTCCAAGGTGTCGGGGGCAGCAGAAGGCCATGCATGTTATCATAGCGGGTGTAGATCGTGACGGCTCGACATGATCGATGAGTTGCATGTGTTCCGGATCAGATGACGAGGAAATTAAAGGATATGATGGTTGTCGTCGGAGGAAGGTTAATGTGATATTGGTGATCGAGAGAAGTGAGAACCAACTCCAAGGTGTCGGGATTAGAGAGAGCAAGCCAACCGTGCGTGGTAGGGTAGCATCGGCCATGGAGATCGAGGAACAACAAGAAGAAGAAGCATTAATTAAATATTATTAATGTTGTTTGGAATTATTGCCGTGCTCATCCGTGAAGATAATAGTAATCTCCCGCGGCAAATCAAAGGGCCGAGAGAAAATGCCATTTCTAAATTAAATAAACCCCCATGCCATTTATATATATAATATACGTACTGTATTTTATTTGATGAGCAATGCATACTATTATATGTCATTTTCAATTTTCATTACTATTTATAATATCATATTATATGTGTCATAATATCATATTATAAACGCTAAAATATTATACTACGTATTATTTTATTCGAATTTTGGTGATCTACGCAAATGAAACGGCCGAGAGAAAATCCCATTTTCCGCATATATAAATGATCTCCTTTTATATAGGAGACCCAGAGTTCCTATAACCGTATAGATTCTTGTTAGTCTAATCAAAAGACTCCACGTGTAAATACAATATACATGAATTAAAAATTACAAATCATTTACACGTGGCACACAGCGAGTGGAGGATGAGCACGTGAATAAACCCCCTATAAACAACCTTCTTCTCCAGTCTCCACCCATAACAGAAAATCGTCTCGTCGTCAATCATTATGGCCATCAGAAGCACAATCCGCATGCTCTCCGTCGCCGCTTGCAAACCGATACTCCTCTCCGCCCCTAAATCAAGCAATCCCCTCCTTTCCGACGGAAGATCCACAAATCCGCTCCTCCTCTCCGCCTCAAATTCCGGCACCCCCCTCCTCCTCCTCTCCGCCTCTGCCTCCGGCAAACAAACACAGAATCCACCGGTGCTCTACGCCTCCGCCTCTGTCAAACAGGATCCCACAGTGCTCTCTGACATGAAATTCAACCGGCTGTTCTCCTCCGCCGCTCGCAATTACCTGCTCCTCCTCTCCGCCAGAAAACAGAGTCCACCGGTGCTCTCCGCCGCCGGAAGATCCACGTCCAACAATGACCTGCTCCTCCTCTCCCCCTTTGCCTCCGCCGACGAGGTCGTGAAACAGATCAACCGCCCAATGTTCTCCTCCGTCACCGGAATACCCATGTCCACCAATGACCTGCTCCTACTGTCCGCCTCCGCCACCGGAGTATCCACGTCCACCAATAACCTTCTCCTACTCTCCGCCTGTGCCTCCTCCGACGAGGTCGTGAAACAGATCAACCGCCCATTGTTCACCGGAATATCCACGTCGACTAAGAACCTGCTCCTCCTCTCCTCCTCTGCCCCCACCGGAAAACATAAAACCCCACAACTCTATGTCATTAATCTCCCACTCCTCTCTGCAGGATCCTTGGTGTTCAACTACCCACTTCGAATGCCCCCGATTCTATCTCTTCCGGCCGCCGGAGTTCGAGGTTTCGCTGGCCGGCCTGGCGGCTATCCTTCGGACGGGGCTTTCATGTGCTTCGCCTGTTACAATGAGAATAAGAGTTGTGTTGTATTCGATTCTCCAGGGGCTTTGGAAACACACTATAAGGTCGACCACCCGGAAATTCCCGGTCCACCCTGTCGCTGTGGGGCGTCCTTTCCGGCTGAGGAGAACAAGCACGGCTGCGTGCTCAGAGAAAACGAGACGTTTGAGGTATTTCGAGAGCGAATGAGGAAGGACAAGCGTAGATTCGGTATAGATCAATCCTTTTTTTCTTCTTTTACGGGTGGGTTCAATTCGTTCGAGCGTGTGTTGTTATATATTCTTTTGGGTTCGACGTCTTTTAATTAATTGCAGGGAAGAAAATGTATAAGTGCCCGGTCAGAGGCTGTAAGCGGCGGTTCCCCTCACCCCTTAAGTTGCACCTTCACCACCTCAAGCGCCATTAGGTACGTACGTACGAAGCTAGTGTTTGTTCGTTGCTCGACTGATCGAGTTTCAACAACGAAAAATCAATGTTACTGTTTTTGTGCTCATAATGAAATACTAACATTCTAGGCTTCGAGTTTATTGTAAATATGTGTGTCGAAATGACCAGTTACGATGAATGAGCCTTAATTCGTTTTTGCTCATCATTGTTTACTGTCTGATTCGTTTTATTGCCAAACGTGGCTTGTTAAATAAAGGTCGATCACTACTCTTGTTGTTTTCTCTATGCCTCTATATAGCTGGTATGTACACTGTAATTAATATATACTACATTTCATCTAGTTTGTTCGTTGCTCGGTTGATACAGATTTATGTGTTGGGCTGTTATAATGAAATTTTGTCAGGATGATTACATTGTAGGCTTCGATGAGTTTAATGTATTTATGTATGTTGTAAAAGTTACGATGAACGAGCCTGCAGCGTTTTTGCTGATCATATTTATTGCCCACTTCGTTTTTGCTGATCGGTCATTTTTACTGTCCATTTTTATTCTCCAGTGTCATCGGCAACCACGGTCGAAGGAACTGTGAAATGGTTTTTGTTAAAACAAGGTCAGTCTTGTTGTTTGCTCTGTATAGCTAGTATATATGTACTGTAATTACTGTACAATATGTTTCATCTAGCTTTCTTTGAATTAATTAGCTAGTACTGTAATTTATAGTAATATGTTTCATCTAAGAATTAATCTCTAAAGCTCATTGTTTCTTCATAGTAAAAAAAACAGAGGAAACCTTGACATTTGTTAATTGTTAATCCATGTATTCCAACAATGAATTGCATGGAATTTTTATTTAAATTAACATTAAATTTGCAACATTTTCTTGTAGGTGACAGACCGTGGGAGTGAAACACAAGCAATGGACCATGGAGTAGATCACATGCATCCTTTTTTTTTTTTTTTGTTTCCTTTAGGATCTGTTAAAACATATACATCGGTGCATGACTCGAAAGTCGAAACACGTACGGGTACTAAATCATAATCGAGCGGTGACTCGATATATGCATGGCAATATATGAATAATAAGTCGTGGAGATATCTGGCAATATCGTTTTCTTACTTTTATTTGTTTATGCCAGCTGGTGCAATTCGTTCCCGTTAGGGATTTGCGAAGAGCAGCACCTTACGATGTTCATGCTATACCATAGTTATTTAGGTGAAGGAAGTTACTATATGCAGTTATTATATGCTTAGCTTGCATATATATGGCATATATTGCATATCATTGTAAATCCGATGTCATTCGACTTGAAGATTGCACATTGTTTGTGATGTTACAATCCTGCTGCCTGTCTTTTTGCTACCAAATGATTGCACCACTGATTGCACATTGTTTGTGATGTTACAATCCTGCTGCCTGTCTTTTTGCTACCAAATGATTGCACCACTAATCGTACCCTCATAATCTCTTTCCTTAGAAATTCAGAGTCCCTCCAGGGAGAGTTTTTAAGTCTTTTAATATGATCACATATATGGAATATATGTACAACTCGGCTGACAATAGTGTTGTGTTTAACATGCATGGAAGATGCCAAAGTCGTCCCAACCGTACGTATAGTATACGACTTCCCAGCTGAGACATTGAGTGAGTGAAGTAAATGGTATCTGGGAATTGAGCGGCTGCTGGCAACGCAACAGATAAAAAAGAGTCTAATCGCCCAAACCCTGTGCCATTCGGTTAGTTCGATTGTACGTGTATGCATTTGCAGTAGCATCAGTAAACGACAAACTGTGAATTTCATGCACTGATCACTCACTTTAAATAATAAAAATCGAAGATAAGACAATTAATTAATCACTAAAATCGAAGATAACACAACTAATTACTTGTAATTAAAAGCATGATGAAGAAGTTAGTGTAATTTAAAACGATGGAAAGAACCACATGGGCGATGGGAAGTTCCTTTTTAGGCTTGAGAGATCACATGGATAATAGCAAGGCGACACAGTCCTGGTTTCGTAATCAAAGATGCCAATGTCGTGCCCACCATATAATTCATCACTACTGGGATCAAATCTTGTTTCATGCGGATCAGTAAAGTAAACGGAATTGGGCTTGATCTCAGGGAATCGAGTGGCAGACAAAGCAACAGAATCGCTATGAGAGCCGACAAAAAGAGCTAAACCACCCATATCTGCTAAGGGCCTAAGATGATCATGATCATCAATATGTTGCTGATCATATACAGCAATAAAGAAATTCATAGTCATGTGTGGATAAAGATCAACTGGATTGGAGGAGAAGTTGTAGTATTCAAGATAGGAACCATCAGGGGTCACGTGTCTCATTACAGACCGAATCACCAAGAGAACATCATCCTTATTATCATCATCACGATTGGGGGCCACAACTAGGTATTTACTTCGACCAGGCAATCCGTCTTTGGTATACGGATCGTCTACTTCTAATTCATCATCATCATCATCACTTGAATAGTCGTAATAGTGCCGGCTCTTGATGGTCTTGATCATCCTCGGGGATGAAGGGTCAGTGAGGTCCCACGTATCCAACTCGTTGTTAGGCCTAAAGAGGGCGAAGAATAAGTTTTGTCTGCTTGAGTAGGCAATATCATCGTAGATCGTCCCAACCAACTCTCCTCCCTTGTTGACACCATCTTCCCATGTGTACCTCTGCGTGTCGACTAGGGTCCACTCCTTGCTGCGACCAGGGCAGCAGAAGGCCAGCCCGCTTTCGCAGTCATACATCATGACAGCTCGACATGAGCTGCTGCTGCTTTCGTCGTCGTCGTCGGGAGAGGAGGAGAGGATGAGCTTTGTCACGCTTACTTTTTTGTGGCCTTGGAAATTAGGTATCGGCGGAAGCTTAATGTGACGGTGAGAGATGGGGTTGTAGAGAAACAAGTCTAAACTACTGTGCGGGTTAAAGAGAGCGAGCCAACCATGGGACGATCCGCAGAACCTAAGGTCGTGGATCGGGTTTGGCAACATTAATTTGGTTAATCCTTCGTTAATAATATTGTGGGGTCGGGGTGGGGGGGTTAGGACTCGGTTCTCGGAGAGGCTGTAGAAGCTGAAACTGATCATGTCGTTTTTGTCGTTATTCAACTTTGGTGGTAGCATCAGCCATGGAGAAGAGGAGGAGGAGGAGGAGGAACAAGCTGCTGCTGCTGATGATGCTGTAATTGGTATTTTGTCGGACGTAACCGTCGTGCTCATCCCACGTGGCCGGCTCACGGATCGGGATAACAGTACGCTATGCCGCCAAATCAACCGCCCGGGACAAAAACCCATTTCTCTGCAATCTAGCCTAAACCCTACTTTTATTCAACCTTTATTTCACCACATCCACTTATATATATATAGACTAGCTATGAAGGAATTTAAGAATTAGAAGACCTATTAATTAATTAATTAATTAATTAATTAATTATATTATAACGTACACATTTTTTTATTAGACCAGATACGTACACTACACCAACTCTTTCAAGGTTAATTTCACATGTCAAGCCCAAATTATTGTTTAAATTTTGAGGTGAACCGTAGAAATATATAATTGGGGTTAGCCATTATAAGTTACGGAGTATAATCTCTTATCATGCCTTGCATGCCAGTAAAAAGACGATATATACCATACATGCATTTGTTATCTGGCCTATAAAAATGATGTAGCTAATAGCATCTTATACAGTTAGACCAATAATTCATGTTATTCCTGGCTTCCGGGATCTTACTCGTCTTCTTTCTTGAGAGACGCGTTTAATTTTCTTTCCAACTGCAAAGAGAGTAAGAAACATTAGATGAAATTATATTAATCAATCTGCTGGTGAACAAAAAACGATCATAAATAACTGGGAAACTCGTTCTCAGGGCAAAATTAATTAAACTGACAGTGTAATTAGATTCAGAACACCAATGACAAACCTGAGTGTTCATAGCCTTGAGTCTCTGTATTTCCTCGACAAAGTTCATTTCTTCTTGCCTCTGTAAATTAGTAGAAACGTGGCAAATGTTTGTAAAATCACAAATAGAGTGGGAAACAAATTCAACTGACAGATACTTCTGCTAGAAAAAATGAAAATATTACTTGTTGAAACCATCACATTTAACCTATTTCTTGGGCTGATCATCAATTCTCAGAATCTCAAGACAAGAGCTAAAAGTATTAAAGTGTACCATCACAAGTTCACATCGTCATCCCTAGGAATAATTGAACTAACTATTTTAATCAGCAAAGTTGTTGTATCTTTACCATCAGTATATTAGTATTGGTTGTCGGATAGGTTAAAACAGCCTAGGAAACCTATTAGCATTGCAGGTATTCTCTTTCATTGCCAGTGGCAGTAATGTCATTTGTTAATTGTTATTTGAAAACTGGAGAAGATCAAAGGGGAAACTGATGATAAAACAAAACAAAAATGCATTTCCACAAAGCATTTTACTTCCCCAGTACCTCCTCCAAAGAGAGAAGGAAATAAAAAGGATAATAGGAAGATAAAGCATACTATAGATTTAAAATAGTTATATCTTTAAATAAGAATATACACTCATAAATTCAGAAGACATTAAAGTTCCAAATTAATCAACATAACAACTTCCACATGATAAATAGTAAGCAAATAGAATCTTGAGGAAACTAGTGTTCCAAACCAACATCATCTAGTCCTCCATGTGCTTCCCGCTCACACTTGAATCTTCTAAATTTGATATAAGAATCATCTTGAAACTGCAAGCAACAATTCATGAATCTGCATTTATAAAATCTGTAACATTCCCAATTGATCAGTGGATTATTAGGACATTAGGCATTATTGGGATATTTGTGGTTTTTCTTTACAATATGGACATTAAGCATTATTGGGATATTTGTGGTTTTTGCTGAATGTAAGCCTGTATTTTTGCTCAGTATGACAACTATGGTTCTGGTACTGTTTCGGTTCTAGCAACACTATATGAATACAACACTTGTCCGGTTTGGGCATTGTAGGCTTCTAACAGACCCACAAAAGCAGAGAAGACAATGAACCTTAGGAATTTATAGATGCGGGTAAAACCCTAGGTAACCCCACTTTAATATATTTGACTTGGTTGATTTCTCACCTGTGATAGATGATACGTGTCCTCGCATAATTTATTACTCAGTACAAGAATTTCTGCTCTTCAAACCTGAAAATCAAATTAGTTAACAAAAGTAAAAATTGTAGAAATGGAGCAAAATGCAATTTCTGTAAATTAAAACTGCCTAGCAAGAGAAAGAGACTAGCACAAGACCTTAAGCATCCTAAAATGTTGACCAGTAGGGTACAAGGTATCAAGGAGAGTATGTGAAAAATAATCACTTGACTGGGCATTTTTTTTTTTTAAGAATTAGTGCTTTAAAAGCTTTTGAGAACTGAAGCGTTTTTTGATCCTACCAAGCAATAATCAATCATTTCTTTGAAAGACAGCAAAATAATGTAATAATGTATATCAGCAGCAATATATAAAAGATTAAACAGTAGAGTTCTCTTAAAATCATTTCTTTGAGAATCCTTTCTCCTCATAATCCAGCCCTGACCACCGTGCATTCTGAAAGCTCATCAGCAGAACCGCATTTAGTATAATGAAAGGACAAACACGACTTTCCTCACCCGTCGGGCCAATGCAGTCATTCGGGTTAATAACCTGACGCGCGAAATACTCATCTACTTAACGAACGGGTCGATAGTCACCGACACAATCTACCAAGGACACGGCTTCCCACCATTAACATACATACGAGGAGCTCCTAAACGCCAGCAGGCTCGCCTACACGCATCCCATGTTTCAAGAATCCATTTCCAAACGAGGCCTAAACTTGTCGGAGAGCAGAAGTGCAGAACGTGACAGCCCGAATCGTTCGACTCACGTGCTTCTACAGGGGAAGCACGGCCAACATCTGGGCCCGGCCCGTCGTGGGCGTGAGCTTAACGATCGACGTTGACGCCCTGCAGGTGGTCGATTACGCAGACCGGTTCACAACTACTCTGCCGAGGGTCGAATGCACCAGCTTCCAAAGACCTAATAAGAACGGCTCGAAAACTTCATGTTACGTCAACTGCAGTTCCTTGGCTCGGCAAGCACAAAGCTTCCTCCCCGAAGCCGTTGGCATTCCACGTCACGACATTTCTCACGGGCATTTCATCGAACACCTTCCGCGCGCTACTTACACACCCCAATTTCGAGTACATATCAACCTAACTCGTCTCCACGCGCTGGTGCTTTGGGCTACCGGGCACCCGAGCTCTCCAAGCTCGAGCGGGCCACGGCCAAGACCGATATCTACAGCCTGGGTGTGATAATCCTCAAGCTCCTGACAGGGAGATCGCCGGGGAAGACGATGGACAGGGTGGATCTCCCGAGGTGGGTGGCGTAGATCGTGAAGGAGGAGTGGACGAACGCGGTATTTGATATGGAGCTGACGAGGGATGTCTCGGTGATCGGGGACGAGCTGTTGAACACTTTGAAGTTGGCTTCCGTGTTTGTGTCTGCGTAAGGAAGGAAGAGGGAAAGGGTAAAAAGGTCATTACACATTTTAGGGGCCTTGGTATACAATTAATTTCTCATTAGTCAAAAAATGTTGAAAAAATGCATATTTTTCCCTTATTTTTTTATATAATTTTTTCTGAAAATTGTTAAATACTAGTATACATTGAATAATTTAACTTATTTTTCATAAAAATTTATAAATTTTTATTTTATTTGTATTTTAATTGTTTTATAAGTCGATTGATAATATTTAATTTTATTGATAATTTTATTTAAAATTTTGTACGTCTCGATTTCGACTCGAACCTCAACGGAATTGGGACATGTCAGATGAACTTTTTAAACGTCAATCTCGTCTCCCATCTCGTCCCGAACAATATACTACACCCTTGACACTTGAATAAAATCACACAATTAAATGAGTATACGTATATGATCCCGAGACGGATGCAGGATTTAATAAAGGGGTGAGCTGAAAAATGTATTTTGTCATGCACAATATTTTTTTATAAATAACAAAATATCTTGATGTTCAAATAAATTGTAATCTACGAGACGTCAAAACATAAATTTTATCAATAATTGAATATTTATCTACATTTTTAACGAAATCTCTTTCAATATAAATCATTAAAGAATCTTCAAGTAAGTCATCCCTAGTTCATTTTTAAAATATATGTATAAAAGATATTTAAAAAAAACTTGCACTATGCTCAAGCTAGCCCAGTGGTGCCCTTAGATACCCTTAACACTTTGAATACTCCAGCCCAGTGGTGCCCTTAGATACCCTTAACACTTGAATACAATCACACAATAATTACATTAATGAACTCGATCGAAATGTGTTGTTAATTCACCCTTAGCTAAAAATAGACAATTCAACTAATACATACGTGCTGATGAACCTGTGCCTCTGAGCCGCCAAAGTCGTCCCAACCGTATAATATATATATATATATGACTTAATTTAAGCAAATGGTATCTGGAAATTGAGCGGCTGCTGGCAACGCAACCAATAAAAGAAGTCGAATTGCCCAAACCCTCTGCCCAGAGTTAGTTCGTGATTGTATGTGTATGCATTTGCAGTAGACGACAAACTGTTAATTTCATGCAATGCTCACTCAATTAAAATAATAAAAATAGAAGATAAGACAAGTAATTACTAAATTAAATCGAAGATAAGACAATTAATTGCTAATTAAAAGCATGAAAAAAAAGTAAATTAGAAGCTGGATGATGATCTTGGAAAGAACCACATGGGTGATGGGACGATCCTTTTTAGGCTTGGGAGATCACATGGATAATAGCAAGGCGACACAGTCCTGGTTCCGTAAT
This sequence comes from Euphrasia confusa, assembly GCA_954870475.1. Lineage (NCBI taxonomy): Eukaryota > Viridiplantae > Streptophyta > Magnoliopsida > Lamiales > Orobanchaceae > Euphrasia > Euphrasia confusa. Next base: position 33,300,620 of record OX940966.1, read on the forward strand.
CGAAGATGCCAATGTCGTGCCCACCATATAATTCAGTACTAGTACTAGGATCATGATATCTTGTTTTATATGGATCGGTAAAGTAAATGGAATTGGGGTTCAGCTGAGGGAATCGAGTGGCTGACAAAGCAACAGAATGGTTATGAGAGCCGACAAAGAGAGCCAAATCACCCAGGTCTGGTAAGGGCTTAAGATGATCTTGCAGCTGATCGTATACATGAATAGAGAAATCCATAGTCATGTGTGGATAAAGATAAAGTGTTGAAAGGGAGGAATAGGAGTCGTACTCAAGATACGAACCATCGGGGGCCACGTGACTCATTACAGACCGAGTCACCAAGAGAACATTATCCTTATTGTCATCATCACGATCGGGGGCCACGACTAGATATTTACTTGGACAAGGCAATCCGTCTTTGGTATACCGATCATCATCGTCGACATGATCATCAGTACATGAATAGTAATAGTGCCGGCTCTTGATGATCTTGATCATCTTCGGGGATGAAGGGTCACTGAGATCCCACACATCCAACTGATCGCTAGGCTCAAAGAGGGCGAAGAATAGGTTTTGCCTGCTGGAGTAGGCAATATCATCGTAACCCTTGTTGCCGATAGGGGTCCACTCATCGTTGCTGCGACCAGGGCAGCAAAAGGCCAGCCCGCTTTCGCAGTCGTACATCATGACAGCTCGACAGTCCTCGTCATCGGGAGAGGAGGATGAGAGGATGAGCTTGGTCACGCTTGCTTTTTTGTGGCCTTGGAAATTAGGAATCGGAGGAAGCTTGATGTGATGGTGAGAGATTGGGTCGTACAGAAACAAGTCGAAACTGTGCGGGTTAAACAGAGCGAGCCAACCGTGGGACGATCCGCAGAACCTAAGGTCGTGGATCGGGTTTGGCAACATTTTGGTTAATCCTTCGTTAATAATATTGTGGGGTCGGGGTTACGACTCTGTTCTCGGAGAGGCTGTAGAAGCTGAAACTCATCATCTCGTTTTTGTCGTTATTCAACTTTGGTGGTAGCATCAGCCATGGAGAAGAGGAGGAGGAACAAGCTGCTGCTGCTGATGATGATGCTGTAACTGGTATTTTGTTGGTGCTGCTCATCCCACGTGCCCGGCTCACGGATCGGGATAACAGTACGCTAATCAACCGCCCGGGAGAAAAACCCATTTCTCTGCAATCTAGCCTAAACCCTACTTTTATTTCACCACATGCACTTATACGTTACTGTATACTAGTATATATAAGGGCTATGAGGGAATATAGAAGATTTAAGAATTACAACACCTATTAATAATTAATTTATTAATTAATTATATTATACACGTACACGTTTTTTTATTAGACCAGATACGTATAGTAGACCAACTCTTTCAAGGTTAATTTTGACGCCGGAAATAATAAGAACGATATGAGGTATCACACGAGACGCTAACGAAAGCTTCTCACTCTAAGGAATCCACCAAAGAGATTGAAGGAACTCTTCACTCAATAGAATCCACCAAGAGTTAGAGTAAAATAAAAGAAGATATGCTCTTCTTAACAAGCTTAAAAGCTCAAATTTTATTAATAATCTCAAGATATATATATTCCTTCCAAACAATACATGAGAGACCTTTTATAGGCTATTCTTGGAACACCCCTCCAAGATGAGTCAAAGAAATAAATGCTATTAAGCAATAATCATTTTGAAACTAAAGATAATAAATAATCTAACTCTAAAAAGACCACGGGCTACATCGACCCAATCCCCCGTAAGACCACATACCCAAGTGACTCAACCATTTAACATGAATATGCATGTTTGCGGGTTTTCTCCTTAAGTCGGAATTACAAAATGTACAATGGTCAAACCAAACACAATCCTCTTTCGGTGTTAGTCGTCCTACAAATTTATTTTCTTATATATGCAAATATATGAAAACACGCCTGATATGAGTCAATACATGAGCCCCTTTAATCAAGTACCAATAAGACCATATATATGCATGCTATGAGACCTCAACCAACACTACAATTTCCACAACCTGAGACATCGACCCAACCTGGACCTTCACTACAACCCGCCACAGCGCCCACTGACCAGTAGGCATGCATGCCCGATCGAACCTACTGATGTTTGGATGGACGAAAATGAAATGCAAAAAGTTATTAGCCGATCGAACTGACATAATGTACAAAAGCCAAGCTTACCCGTCTTGTGTTAAATCACTTGTGAGTAGCAGACAACTACAAATTGGTGTCAATTATATTTTAAAATGGTAATGCCAGCCGTTAATTTAGAGGCAATTATGTGGGAATGAATAGTACTTCATAGGGCTATGTGTCACGGTCTGCTACTTAATTTAAAGGGGAATGTTTGCCTATTCTCGCGGCAAAGTGCTAGTGCAGTGGGGGATCGCGCCCGACCTAGACACTTCCAAGGGACTTCGAGTCTCGGGACTGTGTATCGTAAATCATAGTCTCGATTACACACATTCAATATTCGAAAGCAATTCTAGTATTGAGAATAAAGCAATGGCAACGACAAAGCTTTTGGTAGGAAGTAGATTTTTATTGACTTAATTGTACTCCCTATAGAGTGTTTTTTCGTTGTATACACATGACATTAACTCTGCAGTAAAGCTGAAATGCCTCTAAAGACTAAGTACGGAAATGAAATCTAATGTCGAGACTAATTGTGGACCGACATAGTCTAATAATCCACAAGACTTACAATCCTAAGTACAAAATGAAAAGACAAGTGCGGAAAGTAAATGTTGCGTATGCATTCTAAAAACAAGATTATCACTCTGGTATAAAATGGAATATATAGCTCGTGAGTCTTAGGCTCAAACCCTTGATACGTATAGTAGTATACCAACTCTTTCAAGGTTATTTCATATGTCAAGCCCAAATTATTGTTAAAATTTTGAAACATAATTGCGGTTAGCCATTACCGAGTGTAATGATCTTGTAGGAAATTAGAGAATGAATTTTCCTTGATGTACATTGATAATCTAGAGGTCTATATATACAATTACTGGAGCAATTCTATGCTAGAGTTATGGATAAATTAAAGGTAAGTAAATATAATCAGCAAGGATAATGGAGATGGCGTGATTTGTGGTGGTCAAATATTAATGCCATAATATTTGACATTAAGTGAATTGATGACTGAATCATTCTAACACTCCCCCGCAGTCGAATCGGGAGGTTTGCGCACGCTGAGACTGTCTCGAAATTCCTCAAAAAGTATCCGTGGTAGTCCTTTAGTGAAGATATCAGCGATTTGGTGGCGAGACGAGACATGTAGGACACGTATTTGACCACGAGCAACCTTTTCACGGACGAAGTGGATATCCATTTCTATATGTTTTGTGCGTTGATGTTGAACTGGATTTCCAGCAAGGTAGATGGCACTGACATTGTCACAATATACAAGGGTGGCTTTGCGAATTGGACAATGAAGCTCTAAAAGAAGATTTCGCAACCAGCAAGATTCTGAAACGACATTGGCAACCCCTCTATATTCTGCTTCGGCACTTGATCGAGAGAGAGTAGGTTGTCGTTTAGAGGACCAAGAGATTAAGTTATCGCCAAGGAAGACGCAATATCCTGAAGTTGATCTTCTGGTGTCCGGGCAGCCCCCCCAATCAGCGTCGGTATATGAAACGAGATCGGAAATTGGTGATTTGTAGAGATGTAAACCATGATGGATCGTTCCTTTGATATACCGGAGTATACGTTTTAGAGCGTTCATGTGTGGAAGCTTGGGATCATGCATATGAAGGCAAATTTGTTGAACGGCATACGAGATATCCGGTCTTGTGAAAGTGAGATACTGTAATGCACCGGCCAAACTTCGATAATGTGTGGAGTCATCAAGTGAGGGGCCTGTAGATGAAAGTTTTGCTTGTGTATCAACCGGCGTGTTGGATGAATGACAAGAAGTCATACCTGCTCGTTCAAGTATATCTTCAGCATACTTTGTTTGATTTAAAAATAATCCATTTTTGCTCCTTGTAACAGCAATGCCCAAGAAATAACTTAGCTGCCCTAAATCCTTCATAGCAAATTCTGATGCAAGTAGGGACATGATTGACTTCCGTAGTTCTTGAGATGATGTCGTGAGAATGATATCATCGACATAGAGTAAAATGTAGGCTGTGTCGGTCCCTTTCTTGTAAATGAAGAGTGAATGGTCAGATTTACTATGTGTAAATCCAATTGTTGCGACATACTCAGCAAATCGTTGATACCACGCGCGAGGGGCTTGCTTGAGTCCGTATAATGATTTCTGTAATAAACAAACATGATCAGGATGCACAGGATCTCGAAAGCCCAACGGTTGATGCATATAGACAGTTTCAAGTAAAGTTCCATGCAAGAATGCGTTTTTCACATCAAGTTGATGAATGGGCCATGAGTGAGATAGAGCAATCGAGAGAACAGTTCGTATTGTAGCAGGCTTGACAACTGGGCTAAAAGTTTCGTTACAATCCACGCCAACCTGTTGAGACCTGCCATCACAAACAAGACGAGCTTTGTGCCGCTCAAACGAACCGTCAGAATTCTTTTTAATACGAAAAATCCACATGGAACGAATAACATTCACATCATGGGGGCGAGGTACTAATTTCCACGTCTCATTTTTAATAAGAGCATTGTATTCGTCGAGCATGGCATTTTTCCAATTCGGATCGGACAAGGCAAGTTTTTGGTTTCGCGGAAGTGGTGATGGGGTTGTAGATGTTGTCATTCCGAATTGTTGTTTGGGTCTATGTATGCCATGCATACTACGTGTTATAATTGTGCGAGCAACTGGCTGAATAAGTGTGGTGGCAGAATTGTGGTTCTGAGAGTTCGTAATGGCATGATTTTGATTAGATTGTGACGGGAGTGGTGATTTAGTTAAGGGCTGTTGGTCGTGGTTGGAGATGGTTGTATTGGAGTTGGGTAGTGAGGGTGTTGGATTGTTTACGTGGGTAAGACTAGGTAGATTAGTGGGAGGTGGTAGGTTAGTAGATTTAAGTCTTCTGGAGTACATTTGGATAGGGGGCTGATTTGGTTTATCTGGGCATTGAGTAGGTGTTATGTTGTTTGGACCTTGTGGGGTAGATACAGAAGGTGGTGGAGAATTGGGAGGATTTGTTTCAGTAGCATTTGGACCAGAATGTGGTGAATGTGGATAGTTGTGAGAGTTAGGTTGGAGATAAAGTGATGGAGTATCATCTAAAAACTTATACGAGTCTGTAACTGGGTTATGTGAGTTGGAAAAAGGAAATTGAGATTCATCAAAAGTCACATGCCGAGAAATGATTATTTTCTTAGTTGATAGGTTGAAGCATTTGTACCCACGATGAGATGAAGGATATCCCAAGAAGACGCATGGCGTTGAACGGGGTTGTAATTTGTGTATCGTAGAGGAGGGAAAAAGAGGGTAGCATAAACATCCAAAGACACGTAAATATGTGTACGATGGGTCGCGTTTATAAAGAAGTTGGGTTGGAGAGTAGTTTTGTAATGTCTTATGTGGGAGTATGTTGAGAAGGTGTGTCGCCATTTCTAAGGCGTGTGGCCAAAAAGATGGTGGTGTAGAAGAGTGGATAAGGAGTGTGCGCATGAGATTATTAATCACACGTATTTTTCTCTCGGCTTTACCATTTTGGGGGGAGGTGTGAGGACATGAAAATCGAAAGACTAAACCATTCGTTTGGGAATATGATTGGAAAAGTTTATTATTGAATTCTTTTCCGTTATCACATTGAAAGGTTTTTATGGATTTTTGAAATTGTGTTTGAATGAAGCGGCTGAATAATGAGAATATAGAGAAAACATCAGATTTTTTACGAATAGGAAATGTCCATAGAAAATTGGTATAGTCGTCGAGAAAAAATACATAATATTTATACCCTGCGGAGCTTATCACGGGTGATGTCCACAGATCACTATGGATGATATCAAAGGGTGAGGAAGTGTAAGTAGTAGAAGTGGAAAAAGGCAATTTGATTTGTTTTCCGAAAACACAAGATTGGCATACAGATTTATTCGAGGAGGGTTTACATGGGATGAAAAATTTATTTGAAAGATAGTGTAAAGTGGATTCACTTGGATGACCTAATCGGTTATGCCAAACATTATTAGTAATAGCTGCAAAAGTGGAAGGAAGAGAGTGGCAGGTGGTGCTGGATAAAGGATATAAGTCCCCAGTGCTATTACATCTCATTAGAAGCTTCCCCGTCTGAATGTCCTTCACAGAAAATCCAAGAGGGTCAAATTCAATAGAAACATTGTTATCAATAGTAAAACGACGCACGGATATAAGGTTCTTGATAAGTTTAGGGGCGTGAAGAACATTTTTTAATTTAAAGGGAGGGTGAGGAGGTTTAAGCGATTTTTGTCCATAACCACGAATTGGTATTTCTTGACCACTGCCAACAAGAATACGTTTATTAGTGCTCAAATTAAAATAAGACGAGAGATTACCTTCCTCGCCCGTCATGTGAGAAGTAGCACCCGTATCCATATACCAATTTGCATCTGGAGGATTGAGCGACATAGTATGCATGGCCGACTCAATATCGGTTGGAGTATAGGTTGATGAAGGAGACTCTTGAGTGGCGAAAGCCTGTTGAGGTCGAGCTCCAAGAATTCCAGATTGACTAGAAGGTGGAGGTGGGCGAGTCCAGTTGTTCGTGGGATACGGGCAGGGAGGTACAGCCCACTGGGAAGCCCATGGAGATGCCCAATGTGCCATCCAAGGGGGAAACGAGGTCCAAGATGGAAACATATGGCCACGTCCACGACCAGAATTGGAATTGTTCTGCCCGTTATTCATATTTTGTTCACCGGGGTTGTTCGTTTCGTGTCTGTGATCAGAACCACGTCCACGATTGCGAGCGTTATTTGATCCACGACCATTTTTCTGTCCTTTTGTCTGTGTATTTCCGCGTCCTTGACCATTTCCCGCTCGGCGAGGTTGATCAATGTCCTCGGAAGAACTGGTTGTGACGAGGGCAGTGTTAGAACCACCAGTTTTGGCTTTACGAATTTCTTCCAAAACTAAACGGGAGCGCGCCTCGTAGAAAGACGGAATTGGCGTAGTTTGTTGAAGAAGAGTGGCCACGGTGTCGAAATTCTCGTTCAATCCAGAAATGAGTTGAAGAACTAGGCGTTTATCGGTCACAGGTGAACCAACGTTTGCTAGTTGGTCTGCGAGCATCTTAAGTTCCTGACAATAAGAAGACACATCAGAGAAATTGTCAAGATGACAAGTTGAGAATTGTTTTTCCAGGTATGTTGCTCTAACAGATTTGTTATCCTGGAAAATATTTTCGAGACTTTCCCACGCTTTTTGAGCAGTAGTGTTTGGCGTCAAAATAGTGTGGAGTAAGTCCTTTGAAATTGTTCCATAGATCCACTGAAGAACAATGGCGTCTAGGCGAGGCCAAAGATCATCCTTCGTAGTCGATGCGGTAGGAGGAATGATATGATCGAGAACGAGATAAGCTGTGCAATGGATCTTGAAGAGTTCCGCCCAAGATGCATAATGTCCTGTTTCCATATCGAGAGTGATTGGAATAAAATTGCGAACATTATTTACTGTTAGAGCCGGGTGAAACTTGGAAGGTTCAGCCATGATTGGCGAAAGAGAAAGCAAAGAGAAAAAAAAAAAAAGAAGAGAAGAGAAAGAGGATTTATATCTGGTGCTCTGATACCATGTAGGAAATTAGAGAATGAATTTTCCTTGATGTACATTGATAATCTAGAGGTCTATATATACAATTACTGGAGCAATTCTATGCTAGAGTTATGGATAAATTAAAGGTAAGTAAATATAATCAGCAAGGATAATGGAGATGGCGTGATTTGTGGTGGTCAAATATTAATGCCATAATATTTGACATTAAGTGAATTGATGACTGAATCATTCTAACAGATCTTACATCTTGAAATACATGTCGTGGCTGACTTTCAACTACAATATCAAGTAACATAAATGACCACTCATATTTTCCATACATTACCATTCTGTGTTGTGATTTTTTCTGTGTTGCCCATATCTTATTTTTAATATTTTGTTTATTGAATGTTCTGGCTTGATTTTTTTTTTATTTTTTATTTCTTTAATTTGGGTAAAAACGTATTTTTTTTATTGAACAAATTTGGGTTTCAATTTTGAATGTAGAGCTATGGAGTTGAATCAAGCAGATATAGTTTGTTTCGATTTCAAGGTTGATGATGATGGGTGTTTCCTGGGGAATTGCCCAGATGTCAAAGTACAGAATTTTCTCAACTTTTTTGATGATGATGTTGATGATGAATCTGATGATGAATCTGATAGAGACATTGTTGACTTGTTGCCCAATGATCCATTTGACATGGAGCAGCAGCAGCTTAATGTAGCCCTTCCGACCGATCCTTTTGTCATGGGCATCGAAATAAGTCTGCCGAAAGACCCTTTTGAGATGGAATGCCAAATAGGCCCAAATCTTGCCGGCTTCACCAGCTGGAGTTTACGGGGTTACGAGTTTGATGCCGATCAAGCTACTGAAGAAGACGATGATAAGGATTTTGATGACTTCCAATTTGTAGCTGGACTGAATTTTTATTGGGCTGGCTCTCTGATATACGAGCTTGAGGAGGGAGATAATGATGTCGGCGATGGGGAGAATGGTCATGAAAAGAAGGAGAATTCGAATGATGTCGATGGTGGTGAACCGGCCGATGCCCTTTTATTTGCTCTGAGTTATCTTGATGTGAAGGACCTTCTTACCCTTGAAAGGGTTTGCAAAACATTGTTTGATGCAGTCCGAGACGAAACGCTCGTTTGGAAAAATATTACGATAGATTACCCGTTGAGCAATAAAATCACTAACGACAGACTTCTTCAGTTGACCAACAGGGCTAAAGGCACTCTTTGCAGTTTGAGCCTCTCCAAGTGTTTTAAAATCACAAATGCAGGTCTTAAACAAGTGCTAGAAAGAAATCCCGGATTAAAGATGGTAATTGTACATTAGTTCATTTCTATTTTTCTTGACATTGTATAACATATTTTGATGGATACATGTGATTGGTTGTTGCAGTTAAGTGTGCAGGGGTGCATCAGGCTCAACGTCGAAGGCATTCTGCGTGATGTAAAGGCTTTTAACTCCGATGCTGTACCTGGGATCACACGTTTGAGGATTGGTCATATGACAGGTTTAACCGATGAGCACTTTGGAGAGTTTAAGTTTTTGTTAGGGTCGAACGATAACAAGAATGCCACATGCTCCTATAAACCAAGATTTTATCGTGACGGTGAGATGGACCTCTCTCTAGAGGACGAACGTTCGATCGACATTGAAACATGCCCGGGATGCGGAAAGCCGAGACAAGTGTACGACTGCCCGTCGGAGCCCTGTAAGGAGAAGATCCATTCTGAAAAGGCATGCAGAGGTTGTATTTTTTGCATTCCTCGTTGTGGAGGTTGTGGGTGTTGTTTGGAGAATAGAGACTTCTATGAGACTTTTTTACTAGATTGTATATGCTTGGAGTGTCTCCATCACTTGCTAAATTCATCCGGTGGGGGGAACAACAACATTCACCAAAGGCCGAGCTATCACTTTATCCTATGCGGCTAGTTGCAAGGTGGTTTAAGTTATCTTGTCTTTTTTGGGGACCACACCACACCATTGGTTGTGCGTGCGCTAGAGGGAGCCATCGAGAAAAAGTGAGTATCTATCTGTGAAGAAGAAGGCATGAACGACGTTGAAAATCAAAAGCCTTGAACAAGATGCTTTAAGGCTCTTTTGCTGCTGGCCTGGCTGTAACGATCCAGCAAGTAAGCCAGCCGAAGAACAGGATTAGCGAGGACGACTGAGTTAGTCGGAGTCTTATGTTAGCGAGGCGAGGATTGTTGATCCAACTATTGCAGTCGCTTCGTATATCTGTACTGCTATGCTAGCTGTGGGAATTTGTCGATTTTTTTTTTTTTTTTGAAGTTGATATCTTGTTTGTAATATTTGAGATCTTGAGCCAGGCAGATACCCTTCTTGGAGAATGAAGGAAAAATAATTAGTGTGCTACCATCTTACTTATGTTTGTTTTCAAGAATGTTCTAAAAGTTTTTCTTTGAATGTCACTTATACTAAATACTTTATAAATAGTGTTTCTTTACTTTTACCAAGACCAAAATACACTACTTTTCAAATCCAAATTTCTTAAATCAAACCAAAATTTCAAATATTCAAATCTAAGAATATTTTTAATAGGTCAAACTCAAATCCAATAAAAAAAACAAAATCTATCATTTAAAAATATTTTAAAAACCATAAAAAATGTTTGAATCCTTCCTAAATCCTAATCAAATCATGTATGGGCCTTATATCTAGCCCGTTACCCCTTCGGAGTGGCGGCCCAATAGAGTCTGGTTGATTTAATATGGGCTTTTGACTCGTCTTTAGTATTTTGTAAAGCCCACTACACATAACCGCCTCCCTCTACAGCAGCTGTGAATCATCCATCCATCCATCCATCTTCAGGTTAGATTTCTCTACTGATTTTCTTTACTCCGCTCTGCAAATCTAATCTAATCGGATGGGGAACGAAGACTCTGAAATACCCGATAACGCGAATGAACGTACGTCCGTCATCTGTATACAATTATTTATTCTTCTTCTTCTTCTTACTGTGATTGTTACTGTTTGTTGTTCAGATTGCCCAGGACCTCAATCTGAATCTGCTGGGAAATCTGACGCTTGTGATGGATGCCCTAATCAGCAGGCATGTGCTACTGCTCCCAAAGGACCCGATCCAGGTTTCCTTTTTCTCGATATTAATTTCTGGATTCATATTTTATTTTCTTGCTTTCATTTTAGGATCAGATAGATAGATATTCGTTAACCTGTTCTCGATTTTCCAAAGTTAGCTCTATGCTTATTTACACAATTTTCATACAAACCACTCAATGCTTTTTATAAAAATCAAATCTTTGCTGCAAGAAAATATATAAATCAAGTAATTGTCCGACTACCTTACATTTCTTATATACTTATTTGTTGGAGTACTATATTTTTTCTTTTGGCAGATTTGGTCCCCATTGCTGAAAGAATGGCCACTGTGAAACACAAAATCCTGGTTTTGTCCGGCAAGGGCGGTGTGGGCAAGAGCACTTTTTCTGCCCAACTCGCTTTCGCCCTTGCTTCGATGGATTTCCAGGTGGGCCTTCTCGACATCGACATATGCGGGCCCAGCATCCCCAAAATGCTCGCCCTCGAAGGCCAGGAGATACACCAGAGTAACCTCGGCTGGTCTCCCGTTTACGTCGACTCCAACCTGGGGGTCATGTCCATTGGCTTCTTGCTCAAGAACCCCGACGACGCAGTCATATGGCGCGGGCCCCGCAAGAACGGAATCATCAAGCAGTTCGTCAAGGACGTGTATTGGGGCGAACTCGATTTTCTCGTAGTCGATGCGCCACCTGGCACTTCGGACGAGCACATTTCCATTGTCCAGTTGCTCCAGGAAACTGGAATAGACGGTGCTATCATAGTCACCACGCCTCAACAGGTGTCCCTCATCGATGTCAGGAAAGAAGTGAATTTCTGTAATCAGGTCAAATTGCAGGTTCTTGGAGTAGTCGAGAATATGAGTGGGCTGTGCCAACCGATGATGGACGTTAGATTTCTGAGCGTGGGGAAGTCGGGTGAGCAGAAGGACATGACTGAGTGGGCCATCGAGTACATGAGAGAGAAAGCTCCTGAGATGCTGAAGTTGGTTACTTACAGTGAGGTGTTTGATAGCAGTGCTGGTGGTGCTGCCCAGATGTGTGTGGACATGAAGGTCCCGTTTCTGGGGAAAGTGCCGCTCGACCCACAGCTGTGCAAAGCGGCTGAAGAAGGAAGGTCTTGCTTTGATGATGGTAAATGTCGGACAAGTGCAGCTGCTCTCAAGGCGATTATAGACAAGTTGCTTGCGCAATTGGGGGTATCGAAAACGGAGGTTGGAGCTTAATCGAAATTCAATGCAGGGACCATCGATTTAGTTTGAGTGATCGTCGTTTACTTTTGAACTTGAACAATATCGTTTTGTGCGTTTAGAGAACTGTGATTTGTAAGTTAAACTTGAACAGGATGGGGTTGAAATGTTGTAGCTATTGTTCCTGTTTTGCTGATGACTATATTTAATCATGGTGTATACTTTAAAATATGTTACAAATGGATAGATTGATTTATTTTCGGAATATATTAAAAACGAGATTGTGTTTGTTCTGTTTTATAATCCTGAATATATATCCACAATATTTGCCATATAAAATCATATCTATGAATTGAAAAGGCTAAAAAAATATACTTATCTCGTTTTGAGTATTAATTTGTCCAGGATTTTCATTCCATGTTTATTTGTGGACTATATAATGAATTAAGTAATGAAGCTAGGGCTAATTTCATTTGGATAATTAAAATTTGTTGATTGCAGTGCACAGATAGAATTGAAGAAGAAGAAGAAGAAGAAGATGCCGATGGATTACTCTCATGCGAATTTGGTAATTAATTAATTAGAACTTTTTAATTATATATATTTTGTTGTGGATTTATATATGTATAACAAATGGATGGAATTAACTTGCTGTGTTGAATTCGATGGATCGATATGGATCCGTGCAGTGTTGTGTTTTGAAAGTTGAGCCTGGATGTGGTGCGTGTAAGGGGCATGCCATAGAAATACTTGGCACGATTGAAGGTGTGTATGATGTGACGATTGATGCAGAAAGCAAAACGGTAAAAATAATGGGTGAAGTGAATCCTAACCACTGTATGAAAGCTTTAGCAAGGTGTGGAGTGCACGCAGAGCTCGTTTGGGCGAAACTCACTCATCCAAAGATGGCGATGATGCAAAGGAGGAGGATTTCATCATCATCAAATAATTATTATAATCATGATTATGATTATGTGTATGATTATGGTTATGGTGAACCCTCAGCATATAGAAGAGGAAGATCAGAAGGTGGGATGTGGCATGAGACTATGGGTACTGATCAAGTGAATAATATTCCTTATTATTATTCATCATCTTACAATAACAACAGGTACATGAACTATGGGGAAGCGGCGCCTATAGACTATTATCAGCAGCATGTTGATGATAATGGATCTATGAGTTTTTGTAGCATAATGTGATCATTGATCGATCAGTTTCTTCGCCTGTCTACTTATGAATCTTTATAACATTGCATTGCATTGAACTATATATTAAAATGTTCAATGTATGATGGCTAGTTTCATCTCATTTTACGGTATGGATCATTTTGTTTGTAAATAAATTCAATATACTAGATAGTAAATTAAAAAGAGGTGCATAAAAGGTTTAGATTAGAGTGGTGTCCAGTGTAGTCCACTACTTTTAATGTAGAGTCCTCCCGATTTTTTAACACAACCATAAAAACCCTATTTATTTTGTCCCCTCCCATAAGTTTACATTTATTTTAGTCAAATTGTAAATGAATTGTCCTCTTTACCCTTACCTTTTCCAAAACAAAACAAAAAACAATTAAACCTAATTTAAAAATCCAAAAAATCGGTCCCCACATATTTTTTTCAACTCACGATTTTCGGTCCCCCCCCCCCTCTCAACCGCCGCCGATTTTTTGAGAATCAAAGAGAAATCCGGCTACTTCAATTCCGGCGAGAAGCATGGCTGACAACGACCAACAACAAGACGAGCAACAATGGCCAATTCAACCTCCGGTAAGTGCCAAAACCTAGCTTTTTTGAATTTCGAAAATTCGATTTTTTTCAATAATGTGTTCAATTTGATGCGTTAATTGTTAGTATTTGAGTGTATTATAGTTATATATTGTGTTTTAGTTGATTTAGAATCGAAATTCAGTGTTGAATTGCTCGTTAAAATGTCTGAAAAATCTGGGTTTTCGCTGCTGTTCCAAGCTTCACGGTAGCGCTACACGGTGTCACCGTGTAGCTTGGTCACCGTGTACCGGTAACGTGACCGGTAAAATCTCGCTTCACGGTGAGATTTTCTCGGTCACCGTGTACCGGATAACACCGTGTACCGAATAACATTCTACACGGTGACCGAGAAAATCGAGCTTCACGGTGGGATTTTCTCGGTCACCGTGTACCGGTTATCCGGTACACGGTCACCGTGTAGCAGAAATCAAAAATTTTTTTTTTTTTGAATTTTTGAATTTTCAGTTTTATTATTTAATTTAATGTAATATTAATTTATTTAACTTCATTTTTGCAGGAGGGCTACAATTGGAGGAGGCCAGAGTTCATACACCAGACGAGGAACATGAATTTGTACGATCGGTACGAATTACTAGGGGAAATTACAAAAACGCTGTTGGACGTCGACCCTACCAAGGCAGCTTTCCGGACATTTAGGGAGAGTTGTTTCGGATATTTGCTCTGGATCAAGAGAACCGGAAGGTCCATTGTGGCGATGCAGCACCTGCTAGCTCGGGAGATCGTGGGTCCGACGATACCTCCATTGGAGCATTGGTTTTTCGTCGGGGGCCGGACTATTCGCTTTCGAGCACAGGAGTATGCCCTGATTACCGGACTTCGATTCGGTGGTCACGCTTTTGATCCTTCGGCCACCACCCACACTATTTCTGAGGACTCTATTTACTATAGACACTTCAGACAGCCGACGGTTATTAGAGATTTCCGTAAGGTATTCTCGTCTCTGAGTATGGGTCAGGATCCTGCCGACTACCTGAAGGCGGCGAACTTGCTGATTTACTATTATTTCTTGTTGGGCCGAGACGATGCCAAGATCGACACTTGGGCTTGGGCTTTTGTGGAGGACGTTGCCGGTTGGGATTCGTTTCCTTGGGGATCCTACTCCTGGCAGATCATGTCGCACTACATCTCCATAGCTGCGACGATGCCCGGTCAGGTTAACTCGAGGGCATTCCACTTTTACGGCCCAGTTTGGGCCTTTCAGCTATGGTCGTACGAGGCTATACCGAGCCTGGGCAATGTCTGTGGAGCCCGAAACGAAAAAATTTCCAGGCCTCGGTTTTTTAACTGGACTTCGGTTGCATGCACCCTCGATTTCACTCATTTCTTCGAGGACGATCAGGTAAATTTTGTGAAATTAATGTTTTAAATTATTTATTTCCTTTAATTAATGCTTAATAAATTAATTTTTCATTTGTTTTCAGCTTGTGGTCCTCTCGACTCTGGAGCCGACACGCAAGGAGGCGAAGACTGAGTACTACACTTCGTTCCTTACCAGAGGAGCAGACGAAGTGAGGTACGTTCCTCCTCTTAGGATTGGAGCATCGAGAGGAGCACCGGCTCCAGTACCGGTGAAGAAGAAGAAGAACTTGATTGAGCGCGTGGCCGGACGCGTGTCCAAGATGATGGGCGATGACCCTCAGACTAGCCGACGCACGCGTGATGACATCACACCCGATTCATCTGCCGAGCGGCGTGCATCTCAGCGTGGATCTCACCGAGCCCGACGAGAGTCCTCTCCTGTAGCTGAGGCACCTGAGGCACCTGAGGCACCTGAGGCTTCAGACGACAGTACTGATCGGCGCATTGATCGACGGCTCCACAAGATCCTCAACGATGAGTCTGAGACGGGATTTATGGGTCGATTGACTGCCCGGATGAGGAGGGTACAGAAGGAGGGCAACGACAGTCTGATGGAGCAGATTCGGGGCTTCTTCGGTCGCAGGCGATACTCCCGGCCTCGCCCCTGCCCTTCTGATGCATCTCAGGGCGGTTTTCCGGCTGCTCGGCATTCTATCAGCGCGCCTCCTCGCTTTCAGGACTCGGATCCCGAGGAGTTACTTGATGTTGATGTCAGGGTTTCGTGTGGGGACTGGGCACACGATTTTGATCGTTATCGCAGGTCGCCACTTATCGAGCCGACCCGTGCCGAGTCGTTCCATGCCGAGTCGACCCACGTCGAACAGCAGCCTCAGTACGAGCAGCAGCCTCAGTACGAGCAGCAGCCTCAGGTCGTTGGCGATAGCTATCGCACACCGACCCAGATATTCTCGACCGTTGGAGATAGCGGTCATTTTTCGCCACCGAGGGGGCTGCGTGATTTTCAGGGTCTCTTCGCTCCCTTCCCACCGATTCACACCGACAGCATCTTCGGTCCGACTCCTGTTTATCGGTCACAGTATGATCGGCCAGAGTATGCTAGGCCAGAGGATGATCCTGGTTTTATTGTACCGAGGGGGGCTGATATACCGCAGGTGATCATTGATGAAGAGACTTATTTTCCTCCTGAGTCGCAGGTCGAGTTGTTCAAGGTGACGACTCCCTTGGAGGAGAATGAACACGAAAAGGAGATTGCATTGTCGGAAGAGGAGAAAGAACTTGGGGCTGATGAGGAGGAGGAGGATGTCGCCGAGAGTAGTAGTCTAACCAGTTGGGCTAGTAGTATTCCATGAACGTAATTAGCAAAATTAATATATGTACCTTCTAAAAAACAGATAAATAAATCCCCCCTGCCCCCAAAGCCTAATTCCCAACCTGTTTTTTCAAATATTTCACACTCACAAGATAAACAATCTCAAAAAACAAGCACAATAACCTACACAATAACCTAAAACTCACCAAATGTCCAAAATCCAACGAGAATAGACGATAATAAAACAATATTAGTCTCAAATAGTTTAAAAACACCGATAAAACAACCAAACCCAATCTCGAACTCTGTCACTCCGTGTTCATTGGACATTTTGTTCTCGTGTGTCCCTCGCTTTTGCAGATGCTGCACTTCTTCTTCTGTCTTCTTCGGCTCGACTCTTGCGTTCCCGTCTCTTCTGCAGGGATATTTAAATCAACAGCCTCGGGTGGGATAAAAACCGTGCACTTCCGCATGTTGTGACCTACGCCCTTACATCTCGAACACACCTGCACACGACGACACGATATTAGGTCCAAGCCTGCACACGACGAAATGATATTAATTGTACAAACCTTCAAACGTCGTGTAGAGCTCTCAACTCCGGAACGAACACGAGTCACCCTCGGACGTCCAGCCTGTCTACCCGCTACCGGAGGAAGAACTACGTACGATGCTAAATCCGGCGGGATCACCCAATCATCATAATGTGGCAACGGCACAATAGGCGTCGCGTACATCTCGACATGGCTGCTCATCTTGAAATAAGGGCTCACGAAATCGTACGGTGAAAATCCGGCTCGTCTACATAATAAGAACAAACAAGTTAGTGGAATCAACTGTTTAAAATTAAATTTAAAGGTAAAATGATATCATACCTCATAGCGGCACAAGCATGACGACACGGTATTAGGTCTAAGTCGAACTCCCGACATTCACAAGTGCGATTCGCGATATCCACAAGATAAGACCTGTCCTCCTCCTGAACTCTGTATCGGGCATTCGCACTGACCTCCCGAACGGTAAAAGAACGGCTCAACTCATCCTGACCAGACAACTTGAGGAATGCCAGTTCGGTCAGCTCATGTCCACCATTCTGTCTCTCGTTATCTTTCCTTCGTTTCTCGTCAAACCATCTCTCAATCATCGCACGAATGGCCTCGAGCATCGCACAGACAGGTAATCGCCGTGGCCATTTGATAGCAGCGTTGAAGACTTCGGCCGCATTCGATGTCATGAAACCGTATCGTCGTGCAGCACACTTTGACCTCGCCCAGTGCTCAACCCCAATATCGGTAAGGCGCCTATAAGCACTGTCACTGAGTTTCTCCACATCCGAAAGGTATTTTTCAAAATCATCCACCCGATAAGAATAAGCAGCATTGCATAGAGCCTTGATCAGCTGCTGGCCGTACCGTGCTAGATTCTTCGAGAGGTGGTGATAGCACAACGCACGGGTAGCGTGGGGATAGACACTCCGAATAGCATTCGCGATGCTCTTATGCTGGTCGGACACAATGAGCAGATCATCGTCGTCTGTATCGTAGCAAACTCTGAGGTGCTGGAGAAACCACGTCCACTCCTCGTCATTCTCTATCGGACCGATACCAAACGCAAGCGGGAAAATAGTCTCATTCCCGTCTTTTGTGACGGCGACAAACATCACACCAGTGTTTTTCCCTTTCAAATGGGTGGCGTCGACTACTATCACAGGCCTCAGAGTGCCCTGCTCAAATGCACGAATGCACTGCCCGAGCGCAACAAACATGCGGCAAAACACGCCCTGGTCGGTCGTCTGAATATCGTACTGTGTCCCGGGATTATGTTCTCTCAGCATGTACAGATATGACGGGAGCCTCTGATACGATCCCTCATAGTCGCCGTACGCTATTTCAAGCGCAAGGTTCCTCGTCCGCAGGGCGAAGTTGTAGCTGATGTGAACTCCGTACAATCTCCTCAAATCCTCAACCATATCTTTCGGAACCAGTTCCCGACTGCCGACTAACATACGTGCAAAGAAAGTAGCCGCAACCCTGCTCGACACCTGTCGATCCGCAAGTCGCCCCAAATTGTTTCGGCACGTATGATTCAAGTTCAGCTTCGTGATCCTCCAAAGTGTGTCATCGGAACCCGTGGAACACAATTTGAACGTGCATTTTTCACGCCCCGTCTTGCAAACGAACGTCACCCGATTAGTGTTCGAGCGATCAGTTTTGCACTCTACGTTATTCTCCATGTGATACAGCCCCACCATCACCTTCAGATCCAGTTTCTTTCGGAACGTGGCTCCGACTGCCATCTGACCATAAATCGGTTGGTGTTCGATAGACTGCAACGGAACAGCGGGGTCAAACCCCGGCAGTGGAATGATCCAATTGCGCTGTGGATTATTCTGCGCATTCTGAGAAGCTTCGGCTTGCTCGGCGCCTCCCACATAAGACCTCGAGGACATATTACGGCGCGACATTAGCTTTTTAACCACGCCCGGCTGTCTAATCCATTCGGTCCACTCCGTGGTCAAAGATTCCAAGAGATCGGACTGACGGGCTTCTTCCTCGTCCTCGGAAGTATGTACCGCCTCGTTCTCGTTCTCTTCCTCTGACGGTACGCCCGAATCCCGAGCTTCTTCTCCGATATTCACCTCCGGCGCAGCTGGTTGTGCCTCTATTTGGACGACGAACACAAAGCACTCATCCCCTTGCTCGTCTAACATGCGGGAGACATCCTCGTCGCAAAGCATAGGAGCTCGCACGCTTCTCGCGTCGTAGCCTCGGGTAAAATAGTACAACATGTACTCGGCATTGGGCGGAGGGCGCAAAACCAAACGAATCCGGCTCGTAAGGGCGTCGAGTGTAAGTTCTTCCCTCCGAAAGAAGAGGCACATATCTACTCCGTCAACATAGGCCGCTCGATCCCAACGACCACCGTACCGTATCGTGATTCGTTGATTCGACATCTACAATTACAAAACACAGTTGAATTCAGTGGGGGAACCCAAAATATCCATCCAAAAGCATAAACAAAGCCTTAATTAGACAATTTTAAAAAAAAAATGAAAAAACGGACTCTGTACACGGTGACCGAGAAACTATCCGGTACACGGTGTTTTCCGGTCACCGTGTACCGGATAGTCTCTCGGTCACCGTGTACCGAGAGACTATCCGGTACACGGTGACCGGAAAACACCGTGTATCGGATAGTCTCTCGGTCACCGTGTACCGAGACACTATCCGGTACACGGTGACCGGAAAACACCGTGTAGTGCGAACCGTGTAACGGAGACACCGGATAATCTTCATAACTACACGGTGACTACACGGTCTGGGAAACCCACCGTGTAGCCACCGTGTAGTTATGATTTTTTGCAGAAAATCGAAAAAAAAAAACCAGAATCGACGCGTTTCGACGTACCTTTCGGCCGGCGAACTCGTCTGCCCTTCCCACGTATATTCAGACGACGATTTTTGTAGAGAGGGGATTTGTTTGAGAGAGAATCGAATTTGTTTTTTTTTTTTTGAAATGGGTTAGGGTTTGAGGGTTTGAGTAGGGGGGAAGATATGTGCATTCATGCATGCAATAAATCTCACCAACCAAACAAAAATCTGATTTTTGATGTAGTGGGCCCCACAGTTTTTTGTTTTGATTTTTTAAGGTTTTTAAAAGGTTTTAAATAGTTTTTTGTATTATTATTTGAGAGAAAAAAAAAGTAAGGGTAAGTTAGACATTTCCTTTGCAAATTGTCTAAAATAAATGTACTTTTTATAAGTGTGACAAAATAAATGTACTTTTTATTTTTGTGTTTACAAAGTTGTATTCCCACTTTAATGTATGTATCAAATTAAAGTATTGTTGGCCCATTCCAATCTCAATCTCAATCCCAATAATCAATATTGGTGTAAAGATTATCATCTTTATAATAGATGGGGTAGGGGTTATACTTGATTATATGAATTCATTCATTATTTTCATTGAACTGCAATAATATATATATGGATCAGTTGTCGTCTTTCATTGTAATGGTAGAGTGGTCAATGGGAGTGGTGTTGTTTGGCATGAAAGAGCTAGTAACTAAAGAGTGGTACTGGCCAGCTCATATCACCTAGGTAAGCTGCTATATATTACAAGAATGAAATTGAAATAAAAAAAAAAAACAAGCAAAGCATATACACATGGAGGGAGGGAGGGAGGGAGGGAAGAGTCACATGCATATTGATCAATTATTTGTCTGTCCATGGATTTAGTTGGTTGGTAAAAGCAATCAGCAGGCCATATATATTACAGTACATACATATATCAAAAGCATATATATACTTATAAAGCTAGATATATAGCTGCTTTTTCCACATGATGCCATATCTCCATCTCTTTCATTTACTAGTATTTTATAAATATATATTGATAAAACCCAAGCAATGCTGTATGCATGTAGGTTTGAATACGCTTATTCACAAATTAACTTACATTGTTCCATTACCCGAGGTGAGGTCAGGGCCAGAGGTACTAACTGGATTCATGTCCTCTTGGTTTGCTCGATAATACTACACTACAATTTACAAGAGTTAATTAAAATGGTCAACCTAGCTAATGACTGACTAACTGACTGACTTTATCTTGGTAATACCGTCACGTCAACGTTACATGTGTCGACGGATTATTGCAGTGATCAAGATGGGAGAGAAAGACCCGAGTCACTAAATAAGGGCTCCGGTTCTATCCTAAAACTTAAAAGATGGATGATGAGTTTTCTTTCTTTACAAATCTCAAATGTGACACAAATTATTTAGGTAATTAGTTCCAAATTATCTTTCATTAGTACTACCAGAATACCAGTACCGGTGGTGAGCTAGGTGACTCTGCACGTTGTACTCTATTTCTAAATCTAAAATCTAAACATGTTTGATGTTGTGTTGCTAATGATGATTAATTCTATTTAAGGAAAAGCATCAACGACAACACTCATGCTCGCATGTGATTTAATTTTTTTTGCTTTTTTGTAACTGATTTCTAACCATAATTGTTGTTTTCTGAGTAGTAATAGTAATAATTAATTCCCCCATTAACACATTACCATTCATTCATGTTTTCTCTTCTCCTTTTACCCTATCTCTGTATTTCTGCAAATTAATTTATTTAAAACAGAGACTCCATTGGTGGTGGTGGGTAGGCCCTCTGCATCTCACCTCACCGCCCTTTCTTCTATTTTAATGTGTTGTTGCTCTCAATCACCTTTGTAATTTTGTTCCAACCCTCTTTTTATATACCCACCGGAAATTAATCAATAATATGAATTCCTTGATCAATTAATTAATCCTGTTTTTTTTTTCTTTTCAAAAAGCTGTGATCTTTACATATGTCTTCCCCGACCTATTTCCCCCTCCGATGGGAGAGCACCGGCGACCAATGGTGGTACGCCTCTCCCATCGACTGGGCCGCCGCCAACGGGCACTACGACCTCGTCCGCGAGCTCCTCCGCATCGACGGCAACCACCTCATCAAGCTCACCTCCCTCCGCCGAATCCGCCGCCTGGAAACCGTCTGGGACGACGACCGCCACTTCCACCACGTGGCCACCTCCCGCTCCCACGTCGCCAGAAGCCTCCTCGCCGAGTGCGACCTCACCAAAGGCCCCAACTCCCTCGTCGGCTCCGGCTACGGCGGCTGGCTCCTCTACACCGCCGCCTCCGCCGGAGACTTGCCTTTCGTCCGGGACCTTCTCCAGAGGGACCCGCTCCTGGTCTTCGGAGAGGGCGAGTACGGCGTCACCGACATCCTCTACGCCGCCGCCCGGAGCAAAGACTCTGAGGTTTTCCGGGTGATTCTCGATTTCACTTCCTCCCCTAGGTTTTCGACAGGGGATCATCAGGCTGCAGGGGAAATACCCTCCGGCTATAAGCTTGAGATCATGAATCGAGCTCTCCACGCAGCTGCCAGAGGTGGAAACTTGGGCTTGTTGAAGGAGCTCATCTCTACTTGCTCCGACGATGCATTGGCTTATAGAGATATGCGCGGAGCCACAATCTTACACGCCGCCGCTGCCCGCGGTCAGGTTGAGGTCAGTCAGCCCATGATTAATTTTCTTGTTTTTGCAGTTTTTGTGTAGATAGATAGTTTTATGTACCCAATATGCTCAATATTGGGTAAGGTTTCCTACTGTATTTTGTGTTAAAAGTCGCATCATCTAATCTAACCGCTCGAATTTATAATACCGCTGATGAGTCTGATCTTTTCTGTTTCTGTGGAAGATATGTATGTGATTTTTTGGTAGATAGTTTCTGTTCTAAGTTTGGCTACTGTATTTTGTGATTATGTAATAGCTTGAACTGTTAGAGAAGTTAGACAACTTGACATTTATAATACTGCTTATCATGTTCTTTGTTTTTTCTGTGGAATATATGTATGTGATTTTGGTAGATAGTTTCTGTTTTAAGGCTTTCTGTTCTAAGGTTGTCGAACTGTTAGAGAAGTTGGACAACTTGACATTTATAATACTGCTAATGAGTATGTTCTTTGTTGTTTCTGTGGAAGATATGTATGTGATTTTGGTAGATAGTTTCTGTTCTAAGGTTGTCTACTTTATTTTGTGTTAGAAGTCGCATTATCTAACAGCTCAAACTGTTAAAGAAGTTAGACAACTTGACACTTATAATACTGTTGATGAGTATGTTCTTTTTTGTTTATGTGGAAGATATGTATGTGATTTTGGTATATAGTTTCTGTTTTAAAGCTTTTATGTTCTAAGGTTGTCCAACTGTTAAAGAAACTGAACAACTTGACATTTATTTATAATACTACTGACACACACTGCAGGTGGTGAAGTACCTGATGACATCATCGTCGTCTTCCGACATAATCAACTCCACCGACAAGCAAGGCAACACAGCTCTCCACGTCGCCGCTCACAGAGGCCATTTGCCAGTCGTCGAAGCCATAATCCTATCGTCCCCTTGTTCCATTTACACCACAAACAACGCCGGAGAAACGTTCATCCACTCCGTCGTCTCCGGTTTCCAAACCCCCGGCTTCCGGAGGCTCGACCGCCAGATCGATCTCTTGAAGCATTTGCTCTGCAAGAGCACCAACCTCTTCGACCTCACCAAAGTCGTCAACCTCACAAACAACGACGGCAAAACCGCTCTCCATCTAGCCATCGCCGGAAATGTCCACTCCGATCTCGTCGAGTTACTCATGACCATCAGGGGCATCGACGTAAATATCCGCGACAAGAGCGGGATGACTCCCCTCGACATCCTCCGGCATCGGCCGCACTCGGCCTCTTCCGAGCTTCTCACGAGACAGTTGATATCGGCCGGTGGGATCTTCAGCTCTCAGGACTACTCGGCTAGAAAAGTGATTGCTTCCCACATAAGGAGGCATAGCACGGGAAACAGTCCTGGGACTTCGTTCAGAATAAGCGACGTGGAGATATTCCTGTACACGGGCATGGAGAATAATGTTTCGAGCTACTCGCCCGAAAAAGTGATCAGTCAACACGATTCGAGTGTGGAGAGTAAATATCGTGCTAGTCCGAGAAAACCCGTGAACTCGGCTGCACAGAGGTTGAAGCGATTCTTCCATTGGCCGAAGATGAAAAAGGAAAGAAGAAGTTCGGAGATAGTCCCTCCGGTGTCGTTACGTCAGAGATTCTCGAAGCCTTTGCCAGTTGTGAACAGCAACAATAAACGAGGGTTGTCGGTGAGGAGTAACGTGCCTAGTCCGGGTGGGAAGAAGAAAGTGGCTTCCGGAATGATGGATGGAGTGATGCAGTCTTTTGCGGTTGGTGGTGATAGGAAATCGCGTTCTAGCTCGTTTTCTAAGTTGTCGTTTTCGTCTCAGAGTTCTTTGGATGGTCAGAGGGCAGCTCAGATTGAGAATGAGGTGGCGAAGGCGGCTTCATGCTCGATGGACAGCCAAAGCCACAGGCCGTGCAGCAGGAGATTAATGAACTCGTATCTCTGCTTCGGAACTGGTCCAACGATCGACAGTCGACAGCCGTTCGATGTTTACGAACGCTCGGTTCTGTCGGGGGCTTGACAAAGGGAAATCAAGATTGTGGTTTGTTTGTAGAAATGTAACAGACTAGAATGTGTCATATGTGTGTGCTACTATCAAATATCAATACTACTATGATTCTGTATGGTTATTTCATGATTAGTATGACATCAGATAGACATAAGGATGAAGTCGTTTAGCAAATTTCTTTGACTTGGTCAAAATTGAAAAAAGGATGAATTATTTTGTTCAATATAAGTAGAGTAGATCACAGATATGTTAACATCAATCAATCACGTACAAATGACTCCAATCGAATGTGGGTTGGTTTTAATTGAATAGTCAACCCAAAAATACGGCCCATAAGTCATGGCATGGACTAATTAAGTTGACCTTTTCATATGAAATATTCAAACTTTTCATTTCAAAGTTACTTATCTGTTATACCTTAGCAATTTATGTGGACAAATTAGCTTACGTGCTACATTACAGATTCATTTGGCTTAATCTTTGTGTTTGAAGAAGTGTGTCTGTTCTTTCCGAGAAGAAAGAAGTTAATATTACACAAAAAGAAAAGTTCGATTATTGTACAAGATTGAGTACAATATATGTGCTATAATGCATTCTAGTTCATGGTAAACACGCATTGTACAATTACGAATTCCACATAAATTAAAACAAAACAAAATGGAAAGTCAAAAGAATATATAAGAGACAACTACAACATGTCCCGCGAAAATTCGATCAACGAACATAAATTAATGCGCCATTAAATGAGTTCCTATCCGAGGCACACATATATTCATATGGTTGACCATATTAGTCTCCGTGTCATTTGAAATTTCCAAGCCCTCTACATCTAACTAACTACTGTAATTTCTAATTTCTAATTTATAATTTCATCATGTGAAACCAATACTACGAAATTATATGCTCTAAAAATTTATTTACTAGGATTGGAAAACGATTTTCTACACAATTGAACTCGAGTCATAAAGTTATTTCAATGAAAATTTTGACCAAAAGACTTCTTGGTTGTATTATTGGTAGGACATATAAACCAGTAGTGATTGACGATTTAAAATTAATGGTTATATGAACAAATTCAAAATTGAACTTGGAATTTGGTGCAAATAAGCTCATGTGGTATTGGTCGTTTCTTTGATGACAGTGACTCGACTCACTCTCTATCGATCGATCGACGATCATATGAGCTATTGGTAGTCACATACATTCTACGTATTCTTGGGTTCGAGTTCCACTAGGACATGACCTCATTGTGGGGACTGACGACCGGAAGGAAAGGGCTTAGAAGGGTACGGGACAGTTGTGTCATGATCATTGATCATAGCTTCATACATCCATTTGGATCGACAGAGTACGCATAAAAGCAAAGTAATTATGTCTAGTATTTTATTATACATATCATGTATGACGTTCGAATTTGACTCAAATTTCAATTTTCTTTTTTGAAGTTTAAACCAAATTATCTTTCATACTCACCATCTTTCAATTCAAACTAACTAAATTTTCATGATGATCGATCGTGCATTCGTGCATGACCGGTGACTCGTCGACTCTCTTACAGTAGTAATACTAGTAGCTAGCTAGTATAAACACAAAGTAAGTTTACTTGCAAAATTTCGTTGTGAACCCCATATGTCATTTGACTATATAGAGATATATAATTTCTTAATAAATTGATGAAAGCGATTGCTAACCTAACTTAACAAATCAATACTATTGCAAGTAAGTACTTTAAAAAAGTACAACCACAATTTCTTCAATCCATATGTAAACTAAATTGAGTAGTTATTTTAATTTATATTAATTGTTTTTGATATGTTTTGTAGTGTGATCGCAAATGAATTAATGATATGCAACTATTTAGGAATGAATTAATCATATTAAGATGTGACGAAAAACATATGAAGAAGAGTGACTAATTAGTCTAATATACATATCCTTCAATGGATATGATATATGATATGATGAAGCAGTAATTTTAATTTAATTTGATTTTGAATTCAAAGATGTAGAAAAGCTTAGTTAGGAATGAGTGAATTTGAATACCAAATTTAAACGGCAACAAGTCAACATTTGCAGATTCTTTTATTGAATAAATGAGGATGGATGAGCTGGAATAAATGAGGATGGATGAGCTGGATATTGAAGAAATTTCCTAGGAAAAACACACACACACACAACTGTATATTTTGTGTCTGTATATTTCTATATATATGTGTGAGTGCTACTGTTACATAAAATCCAAAGTCAAACAAAAAAACGTCCCCGCATAAGAGGTTTGTTTTGGTATTTATAAAAGGGCCGGTTGTCATTTCTTATGAGTTATGAGTCCTTGAATATCTACCATTTGTCCCTCCCTTCCTTAATTCCTTCCTAATTACATACATATTCTCTATTCGATCTCTCGATACATCACATTGATCGATCGATTGTAAGTATCTCCGGTCATGGGGACTGAAGCTTCTAACGATCACAATTACTCCAAAGTAAGTCTATACCTTCTAACCATCACAATTTCATTTCGTGTGTTCGTGTTCATGTTCATGTATGTGTTGATACTCTCTGTTCTTTCATCATATTAATTCCACATATATTTCTGGAAAGTGTTTTTCTTCAAAAATCGATGGATCAAGAATATTCATGAATTTGTTGTAATTACACTATAGTTTTGGATCCAATAAATATCTCCTCCATCCATTCCAAGAACTGTAAGTCAACTACAGCTAGCTAAGCCCAGTTGGAATATTCAACCTCATTTTTATATATTTAATTAATGAATTAATTAAAAGTCTTTCTTTGTCTTTCTCAATTAAGCTATTGGTGGTCTTTTAATTTGAATCCACACAACCTCATAAGCTGTCATTTTTCTTATATCCATGGGCGCATGTGGATGTAATGCGTGTGACTACACCCTTTTTTTTTGTCTCGTCTATAGTCTATATATTGATTGTTTGTACCCCATCTTAATTAATTTATTAATTAATTTCAAAATAATTATGTGATAATTAGAAATAAGAACTACTAATATTAAATGGTACTGTATTATTCAAAAGATTGCTTTTTTGTCCGTGAAGAAAGATTCCAGACATAAACTTTTTGGACTTTCATAAAAATATTCCAGTGCGCATGGAGATTCAATATGATTCCCCAAAAAACAAACTTTTGTCTTCATTCAGTCTAAAAATCCAGTCTTGCTGTAGCTTACCCTGTATTTGTTTGACTATGATGATGATTAATTTGAATATACAATTCCGTACCACAGGGAGTTGAGAAAACCGCGGAGGAGAAAGCAATCGATGCGTGGTTGCCCATCACTTCTAACAGAAACGCAAAATGGTGGTACTCTGCTTTTCACAACGTCACCGCCATGGTTGGAGCTGGAGTCCTCAGTCTCCCCTATGCCATGGCAAATTTAGGATGGTACTTCCTCACCTGCATTATTAACATAACAACAATTCAATTTCAATTTCAATTTCAGTTTCTGAATATACTATAACATATAACAGGGGCCCTGGAGTCAGTGTCATGGTCATATCTTGGATCATCACTTTATACACACTTTGGCAAATGGTTGAGATGCACGAGATGGTCCCCGGGAGGCGTTTCGACAGGTACCATGAGCTCGGGCAGTACGCTTTCGGCGAAAAGCTCGGCCTCTACATAGTCGTCCCTCAACAGCTCATTGTCGAGGTCGGTGTCGACATTGTCTACATGGTCACCGGAGGCAGATCGCTCAAGAAGTTCCATGATTTGGTGTGCGGAAAGAAATGCAAGGACATCAAGCTCTCCTTCTTCATCATGATCTTCGCTTCCGCCCACTTTGTGCTTTCCCACTTGCCCAACTTCAACGCCATATCAGGCGTTTCCTTGGCTGCTGCAGTCATGTCCCTCAGTTACTCCACCATCGCTTGGGGGGCCTCAGTGGACAAGGGGGTCCTGCCTAACGTGGACTATGGGTATAAGGCGACCACCAAAGTGGGAACGGTTTTCAACTTCTTTAGCGCACTTGGTGACGTGGCGTTTGCGTATGCCGGGCATAATGTGGTGTTGGAAATCCAAGCCACCATACCTTCGACTCCAGAGCAACCTTCGAAGGTGCCTATGTGGAGAGGAGTGATTGTGGCTTACATTGTGGTTGCATTGTGTTACTTCCCGGTGGCTTTCATTGGGTATTGGATGTTTGGAAATTCGGTTGATGATAATATCCTCATGACATTGGAGAACCCTCACTGGCTCATAGCCATGGCTAACATGTTTGTCGTCATTCATGTTATTGGAAGCTATCAGGTGAGTGTGATCAATCAAACAGCTTTATATATACTGTATATGAATACTGCAATGGCTAGAGTAAGTAGAGATTTACCTGTTTCTGCTTTTGGTTATGCAGATATATGCGATGCCCGTTTTTGACATGATTGAGACTGTACTTGTCAAGAAACTAAGGTTCAGGCCGACATGGTACCTGCGATTCATTGCAAGGAATATATATGTTGGTATGTATATATACACTTGTAGTATAATAGTGGTCTGAGTTAAGTTTGTCTGATATGCCTATGCCCTGTCTAGAGAATTAATCATATTCTTGTTTTCAGCATTTACAATGTTTGTTGGAATTACCTTCCCTTTCTTCGGTGGGCTCCTTGGGTTTTTCGGAGGATTTGCGTTTGCGCCAACCACATACTTTGTAAGCACGTGCCATTATATCTATTCATAAACACAGTACAACACTTGTGATGATATAGCAACACTAATGGTTAAAATAAACCTTCCTTCAGCTTCCCTGTATCATGTGGCTTGCCATCTACAAACCTAGGAAATTCAGTCTGTCGTGGATCGCTAATTGGGTAAGTTGAGCTACAGAGTTCATGTGCAGGTTTCTTAGCAAGCAAAACTCGTCTGATTGTTTGTTTGTTTTCTACTCTTGAAATGTGTTTAGATATGCATCATACTCGGAGTCATGTTGATGGTTATAGCACCTATTGGAGGGCTAAGGCAGATCATAATCCAAGCAAAAACCTACAAATTCTACTCATAAGCCTCTGCTGCATCTCCTATCACTACTAGTTCCTTTTTCAGAAGGGTTGCTTTGGTTTAGTCGTCCCTCAACTATATTTACATGGAATGTTTTCACTACTTACAGTTACAAGATTTCTTCTTCTGTTTTCATTTAGAGAGTGTGGTGTGTATAATCAAATCATTTTGCTATTGTCCCGAATACGATATTTATTCGACCCTAGCTGGGTCCTGGATGTTTTTACTGCTGAAGTATTACTAAGAAGAAAGATAGTTATTTATAAATCAGCATAAGAAACTTTTTATAACACTATGATAATGTAACAAAAGACTACCTTTTGCAACTAGTTCTGAAACCAATTCCAGTTTAATAACGCTACAGACTTTACCGTAAAATATATAATTTCAGCAACTAATTAGTTCCAGACAATCCAGATGAAGAACTCTAGGTCAAACTGCGATGAGAAACTTCTGGTGTATCATCCATGATTCAAAAAGTATAAGATAAGGATCATATATTATAGGCCAACATCACGCCTACCAAGACAAGTTCATCCACCACAGGTCCACAGCAACCAAAAATCATCAATTCATCACAACAATACAAGAAACCAAACTGTACCACAAACTATACTTAACGAGTAAGGTATGCCTACTCCAACAACTAAATTATTCCAATACACTGCCATCACAATAACCCACAAATCAGGCGAATAAACAACAGTCTGAATCAATTATATAATTTATAAGGAAAAAAACTGGATTTCCACCATTGATCATTTACAACTTGATGGATTTAAATAAAGCTGGTTCAACCATGATATTGATAATTCAAAGCTTAAAAAGTGACTCGGGCTCAAACTTGATCACTGATTAAAAATTCACAATACAAACTGAAGAAAAACAATGACTTTGCATTCATATAGAATCTGAAATTCACAAGATATATAACAAAGGAAGAGTATTAATTAAGCATCTGGCATTAAAAAGAAATAAACTTTATTCATTCCAGGCTAAGTACTAGTATCTATTGAACTTTCTTTCCAACAAGTTTGATCCCCCTTTCTCGAAACAAGTCTAACCAGCGATTAAAAATCCACAATATACTAACCGAGATGGCGGTGAAAACAACGACGACCCAGGAAACCCAAACCCATCTCGGTATGACAGTATCAGCAGCTCCACTCGAGTAAAAGGCGAACATCCGATACACAAAGTAAGGGCCTAAGAAACCCCTTACAACAGAGTACAAAGCGTAAAAAGGAGGGGACAAAAGATCAAACACCTTGGCTGCGAGCTTCGTATCTGATCTCCTCGCGCTAGCCAAAGTCCAGACGTTCTGGCACAAGCTGGTGACCTCTGCGAGAATCAAGAGCACGAGGATGGCGAAGGCCCCGTGATGAACCACGTAGCGGCAGGTGACGAAGACGAAGAGCGTGGCCAGATGGTGGCCGATGAAGAGAACGTCGGTCGGATAGAAGATGAGATAGTGGACGAGATCCATGAGGAAATAGGCAATGCTGTAATCGAGGACGAGCCCCTGGAAGGGGGTGTTGGGGGAGTGGAATTCGCGGGCCGGGTCGGAGAGGATCGCGCGGCAGGCGAGGAATACGGCGGGGGTGCCGTGGGCGAGAGAGATAGCACAGCTGGAAGCTTCTGGGCGGAGATTGCGGGCCCATGTCCGGAAAAAGAAGAAATAAGCGAGGAGGTAGAGGGTGAAATAGAGGGTGAAAAAGAGAGGAAGTGGGTTTGAGATTGGTGGAGGAGATGATATTGACGACGATGATTCCATCGTATCTATACGTGAATTTTGGAATTGGAGGTTTTAGGTGATTGATTGTGAAGAAAAAGAAGGATAATTTATGTCATATATATATATACATCGGAACAGAGGAAGAAAGAAAGGACAAGGGCGGGCGGGCAGGCGGCGGAGGTCTCCGTTTGGTGGAAAGTCGTTGTTGACCTTTTCGAGGAAAATTAAGGTTTTTCAACCCTTTCCCGTGCTCACGCCACAAACAATCAAACATTAGTAATTTTCTATTTCTATTTTTGAGTTTTATTAGTAAAATTTACATAACATTATTAATTTTCTATTTCTATTTTTGAGTTTTATTAGTAAAGTTTACATAATTTCTTTCAAACCATAATTTGACATAGTTTGGGTTCATGAAATAAGATAAAAATGGAAAAATATTACTGAATATAAATTCAAAAACTTAAATCCCACATTCTCACCTACATGAATGTTGGTTTGATTGTAGTATGTTTGGTTTGAAATTTTGAATATTGGTTTGATTGTAGTATATTTGGTTTGAAATTTTGAATATAATAAGCATGTAATTCAAACAAGAATCCTACTAATTAAATACATACATTTATAGACCTCTCACTATCCTTCATACACAAATTCTAAATATTGTTACAACACCACCCAAGACTAAGTACAAATCACATTTTACAATCAAACCCTCAAGTTAGTTTGTACATGTAGAATCAAGTTCGTCTCAAACAACTATTAAGCATTTTTTTTTTAATTTTCAGTTTTTTTTTTCCTTTTTGGTTTTCCAACTTCATTTTGTCATTTGTCCCGAAGAATTAAATATTCTTTTAAGAATCTGACAAGTCTATTTCCACACATAGGTGGAAAGGATAAGAGCCTAATCAATTTCTCCTTCTTCAACATCCCCAGTAGCAGCAGCAGGAGGAGGGATGTTCGGTGGCTCACCTTCTTCCTCCTCCTCGTCCACTTTCATGTATAACCCAAGCTGTTCCAAAGCATTAGTGCCTCCGAATTTGAAATTCCCAAAGCCATCCTGGGACTGCTCTGGACTGGTCTCATCTACAGAACTAGGCAATTGCTCGGGAGGCACACTACTGAGCATTTCCAGATCCTGAAGAAACCTTGAATTCTCATTGATTTCAACCGTCTTCTCCATCTAAAATAGAGGGAAAGTAACACCCAAGTAAGGCACAGAAAATAAAAGACAAATGCCCTGGTTGTTTCCTGTGGTGTCAGAATGTACCTTGAGCAAAGCTTCACGGGCTGCTTCTCTCTCAAGCTCCCTCCTCTTTTTTGCTTCAGCTACAGCTTCTGCTTCAGCTCTCCTTCGAGCATCTTCAGCAGCTTTTGCTTCTGCTTGCAACCTAGCTTTCTCTGATAATTTTTTTACAGTAAATTGTTACGATTTGACCCTTTTTTTCCCTAAAAAGAAATGACTTTAAACACAACCATCAGAAAAAAATACATCATTAACAACCTCTCTTCATGTGCATCTCAAGTTCTTCTTTTTCACGTCGTAGTTTCTCAGGATCGGCTTTCTCATCCTGACAGGCGTAGGGGATAGAAATCACAAGCAATCATGTCATGTGTGGCAAAAGAAAACTATTTAAAGATTCCATGTGCCAACCAAATGTGAAAAAACCTGAGTTAATGTCTTCTCTCTAGCTTTTAAGATGGTGTCAGCAAATCGGTTCTTCAAGAGAGCAGCCCTGTACATCTTGTCAGGTGACATCTGCCTCTCATTTTGTGCACTCTCCCCTATTTATCAAATAACAGATGAGGAGCGAAAAAATAATAATAATATAATAATAAGATAGCCAGCCATTTGATTGCTTTTAATTCTCACCATCCAGCTGCCCATCTGAATCGCTCGAGCATGGCTTCAACTGGGAAGCTTGTTCAAGCTGGTCCATCCCATCACCAGAGGCTATAGAATGACATTAGTGTAATTGATCAGCAACTTATCTATTTTGTAAAGTGTGTATATTTCAATGAAGAAGTCTAAGAATGAACTTTCAGAAAACATAATGCAATTTTATAATATTATACATCAAACTTAAGAGAAATCTACACAGGATTACACTTGATATTATCACTTACACTACCAAGTAAAAAATGATGTAATGGGAAAAATATGATCCATTGATACAGTATAAATTTGATCCCTCTGAATAAACATGTTAGTCAGAATCTACTGAAAAAGAAAATCAATTTTCGAAGACCGCATTTCTTGACTGTCCAAAAACAAATAACATAAAATAATCAGATATTGCCGCAGATTTCAAAGACACTTCAAAACTAATTTAGCATCTCATGATTTTTGTTGTCTTCTGAATCTAGAATTAAACACAACCACTAAAATGAAGCTTTCACAAAATAAAATAATTCCCACAACAGAAAGAAAACCAAGTGAATAAGAAGCACTTACAATGTCCAACCAACTCTTCAATGGCATCCTTTTTATCCGATTCTGCTGTTTGACCAATATCATCCTGACACATTCATTATCTAAAATTATTAGCATGCTCAACTTATAGTAATCGACCAAGTTACATTAAATGCAGTTTAAGACAGAAAAGACTCAAAGAGGGAGGCTCCACAAAGAATACTACTAGTCAAAAAAATACCTGCAACTGCTTCAAATCTGAAGATACTTTGGAGCATTCAGATCCTCCATCAAACTCTGGACCTGCATGATTTAACATAACTCTGTAAAACTGGCAGCACAAGTCAGTAACCATGAACTCAAAACAAATATATTAATGATTAGTCCCAATTGTACATTTCAACAAGGGAAATAGAATTTAATATTAATCAACGGAGTTAGGAACACAAAATTCAATAATTGCACCAGGCAAAATACCATTATCTTTCAAATTACAGCACCGAGAAACAAGATTATGATTCAAAAAGTAAATTTTGTAGAAAGTTGTATGAAATCCATCAGATGCGAAGTACACTAACTGGGGTGTCATGATTTAGCAAATAAGCTCATAAGAAAAAGCATCTCTAAGGATAAACAAAAAACACATAAATGATTAGTAAATAAAGATATTGAAGTGAAACAACAAATAATCAAACAAAAAAAAAAAAAAAACACAATCCATAATAAACCTTGCTAAAATAACACCACGATTTTACTATCATTCATTATTTATGGATATGCTCGGAAATTCGAAACCAGACTAATTGGCTAATCACGAAAGTGGTATGTCAAAACATCTTGTTCGTATATGAGCCCTGAGTTTTGGGAATATCATAGAGAGGTGTAGAGGCAAGGCATCAATGCATGATTGGTAAATCCCTACTGCAGTATGAATCGCAAAATGGTATACCACACGGACTAAATGTACAAATTAGTAACTAAACTCAAAATGTACCATCTACTGTTAAGTTAAGTTGGCACGGCATTTAAAACAAAATACATAAATAAACAAATATGAACTACTATTCGTGTATCCATCAACCTGCTTCATTACATTCTTCGGCTCTCCCCCCTATATCTTTGTCAATTATAATTGGATGAAAGCTGGTGACAGGAGCCTCATTTCCTCCAATATCAACATCTTCGTCAAGAGGATCATTTCCTAATAGGTCAACATTAAGCAAAAAAAATTATGTTCAACACTTCAGGAAAACAGATATATAGCACTAAAGCATACACTGAAAGTTCAGAATTAGAACCTTTTTCAACATGCAAAGAGGAATTGCTAAGCCCTGAAACATTTGGCAGCTGAAACAGATTAAAGAACAAGTCTTAAGGCCAAATAATTATAGATAACTTACCAAAAGTTAAAAACTATTTTGGAGTAAAATCAACCTGATATGATATACTACCTCAATCTCACAGGCTTCAGATTTCGCAAGGCTCTTTTTTTTCTCTTGTGAATGGTCATCCAAAAGCTTCCGTAAGGTAAACAGGGTGTCATCACTGAGATCATCAATATCGATTTCAATCTCATCCTCTCCGCCGTCGCCTTTATTAGTAGTATTTTCCCTTAGAAAATCGATGATGCTGTCAGGAAGATCCCCAATAAAGTCTTCCAATTCACTGCTTAATTTATGCTTTTCTTCATCCGTCATCCTTGGCTTGACAGGCTCCTGAATTACTTCTTGCGGCCTGGGGCTGGGACTAACCTTCCTCTTTTTGGAGGGATTAGATGGCTTATTTATTTCAGTTTCATCAAAAATCCCAGATTTTACAGGCAGTGACTGTGTAGGATTTGTTACAAGTTTTTTTTCGATGGCTTTCCATCTCAACTCAAAAAACTGACTCATTGCATCAGCCATGACGTGGACATCAGTCCCATGTGGATTATACGTCTTCGCATTGGTAAAAGTCAGTCTGACATCAGCAAGAAATTCCAAAGGGCATGAGTACTTTCCGGATGTGATTTTTTTCTGTACTGTTCCCAGATCCATTGGGTTTTTAATAACATCAAAATAATCAGGAATTTTCAGTTCCACCGGATCAACGGGTTTGTTGAACACCCAAGCATATTGCTGAGTCTTCAATTTCTTCAATAAACTCTCACACTGCTTAAGTAATCCTCCTACATTAGCATTCACACGAATATTCTTGGTCCCTGACTGAAATCTCCCTGAGATATTTCGATTCAAGCCAGATCCCTTTTTTGCTGGTCCAGGACCCAACCCAGACTGTTTCTTAGGGTTTGGAAGTTGCAGCCCTTTCTGTTGTGCACTGTTACAGTTTACTATGTCACTAGAGAATGTCTTAGTAACAGCATTCACAGATTTTTTCTTTTGGGACTCAATTTTATTTTGAAGAAGTCTAATCTGATCAAGCTCTGATGTCAGACGAAGTACCAGATTCTTCCTCTCAAGTGAAGACAATTTGGAAACTGGGATAATTTGTACAGGTACTGCAAAACCATTCTTTGAAGCTGAATTCAGATCAATCAACTTTCTCCTAGAGTCTTCAACAGACTCCATGCGACCAGAACAACCCGCCGACCCCTCGGATTCATAATGTGAAGCAAAAGTGGCAGAATACCCTGGCGGATACCTATCCTTTTTAGCCATCATTCTACAACTTTTCCCACCTACCAAGAATTCCTCAGCGACAAATGGTCTCTGCATAAGCATCGAGGATAAAATTTTCAGGCTTGTCTTTGTCAATTTCTTAAAACTGACCAGAACATGGTAGTCTTGGAAGTTGAAAAACGTTACAAAGATTTCATCAATTGGGAGAGTTATGGAGAAGTGTTGAAGCCCAGATTGGTTTGTAAAATGAAAAATATAAATATAAACCTGATTTTAAAGCTCAACCCACCAAAAATACAGTTGCTCGATGTAGAACCAAGTATAATTACTATCTTAAAACCTACAAAAAAAAAATAAAGAAAAATTACCTTGATACAAATCCAATCCGCAAAATTCAACGAAAGCAATCCAGGAGATAGTCTGTCCCAGAAGCTAAGTTTGTGATTCCTTATACATAACCAATACCAACTTACACGAGATAAGATTTAAGAAGTTGGAACGGTAATCGAAAAGGAAACCCTAGATCGAGAATTCAGAATTCCAAGCTAAAGAAAAACGAAGCCCTAAAGTAACAATAAAACAAGTTTCCAAAACCCTAAATACATAAATCTTGAGAGACTAAGAAGGAAAGCGTCGGCGCCGATTCCTCGGCCTTACCAGACTTGAATATCGAGCGAAGGAGCTAGAGAGAGAAAGCGCGTGTTTGTAATCAATATTGAGGAGAGAGAAAGAGAAGGAGAGAGTGGATATTTTTTAATAGACGCGATGCCGATGCGAGTGAGAGAACGCAATTCCAATTTCGCCACGGCGTCTGAAGAATCCGGACCGCTAAATACTTTGATCCAACGGTGATGTGCGAGTGTATGTTTCAGCCGCAAGATCTGGATCTAATAATTCTGTAAAATAATAATAATAAACGTATGTAGGTAGGTAGGAATCACGCTTACGTAATAAAGTCGTGTTAAATTTTTCAAAATTAATTCCTCTACTGTACTACAAACTTCAAAACAGAAACCAAAAAAACTGAAAACCCATGAAATTTAGCTATCTATGTCAAAAACTTGTGGAATAATCTTTAAGATAATGGTGATGTGCAAACTTGGATACAAAAACGAATCGAATCGGATCGATTAAAAGGTAAATGTTGAGCTAGACGACTTAGGACTTGCCACAATCCTCTCAAACATACAAGCTAGACTTTTGTGTCCAACCATGGCTTCCAACACTTTATCATCATATTCTGCGTTGCTTTTTTTCACAGCAGCAGCAGTAGAAGCACTAACCTCGTCTTCCCCCGGACTAAATATGAGCTGAGACAGCCGTTCTTTCTCGGCCTGCCTCTTATACTTATCCACCTCTCCCCAAGTCAACAGCCGATACACATGAACCACCTTCTCCTGCCCAAGCCTGTACGCACGGCAAATGGCCTGCCTTTCCACAGACGGGTTCCATACTACGTCCAGAAGCACCACCCTCGACGCCCCCACTAGGTTTATCCCTTCCGAGCAAGCCTTCTGCGAAGCCAGCAGCACCTTCGCTTCGCTGCTTTTATCGTTGAACGACCTCATCAGACCCTCGCGCTCGTTCATCTTCTTGTGCCCGTCTATGTACATCACCTGCCTCCCTTCCTTCCACGAGAAATGCCGCTCCAGCAGCCTTATCACGTGCCTCAATGGCGGAATGAACTGGCTGAAAACCAGGACCTTCTCATTCAGCCGGCTCGACAGCTCGATCAGCTTCACCAGGAAACGTGTCTTCACTCCCGCATCCGGATCAGATTCCAGGGATCGGAGCTTTGACTTGTGTTTGAGGAATTCGGGTTTCTCAGCTACGAGGGCTGGGTGGACAGAGATAAGAGATGCCATGTGGTCCCGCTCGAGGAATCTGTCTGATTTGGCAGAGATCTTGTCCATTAGTTTCTTTTGCAATTCAGTCGGTTTTAGTATAATCAGCCAGTCCCTCATCCCGGGAAGATTTTTCTCGAGTATGCCGCCTTTGTATATGTGGACAAAAGGCTCCATCATCGACCGGATCTTCTTTAGATCAAAATCACCACTGCCGATCCTGCTCTTTTTGCTGATGGAACTCGTCATGCTTGTCCACTCGCCTCTCGCCGCATTGATCAACTTGCGCTTTCTCCCGCTTTTTCTTTGAAGCGATGGCGGCATGATTTCGTACGAAAAACCGGGGTTGACTAACGAGAAGGTGTTGTATAGCTCGTCAAAGTTGTTTTGGAAGGGTGTCCCCGAGAGCATGACTCGCCTCCCTGTTTTGACCTTTGTGAGAGTATTCCACGTGAGGCTCTGTTCGCTGCGAGCCGTGTGGCCTTCGTCCAGCACCAAAAGGTCCGGCATCTCCATCAGCACCCGCTTGAGCTTGCCATTGTTGTTGTTCTCGTGCTCTCCTGCCAACTGCTCGAACAAACTGTAACTGATTCCCAATATACTACCCCCAGTCATCCACGAACGCAGCTTTCCCAACCGACTAGTGTATTCGTCTTGCTTGGTATTGTTAAGGTTGTGGAAGTTAATGTCGACATTCCATTTCTTGAACTCTTGTTCCCAGGTGAGGAGCATGCCTACAGGGGCTATGATGACAGGGCGGCATGTAGGGTAAAGCTTCATGAATGTCTGGAGAAACACGATTGTGAGTCTGGTTTTGCCGGTGCCAGGTGCGTGGGAGATAATGCAGCCTCTTCCCCCGTTGGAGGGAAGATTTTGGAGTCTGTCCAGGCGAAAGTCACCGGCTATGTTTGTCCACAGGAATTTGAATCCCTCCAGCTGATGCGGGTAGAGTTCTTTGGCG
Organism: Euphrasia confusa; assembly: GCA_954870475.1. Taxonomy (NCBI): domain Eukaryota; kingdom Viridiplantae; phylum Streptophyta; class Magnoliopsida; order Lamiales; family Orobanchaceae; genus Euphrasia; species Euphrasia confusa. Next base: position 33,339,599 of record OX940966.1, read on the forward strand.
GTGTCTGGGATGAAATCAAGAACCGTGCCTTGAGAATGGAGGGATGATGGCTCGAGGTTAGCTGAAGCGGAGCCAGCCTCGAACTGAAGTTGGTTCGTAATAGATGGGACATGTGCATCTTTATAGTGTTTCGGTTCATGTGGGTCGGGGGTATGCACGTGCTGCGAAATGCGAATGCAATAGAAATATGATGATGTTGGTTAAATGCGAAGAATGAGCATTGAAAATAAACTAGGGTGACTTACAAATGGTGGTAAGACGTATTTGATATCAAGTAGGACAGCAAGACAATGTTTGCAGACACTGCCAATTTGGTCATCAATTATAGTTTCGTGGTCGCCTCGTTGACAACGGGTATATCTGGAGATGGTACATTCATCATCATCATCAGTCTGCAAATATAGTAGATTGTGTTAGTAACAGCAAAAAGAAACACTAATATTTGATTGATTTGTACCATTACCATGGAGGAGGGAATTGATACTTGAGATTTATCCTCGTCGTTCCATTCCCATAGCCCCATCTGTAAATCTTGGAAAAGGGAATGGATTTCGTCGTCGGAATGATCATCTGATGTTTCGTCCTGGAATTTGAATTTCAAAGGCAGAGTACTGGGCAGAAAGTGGTTGCGGTCGAGCTTCATCCGAAGTGGAATCTTCTGGTGGATGTCTGTTTTTTTAATTTTAATAATTCTGGATGATGGAGAGGAGGAGTCGAGAAGCAGTAGAGCATTGGTAATAGAATCCAGATGATCATCATCATCATCATCACCATCATCCTCCTGCAGCAGTGTCTTCTTCTTTTTGGGCCTTCCTACTTTTCTTCTTTGTATTATTCCTTTCTGATTGTGATTGCGATTGTGATTCCCCAAAGCAACACTACTAACATCAGCATCGGAGATTTCATCACTGCTACTGCTACTGCCGCTGCTATTTGTTGTTACAATCGGGATCGGAGTCGGAGTTGGAATCAGCGGAGTGTTGTTAATATTATTTTGATCATAAAACCGATTTCTGTAAAACGTATCCCACTGGCTTCTGGTTCGCCTCGCAATTCCACCATGCTGCATATCCACAATTATATGATGATGATGAAGAATTAAGATTGACAAAAGAGAAATTCAACTACAGGGCCTTCTTTCGAGAAAAAAATCAAAGAGTTTTAGCAATATCGAAACTCCGTAATATAAGGAAAGCTTCAAGTCTCATAAATATGATAGCAGTAATATCTTTCTTTGATTTTAATTACTCGAGGTTTAGGAAAGTAGTATCTCCGCCCAAAATTAATTAATTTATTAATTAATTTTTAGAAAAATATGTGGACAAATAAAAGTTTGTTTTACCTATGTGCACTGAAAATAATAACACTAACCTAAAAAAATATTGAAAAGAAAAACAGAAACCAGTCACCCACTCTACTGCATATTTCGATATCTGATTATCTAAAATTTATACCACTTAATTTCAATGCTACTCCAGATTCCCACAGTCCCATACAATTTGATTAACAGCAAGATAGTTTGATAGATAGCCAATGTATCTCTTATACACAAGAGTCCGAAACTCTCAACTTAAACTAGCAACAGCAGGCGGGCGTATACACAAATTTTCAGATAGTACAACTGTACTGCAATGCAAAATTTTCTACTATGTCAAATAAAGAAGCTTGGTGGAGGAGATTGCAAACAATGTTACGTCCGGACATGAGAATCAGATCGACCTGAAAACCTGAATGAAAATCAGGACGTAAGTGTACTCATATAATAAGTAAATACTTATAATGTAATTCAATCAACCATTAAATTCAAATATTTTTTCTTCAAACAATAATTTATAAGAAATAAAAAAAACACTGTTTCAGGATAAATGCAATGTACTACAAATGATTAAAATTTAAACGTATAGATCAAACTTTTTGATAGTTCAATATATCTCTTCCTGCTCTGATCTTTTACATTTCAAGTTCATTTCAATATAATGACTTCAATCTAATAATATATGTAACAACTCAACGTGATATCAACAAGTAGATTTTGATAAAAGGAAACATCATGGTGGTTCATTACGAGAACACTGTGGAAATAAAAATTGTATTTTGTTGTGTCCCACATTTGACATCATCAATAATTGTAAACAATTGAATGATTGCAAAGTTTTCCAGATTTCATATGATGCTCAAACAATCACAAGTATTTCAAATAACTAACCTCGTGTGAATGAATATCACAAATTCACCGAGTCCACAGTAAGCAGATGCACAGATTCAAGAATCTGCAAATGATTCTCAATTAAAAATCAATGATGATAACCACAGCAAAAATGATATGCAGCATATGAAGAGAGAGAAAGAGAGGTACCATTTCAAAATCGGGGCATAAAGAGCTGGGCACGGAGATATAGAGTTGTCAGGTAAAAAGTTTATCAGGTCTACTGTTGCCTGCAAGCATGCTTTTAATATTTTCTTCTCTAGCATGACGAGCTGTGTAGCTACTCGTCGCTTTGGACTTAAGTTACGATCTAAAAGCTAAAAGCGAAAGAGATCAAATGGAGAAATTAACAAAAAACAAAAGTTACAGTAAAAAAATTTTATATTCAAAGAGTCGAGGAAAGTTACCAAAATCTCATCCTCAGCAATGATAGTAGGATAACCACCAAGTCTTCTTATAAAATACTCTGCGAGTTGGTCAAGAACAGCACGTTCCATACATGAACTCACCTATGTATATTAGAAAAGTCTCCCAAGTTAATTTTTTATTTGCTGCTATTGTAAAACTTAAATATTTCATGTTTCATGCTACTAGATGAAAGCATATGATCTTTTGGTGTTGATGTTATAACGCCGACATCTGGAAAATAGAGGATATGTTTCATCATACATGCGATTCATATCCTATTATGGGGACCACTACGACTACAGTTGTGTGCTCCCAAACAAAATAAGTGTGTAGACTGTAGAATGATGATATATATACCAATCTGAGCTTACCGGACATATGGGGCCTTGAGAAGATAACACCGATTGCATATCTGAAGGATCATAAACGTATCCCAGTCGCAAATAAGGAAGCATGTCCATCACAGCCTCCTTTTCCTTTCCCACATAAATCTGTCCAAGGTTGCATACTGTATTGTTTTTCTTGATTTTTTTTCTCAATGGTGTATGTGTGTATATGTATAGTTGATAGATATATATACCTGGAAAACTTGTACTGACAGTTTTCCATTCCTTTGAGCAGCCAATCTTTTGTCCTGATACTGAGGGTCCTCAGTATTTAGCGAAGCCTAAATGAAAGTAAAAGAGTGATCCCCCATACAAAACAACTGCAAGTTTAAAATAATGGACACAAATTTTTACCTCCATCAGCATGCGATCGTAAGAATTTTCTTCATCAACAAAACCATAGTTGATTAGTAATTTTGAATTAGGTTGCGGCCCACACCTAAAAGGAAAAGAATCAGCATATTAAGGAAGGCATTTGGAATGACTGAAGAGATTATAAAAGGATTAAGACAAGTACTAGGTGTGCAACGAGAAAGAGTGCGTGTGCGTGTGTGTGAGAGAGAGAGAGAGAGAAAGAGCATAACCAGACAACAATAGGTTGCCCTGCTTCATAGGGACGATCAACGACAAGTTGCACAGACCCATCAACAGCAGTTAACATCGCTTTGCAATTACTTCGATAGGACAAAAATGGAGGTCCTAAGGGAACCAAAGCAAATCTCCTGGCCAAACTGACTTTCTGGGTTGAAAAGTAAACCAAAATAACTGTGGTATCTTATGTGGTAATGTCAACATAAATATGAACGACACATCATAAGTTTACTCTACCGTTACAACATTCCAAGCTTTACGTAAAGAATATGATTCAAGATTTCAAGTACAAAAACAAACCTGCAAATGAACCACACAGGACTGGACTGCAACAAAAGCTTGTTTGAAAATTTCAAAAGGGAAAGCCTCGGTAGGTATGTCATATGGGTATTGCTGAAAAATGTCAATAAATCTATGTCAGAAAGAGTTCCTTAGTATTCTGAGGAAAACAAAACATTAGTATTCGGATACAAAGTATGATTAACGATGTTCTTGAATGCAGGCAACTTACCTGAAACAAGGAACCAGCCATGAACCAGACGGTGTCAAGCTCATTGTACTCTCTCTTGATTCCTTCAGCCCTCTCCAGAACCTCAGCCTTAATTACCACAAATAAGCAAACAAAGAACATTGGGTAGAATCACGCATTAAGCAATGATTACTGGATTATTAATGAGAATTGTTTTCGACTTTCGTACAAGTTGCAACAACTTAAAGAAGGGGGCAAGGGAGTATACGATACCTTCGTAGGACTTCCTGTTAGATAATCCAGTTCAGCTTCTGACCATAAGAGTGGAGATTCGACAGCTAATTGCCCCCTACCCCGTTGACGATCAAGTTCTTTAATATAAGGATACCAGAAAGACTTACTGCCTTGCTTTTTCTCGTACATTAGATACAGTGCCAAGCAGGCTAATTCTGATAGTTTGTTTGTGGTTAAAAGTTCCGCTGCGACGATCAAATTAATAAGATTTTTAATCATCAAATGAAAAAGTGCCTCTCGGTTTAACATGAAATCAACAGTAGACAAAACACACACACACCAACAAGTTACTTTACCGATTGTTTCATTTCCCAATACTCTCTCAAGTGTCACCACCAACGAATCAGGGACAGAAAATGCAACATCGCCTTCCTGAACTCCGAAAAAAATGGTACGTTACGATCTACATCACGGCTTACCTAATGAACAAGGTATGTACCAATACAATGCATTTTCCACAAGTCGGGCATTCACTTAGGTTTTCTTTTAATACAAAACATGGGTTGCAGAAATCCGAAATCCAAACACAGGCATGAAAAACTAATAAAAATGACTACACGTGTTTGAGGAGGGAGGAGTATAATTGACCTGAAGATCTTGAGTGGCAGCTACGTAGTGAATAGGGCTATGGTTGGAATCATGAGAAGGCCCTTCTTTCAGCATAACTTTGCAAGGCGGGAAGCCGCTCCTCTCCATCCAAGACTTCAAATCTTCATCATCGTCGTCTTCGTCTTCGTTTTTGTTGCTCGATTTCAGTATTGTATCCGAATTGGAAGAAGAAGCCGCCGCGCACATGCCTTTACATTTTCGGATGTTCTTAGGCTTTTTGTTGAGGACTTCAAACCGGCGATACTGAGGGAGCAGCGCCGGCCGAAATGGAGATGAAGAAATGCAGTGCGTATTCCTCAGCAACTCCATATCCAAATCTAATCGCCGGAATTGTAATCTGGTTGTATTTGATTTTAGGGGATAAAGTTTTGTTGTTTTGAAGATGAAGCTGAGTTACAGACTCACAGAGAGACTGTGAATTTGGATTGACCAATCAACTTACAATTGGGTTGGGCTAAATGAACTAACTCGGTTAAAGTCCATTACTATTGGGCCGCTAAAAGTCCAACAGAGAGGAGCTTTCTCTCTCGCTCAGTCGCTCGTACTCTGGAAATATAAAAATTATACTGAAACAGAGAAAGAGGCATTTTGTGCTTAAAAAATAGAAAAAATAGAGTGCAATGGCGGATTACCATTTCGTATACAAGGATCTGGAAGGAGCTTCGACGCAATGGGACGATATTCAGAGGAAGCTAGGAAATCTGCCCGAGAAGGCACCGGCGTTCAAGCCACCGCCTTTCGTGCCTGCGGAGTCGAAGCCGATAGATAAGGCCTGGATCGACACGAAAACTGAGGAAGAGCTTGAAGATCTCGAAGATGATCTCGACGAAGATCGTTTCCTCGAAGATTACAGGTATTTATCTAATCCTTTAACATTGAGATTTTGCAAAATTGATCCGCCAAGATTTGTGTACTGTAGTATCTTATACAGCTGAATCAGTAGTTTGAGTATTTAGTTGGTGATAACTTAATTGTATCGAATTGGGTTCAGATTGGCTAGAAAAGATGAAAGATACATTCTAATCGAAAACCGAATTGAGTTGCTTAATTTTTTGAGTAATATATGGCTGCAAGAATGTAATGACCTTCTAAGCATTGATTTTGGGTTAGAAATCAGTTTTAAATGCTATCTGCTCTCTTCATGATCGATCTTCCTCTTCTTTCGTTCCAACCCAGATGAATGCATATATGTACACCAAAGGAACTACATTTTTATTCAGTTTCAGGAAGATAAAGGATATATATATATATACACACAAACAATAGATCCATGGTTACTGATGAGTTTTCCTTCATTTCGATTGTGATAGGAAGAAGAGGCTGGCTGAGATGAGAGAATCAGTCAAGATTGCAAAGTTTGGTTCTGTGCTTCCGATATCAGGATCGGACTTTGTTCGTGAAGTTTCACAAGCTCCTCAAGACCTTTGGGTTGTTGTGTTACTGTATAAAGATGGGTAAATAACACTCCTAGATGTCAACCCAATTTCTGCTTCTTTTGTTTTAGTTGTAGCAAAATATCTTATCACGCAAATTCTTATGCATGTCAACAGATACCCAGAGTGCAGGCTGCTATTGCAATGCTTAGAAGATTTGTCTAAAAGATACCCTGCGACAAAGTTCGTCAAAATTATATCCACAGAATGCATTCCAAACTACCCTGATTGTAATCTTCCCACTATTCTGGTGTATTACAATAGTGCTGTAAAGGCAACTCATGTGGGAGTACAAAGTTTTGGTCGGAGGTGCACTCCTGAGAGTACGTCATCTTTTCTATGTGTTTTTGAAATTTTAAGTCTCATATAGACACAATAATTTTTGCTTGCATCACTTATAAAGTACATTTTAAATATTTTTCCACGAGTATTTTGAGCAATTTATCTTAGACTCTGAATTCTTACTCGGATTGTCCATTTGCCCATTTTCAAAGTGAGAAACAAGTTCGGGCAGAATGGGTAAATGAAATATAGCATGCATGAGGAGTTTTCTTTAGTAAGTGGAGAAATTTACTTGGACTAGCCCCCTTACTACCGGCGTTTTATCTACGGAAGAAAACATCATACCAGAATTTACAAAAATTAAGCAAGGGTGGATGTGGAAAGTGACGTTCACTAGATATTATTAGCTTTTTCTGTGCAGCGCGCCATTTCGTTGCACGAGTATTATCGTTCTTAGGAGTATTTGTGTTCTGTGTTTAAGTTGAGTGGTCTTACTTGAATTTTATCGATTAATTTAAACCCTTGTTCATGGGATCGACAGTCAACCCCTACAATTACCTTGTAATTCCCACACAAAATTGTTTCTGAATTTCTTGACATGCACACCTACAGTCTCATGGTCTTACTTTTGGTTTGTAGTCATAAATTTTCTTTCTTTCTGTGTGGCTGTGGTTAAGAAGGATTGTAAATCTATTTGCCCTCTTTGAATTTTTGTAGGTGTTGCCTTACTTCTTTGCCAGTCGGAACCTGTTCTCAATGATGGACATGGCGGAGAGCAATCTAGAGAAGCTGTTCTTGATGGAGTCAGGAAGAAGTTTGTGGAGAGGGTTGTAAGAATGCATGAAGACGATGATGATGGATCTTCCAGTGATTGATTTGATTTCGTTGCTATATCAGCTCGGGATATTTTGCTTTTGTTTTTGAGCAGCTATTAGGCTCAGCAAATGTGTGAGCTAGGTCAGACCTTTAGGTTTAGTTATGAGACTGCTTGGATGTGTGTATGCTCTGTGTAATGTTTGGTTCAAAGTTTGCCGTATTTTCTGGGCCTTTTTATTCACTATGCTTCTTTCTACCTTGCACTAGTAACAATTGTTTATATATACAGTTTTGAACTACTTTCTTTCAACACAAAAATAAATACTACAGTAGTATATGAAAAAAAGGCAGCTCCTCCATACACATCATTGTTACTAAAGCTGAAAATCTACAAGCATGCATCATGAAAATACTGTATTCACAAACACGACCACAAATCAGATGCAACAGCCATGACATCCCTATAACCAAGCTCCATCCATTCAAGAGCAACTAACTACTACATCATAGTCTTCTAGCAGAGCTACTACTGAACACTAGTCAGTCTTATACATGTAAGATTCAATTTCCAGAGGTGGCGAAGGAGGAGGTGTGCTTCGTCTCCCGCAGAAGAATATCACGGTAAGCATCTTCCTGCTCCACATCTATCAAGTCCCGCGTTTTCAATACCTGTAAATTGACAAAGTTATACCAACCACATCAATCAGATGTCTCATTTTCTCAAAATTGTTTTTGAAAAGATAATTAATTATGTTGTGGGGATGGACCAGAAAGTGCTTACCAGTATCTCATAGAATAGCCTCGCACTTTCTCTCTTCGTTTTTCCAGCCAACAATTGTGACAAGTTCAGTGCTTCTTGTTCTCCATGTTGTTTCTTAATACCCAGGAACTTCTTTTCAAGGTAGCTGCCCATCATTCTGTTCACCAATAAATAATCCATCAAAAACAATTTTTAATACAATAATAAATCAAACTGTATCGACAGAGTTCCAATCATACCTTGTTCTTTCAGAAGATATACCTGGGATAAATATATATTAGTGAGACGTAATAAAAAAGAAATTTCATGTATCAAATAATTAAAAAAGAACATGTATACATGCCTTTTCCCTGGTAATCTCCTCCTTCATATGAATTAGTTTCCTGATAAAGAAACATGTTAGCTCTTTTGTAAATTTTCTCTTTAAGGGGCCAAATCAAACAAACACGTAAGAATCATAATTAAATAATTGCACAGAAGTATCCTGGTTTTAGCATGTACCATCAACAACTACACGAACAATTAATCCCTCCTCCAATGTGCTAATGTTACTGTGATGTATAAATACTAAAACAGATTCAACCTAGTAGAAACTACGAAACAAGACAAACCAAAGCATGCCTGCAGACCATGAGAAAGAGAGAGAGAGAGATTTGATACCTCGTGAATCTCAAAATCCCATTGAATTGAAGATGCCGACTTTTCTACACTCTGAGAAGAGTTGGGTGAATCAGCAACTCCCCCTGCCTCATGTGATCTCACCGATGACTTCAAACGAGTAACAGGTGTTCCAGGAGCTATTGGACTTTGAGGTGCTAGTTCAAGAAGAGATCTGATGTCACCAACTTCCTCATGTGTAACAACAACAGGAGGAGGAGGAGGGGGTGGAGATTTGAGAACATCATCTTGATGAGGAGCAGGAGACTTGATGATGTCATCTTGGCCGGTAGCTAATTCCACCGATTTAATTGTTGCTACATTGTCCTTTTTGAATTCAAGGTCTCCAAGATCTACTGCGGTAACTTCATATACCATATGGTATATAATATAAATAAGAAGGTAACAAGTATAAATAAATTCATACATGCCTTGTAGTATCTCAAACTGAAATTGTGCACTCACCTGCAATGAATGGCTCAAAGAAACTCCCAGGAACATGTCCAAATTTACGAGCTCTCCAAGCATGTAAAAGGGTATGAGGAACATTCCTTTTTTCACGCTGTAGTCCACTTGGATCATCTATCCAGTTTTTTAATACCCTACCAATGGGGTGGGGATAGTTTACTTTGATCAACTTTCTATAAGTTACAAGTTCACAAAAATGCAAGCATATGGAAATTGTGATACCATGAGAAAAATGGTCAATCAAGTGTTCAATTTGTGTTTCTTAACATTTTCAAATGCATTATATCTGTCCTGACACATCTTTGATGTATGTCATACTGAAGAAACACCAAAAGTCAAAGCACAACATCAGAGAAGGTAAAAAAAAGCACGAAACACATACTTATTAGACACCATCGTCGTCGAATCATACAATATCTTCCTCTTCTTCTTCAAAACTTTGTCACGCTCTTTTTTGGCAGGAGTCTGAACATTCACAACCTCATCTGGGCTACCATGTCCTGACCAAAAGCATACGTGCAACAGAACCTTATCATAAAAGCTATAAATAAGCTTGTACTACTAGTGAAAAATATTTTCTTTACCTCCTACACTAAAAGAATCAAGGTAATAATGGTTAAGGCTGCGTACATAGTAAGTTAGTATCTAAAAATCAGTATGCATCTCTTTACAAATCATGTCCGCACATTCATCAATCATAAAGAAAGTTATTAATTTCAATTGTGTATCTGGCTGAGAAAATTACTACTAAAAATGTTTCAAAATCACCTGGAAGCTTTGAGTCTGTAGTTAAAACAGACATTGGGACTTCTTTCTTCCTTTGGGGCTTCATGCTTTCTGGGGTAATCACCTCAAAAACACTGAACTTCTTTGAGCTCATAGGCCGAGCTCTATCTATATCAACTGATTCAGTGAAGTCATCCTCTTGAATGTTTAACCGACTCCTTAGGTGCTCCGCATGCTCTTCTTCGACTTCATGCTCTTTTCCAGAAGATTCATCCGACAGTCTGATACTCGGGGAATGTGGGATAGAAAAATCACATTTACGAAGCACTCCCAAACTTGCCACAAAATCACTTTCTTGAGGGGATTGATTTGTAGCAGAAATTAATTCCGGATCTTGAACTAGCTCACAAGATTTTAAACTTATGTCGTCATTAGATGGCCTATTATCATTCAATTGCTCCTTTTCAACTTCATCCAACACCATGTTATCCAGACCGTCTTCTAAAGAAAACGCAGTACCCCGAAGTATCTCCACACTTGGTGCCGTGTCACTCGATAGTCCCCCAAAAGTATTCGAGCCCATATCATTAGTTGGCATATTCTCATTAGACAACTTAATTTTCATTTGTTCATCTTCAGCCTCATCCAACACAATAGGATCTAGACGATCCTCCAGAGAAAAACTCACTCTACGCGATACCTTACTGAATGGCCCAATAAACATGTCCTGATACATATTGTCGGTTGAGAATACACTGCCAAATGAGAATTCAAAGGTCTGAGATACAAATGCTAGAATGGGAAGGAAAAAAAAAAAATAGGAGAAAAAAGCATGCATGCATGCATACTCTCTTGGCGGTGTCAAAGCTTCTGAAAATGGCATTTTCTCCTGCAGGTGACACAGTAAACCCAAGAAAACAATTTGTTAAAACTTTTCACCATAACAATAAGCATAATCGGTAAAAAATTGAAGCATGACACAAAATCTGAGATTTATGCCCATTTATCATTACTTCAGAAATTTGAGATTGCATTTCAATTTTTTGTTACTTATTCCTAAATAAGGAATAATCAGGTGGAGAGTAACTACTATATTTGATTTTAGCATTCATGAAGCAGCCCTATGTATAAAGGCATATAAGGTTCAAATAATGCATCAAAAGATAGTTTGATCAAGAATGATCTGAGACAATAGCTTATCTCCATGTTCAGTTAAATTTATTTTTTCTGACATTAGGAAAAAGAATTCACAACCTTTTCTGACATATGTGTGTGTGTGTGTACCTTGCGGCAGAACCCAGATTTCCCACTACTACCGGCTTTTCCGTGGCCATCTGACATAATATAAGGCTCAAATTATAAAAAAAATCAATTGTAAAATAGTGGTAGCAATAGGCACAATATGATACCTGCAAGCATGTCCAGTTGATGTGATATATTATTTACACTGCAAATAAAATACAGTTTCAAAATGTCAGCTTATCGAGAAACAAACATAAGACAAACAGACTGAGAAAACATGAAAAAGCGCACCCGACTAAGTCTTGATCTTCCAGGAGTTCAAGATCAAATGCATCAAGCTCAAAACATTTGGGTAAACTGATAGAGTAGTAATGTGTCTGTGAGACTCCAATGTCTGCTCCTTTGCCTTTTGCAGTCCTTGCCCCACACAGCTCATCCAGAACTTGATGACAATCGTGAAATAAATACTCCACTTTCTTCGAGTATATCCTCACCACACCCAAGAGAAGGAAGGCTAGGATTCTATGAGTGACCACATGAACTTCATCGTCGAGAATCTTATCTGAAAGGGAGCAAATATAGGCGAATGAGATTAAGTGCATCAAACTGAACATACACAAGTAAATAAAATAAAATTGATTTTGCCCTTGCATAAAAAGTCAAATAATTTAACATGGTAGAATTCATGAAATAAGGAGAAGAAAACAAGTGGAATAATAACACTTGGCATATTAATTGTAAGTAGATCGTATAGACGTATTAAGCCATCGATCCAACATTACCATATTTTGTTCATTGTGTTATTGAATGACCATAAGCGTCTTATTCTTGACATATTTCAATGTAAACCGAACAATTTTCATATCTAAAACAAGGTGAGACATCATACACCTTCGAGAAACAACACAATCTTCACAAAAGCAGGAAATGACATAAACACAACCAAGACACTTCGTTTTGCTCTCCGGCAAGAATTTTACGAGTGAGTTTGAAAACAAAATTAGAGAGACAGTAACTTTGGCAGAGTCACACAAGTGAGTAAAAGAAACACACATGACAGACATAGTTTGTGAATAAACAAACATTAACATCCATCATAAAAACACCATCACTTGGCCTACTAACTTAATTCCCGTACAGCAAGATATCTCAGAAACGAATAAACTAAAACCAATCGTGCCGAAAAATCACCCCCCAAAAAAAGAACAGTTTTTAATCACACACAAAAAAAACACCCACACCCACAAAATGCTAGTGAATCTGGATACAACAAAAGCAAAAACTCGTATTCAAAACAGGCATGAAAAGAGAAATCAAAATGGAGTAGAACAAACAAGAACAAAGATTTTTGAGTTGAAAAGGGGGAAAAAGAAAGAAGGAAGCATAAGAATAACATACCGACGGAAGAAGAAATGTTGGTGTCCTGAACTTGATCTTTTTGAAGCCTTTTGTGACAATGAGCAGCCAACCAAACGATGCCTAAGCCCCCCTTCTTCTTCGACAGTAACAACTGTGAGTAAAACATCTGAGTCTTCTTCTGATTGTGTGTGTATGTGAAAGAGACAAGGACAAGAACAACGGTCGACTGATTCTTGGGAGAGGAAAAGAGAGGATGGATTACTGCTATTTACTTATTTTTCTCTTTGAAGTTTTTGTTCACCCGACCCGAGGAATTACTTACTTGTAAGCACATTTTCTTCAGTTTTCACTGACGGTGAGAAACAGATAAACATAAAGTAAAAAAGAGGATTTTGAAAATATTTCACCTCTTTTACACAATCCAATACTCCTGATTAGTAGTGTAATTAATTATGAGTAATTGGTAAAATTTCAGATTTTGATTCAAGTTTGACAAAATAAAATGTTTTATCATCATAATCTAATTAGTAATTAGTAGAAAAACAATTATAGGAGTATTTGATTTTGATTTGGGGCAAAAAAATAGCATTTGCAATGGAACCTTCCCTCCTCTGTGGGCTCGAATAATTAAGTATTTGTGGGCCGGAATGGGCCCAATAAAATAAATAACCGGCCGGGTCGGTGACTACGGAGTTGGGCTTGTATTTTGAATTTTGAAAAACAAAATCACTTACTGTAACTGTAGTACTACAGAACGGCTCCACTACCCGCAGCGGGGATTCTCAAAACCCCGCACCGCTTACGTGTCAACTTAATTTTGTCCAACTAATCCGTAACCACAACTCTCTATATTGATTAAAAATATTATTTAATTATTAATTTTTTCTTTCCTTTTAATTGTTGATTATTAGTTTCTCTATCACACCAATTACGTTTCAAAAAAATCGTCAACTCACAAAACCCTAACTGTTAATAATGGCGGATGAAGGTAATTTCAGCACCTCACCATCATCATCCACGCCACCAGGTAATTTTTTTCTTATTAATAGTTGTATTAATATTTTTAGTTAATATTTAATTACTTAATTTACAATACAATTACAATACAAACGTAAGCAATATTTTCATGCCAAAAAAATTAATAACAACATAAAATTTAGATTTATACATGTTTTTAATATTTTGGATGCAGTAATTAGAGATGAAGAAGAAAATACAAGTTGTATTCCACAAGTCGTTATTGGTGTTATTCCTAAAGCTGGTCAAGAATTTCTCTCGCCTCAAGAAGCACAAGAATTTTATAATAAATATGCTAGACAAGCTGGGTTCAGTACAAGAATCGATAATAGCAAGAGGAGTAAAGAAATCGGAGAGGTCATTTGGAAATTATTTGTTTGCTCTAAAGAGGGACACACCGATGAAACATGGCAACAGAAATTGAAAAATAGTGTGCCTAGGTCTGGAGAAAGAAATCGCGGTCATACAAGATGTGGATGCGGAGCAAGAATGACCATTGTGAAGTCCAAAAATAAGGATACGTGGATTGTTAGCCACTTCGTTGAAAAACATAATCACGTCCTCACCACTCCTAGTAAAGTTCATTTGCTCAAGTCACATCGAAATGTCTCAACAGCGAAGAAGGCTCTTGTGAAACAATTAACGGAAGCTAATATTCCTACTTGTCAGCAGGTGAGATTGTTAGAAATAAATGCAGGAGGTCCTTCATCAGTTGGTTGTTTAGAAAAGGACATTCGAAACCACGAAAAAAACATCCGTAGTGAGTTATTTGGACATGATGCCGAAACATTGATCCAACATTTTGAAATGGAAAAAGATCGAAATTCGAACTTTTACTTCTCTTATGAGACTGATGACAATGATGTTTTTGTTATATGTTTTTGGGCCGATTGTGCTTCTAGAAGATCATATGCACTTTTTGGTGATGTAGTCGTGTTTGACACAACCTACAACACAAATAAATATGGTATGATTTTTGCTCCGTTCTTGGAGTTAATCATCATCGTCAAACTACTTTTTTTGGGTGTGGATTGTTAAGTGACGAGAAGGCAGAGTTTTTTATGTGGTTATTTAATGAATTTCTCGAAGCAATGCCAAATCATGTACATCCAAAAGTGATTATTACTGACCAGGATGCAGCCATTGCACGAGCAGTCACAGTGGTATTTCCAGACATATTGCATCGTTTTTGTTTATGGCATATACTCAACAAGTTTTCTGAGAAGTTGAATGTTTTATTGTACAAAGAGCTATATCACAATTTATCAAATATTATTAAGGAGTCGGAGTCAGTTGAGGAGTTTGAGGAACGATGGTTAGAGATGATGAGTACTACAGAGTTGGGGAAAAACGAGTGGTTAAGCAGCATGTATGAAATACGTCATCGTTGGGTACCAGCGTATGTTAGACACGTGTTTGCTGCAGGGATGTCTAGTAGCCAAAGAGTAGAGAGTAATCATTCATTCTTTAAGAGGTATGTGAACCACAAAAATTCTTTAACAGATTTCATTACACGCTTCAACAGGGCACTTGTCTACCAGAGACATCTTGAGTTACAGGCGAATCATATCGATCTTAGTCAAGAACCACGGATGTTCACATGTTGTTTGATGGAAAAACAAATGGCTAAAATTTATACAAAGGCGATATTTCTTTTATTTCAGAAAGAGTTGAAGGAGAGTATGTCTTATGTATGCAATATGATTTCACAAACTGATGACACTTCAATATATGCGGTGAAGCGATTTGACGAAACAGGGAAACTCTTTCCTCGTCAACGAAAGCTAACATATCACTCTTCTTCTGATTTACTATATTGTAGTTGCCGCATGTTTGAATTTGAGGGATATTTGTGTCGTCATATGTTATGTTGGATGAAGCTCCAACAAGTTATGCTGCTTCCACAAAAATTCATCAACCAAAGATGGACTAAGAATGCAAAAGTTGGTATGATTTATGAGCCTATGGGAAATTCTGTCGAAGGTGAATCTTTCATTTCAAGGCGTGGAATATTAGCTCATGTGGCAATAGAATTGGTTGACGATTGTTCGTTAACAGAGGCACGTAGCAAGTTTTTGATGGACGAATTAAGTAAGTTGAAGATAGCAGCACATGATATTGATGATGGTGGAAACATCGGTGCACAAGTGAATAAGATTAGAAATCACAACTTCGTAGAGAATGTTCACGATCCACATAAAATCAATTCTAAGGGAAAACGACTTAAACCTTCAAAGGAAAAGGCGATGTCACAAAGTAATAGAACTTGCAGTGTTTGTGGTCAATCCGGGCATGACAGACGAACGTGTCCAGATGTACATTTTATGTACGATAACTTATGCGTTTATTTTTTTATATTTTTTTGTTATAGTTTTTTAATACTAATTGTTTTTGTTTGCAGGCCACAAGAGATGGATGAATCGAATCATAATGGATCTTCCTTCCACAACACACAGTAGTATGAAGTCATTGATGAAATTACATTGATGCTCTGTACACTTTTCATATCAATATTTATGCTCATAAGCCTCTGTTCAGTGGGACTTTTTACTATGAATTTCTTAGATTTTTTAGTTTCTTATGTGACATTTTTTTCATCATTGATTAGTCGAGACTCTTGCTTTTACACCCTTATGCATTAATTTTGTTATTTATATATAGATTCAAATATGCTATTTATCTCAAACAATCATAAACAAGTTTACAAGTTTAAGCTAAGTTCAAAAAACAAAATATATTTTAAATAAAAAAAATTGAAGCAAAATTTCTAACAATTTCTTTATAATTAAGAATACGCAGGAGCATCTCATATACCATTCAAGTGTCGTATGCCTTTCTTGAAATTTAATGTACATTCTCGAAACCAAATACAAAAAATATCATGAAGATAGGAAAATGCAAAAATATCAAAAATCCAACAATTAGTTTCTGTAATTTTTATTTTAATTTGTGGATGAAAGTTAATGGGATAAAATCAATTTTTATTTAAAAAATTACTTTAGAAGAGAAGCTCGCCAAATCTATATACAGTCGAAAGCCGCGACAATCCTAGCAAAACAATCTTGTTTCGACTCTTCGTTGTTACGATTCCATCGGAGAAATCGTTGTCGCTCTCGGTTCCGGCAAATAAATGTTGTTAAGATTCCATCAGAGAAATTGTCATCGCTCTCGGTTCGGCAGAGAAATGTCGAGCGCAACCATGGCCATGGATTACAACTTTAATTTTGGGGATTTTGCTGCTGCTAATTCACGTAAAGAGAAACTAATAATCAACAATTAAAAGGAAAGAAAAAACTAATAATTAAATAATATTTTTAATCAATATAGAGAGTTGTGGTTAAGGATTAGTTGGACAAAATTAAGTTGACACGTAAGCGGTGCGGGGATTTTGAGAATCCCCGCTGCGGGTAGTGGAGCCGTTCTGTGTAGCACTATACTACTGCACTCGGTCACCAATCGCTGATGGAGGAATTGTTTGCTAAAGAATGATGATAAGCAAAGTTGGTAATTCTCCATTACTTGCTTATAATGTACGTTTCAAGTTCTATTTCTTCTTCTTCGTCGTCTGTTACCAAAGAAATAATTGATGTGTTGTGTTTTTTCTTTGGAGTGGGCTCTGAAATTAAAATTAAATGTTTCAAGGAAAGTTATGCTAAGAAGCAATTTCCCATGATGGTTTGTTAATATGTATGATGTCTCCAAGACTCCATTTTTATAGTCTATAATCTAACACGACACGAAATCGAAAAGACATGTATTATATGAAGAATGTGTGAAAGTGCGTGGGCAGCGGTATTTAAGAAGAAAATACGCTGCCTGCTGTAAGACAGTGCGATGCGGCAGCACGAAGCCTTAAAATAGAATTCGTTCGTTTATTCGTGATTTACTTGATTTACGTATTTTAGTTCGTTTATTAGAATATCAGATTAATATAAATATATGTGATATATGTATATTGGCAGCGGAAGAATTAAAAATAAATTAAACGAACGAACGCACACACACTCACACGAAAGCAAAATGAAAGAACACAAGAATTAATCTTTGTATGGGTATTTAAATTAAATTTAAATTACCCATACGAATGTGCCTTACGGCAAAAATATATTATTAAAGAAACGAGTCTTTACAATGAGTAATCTCGGATTTACAATCGATTAAACTCAAGGCAGTGCGAAGGCATTCCTTAACGTTTATCGGATCCGGAGATTAATGAACAATCAACACGAAAACAAAGCTACTGTAATAAACCTATTCTAAGCTCTTGATAATCAGCGTAGCTACAAAATCACTCTCACAGACGAGAGGATGAACGGCACGAAGAACTTCACAAGCGAAGTCTTCGGCACAACAAGCTAGATGATCGATCTAGGTGAAAATGTGTTTATGCATAGATAAAATTGTTGAGTAATGAGCTGAGGAACGTCTGGTATTTATAGGTGGAACTCTCAACCGAAATCCCTAGTAAAACTAGGTTTGAAGTGGTTGAGGGAAAGTAGCAACCGCCTTTGACCAGCTCCTGGTTCTGCCGCTAAGCGAGCTGTTCTGCAGGCAGGGCGAACCTTCTTCGTTAGATTGAAATGCTTTGCCTTCTGCCATGCCTTCCATTCTTCTTCGTTTTCAGGTTCTCTATGATTAACGTTCGTACTTAGGTCCTCTGCCCTTGTTCGTCCTGCGGCATGCCGAACACCTTCGTCGTGCGGCATGACGAAGCTTCGTCCTGCCGCAAGGTCTAGCGTAATCTTGAGTCTTCTGCTCTTGTTCGTCCTGCGGCATTCCGAAGCTTCGTTCTGCGGCATGCCGAAGCTTCGTCCTGCCGCAAGGTCTTGCGTAAGTATTCAAAGTATATATCTTCAGCTTGCATTCTTGAGTCCTCAGCACTTGGTCGTCTTGCGGCATTGCGAGTCTTCGTCATGCCTTGCGAGTCTTCGTCATGCCGCAAGGTCTGGTTCAGTAATCCAAAGTATTGATTGTTCGTACAAGCACGGATCAAGTGATACATCATGCTAAAATACATCACACATAGAATGAGTGACAACAACAATATACAAGTGTGAAGAAAGGAGAAAAACATGTAAATATGATCAAGGCATTGTTATGCACAGTAACTCTGCGGCATTACTCTGCCTAACCATATTTACACTAACAAACTCCCCCTTTTTATCTTTCTTCACAAAACATGAGGAAGAGCATAAGAACAACTCCCCCTCAATGAAAACTCTCTTAACATAGAAGTGTTAAATTTAATCTTTGTATATCACTAAGGAAAAAACAAAACTCCCTCTTAGTGAATTACCTCTAAGCTAAGAAATAAAAAAAGAAACTAGTAGATGAAGTTTATCTATAAAAGAGAATCACACCAATTTTAATTTAATATAACAAAAATAAATAAACTAAATTTAAAGACTAAACTACACTAAAGTAAATAAATTTTTCTTCTCTTCTTGCCCTTGCCCTTGCTCTTCCCAACGGCTCCCCCTTGCTCATGCCTTTGCCATTGCTCTTCCCAAACGACTACTCCCCCTTTTTGTGACGAAAGGTGCTCCAGGAAAAAAAATACAAGTCATTAGAAGAAGTTTTTGCGTCAAAGACATGGAGGTCCATCCAAGGTAGGCAATGAAAAGAAACACGTCTTTATTTCAAAGTCTTGATCGATTTCTATTGCGGAAGGGCTAAAACATCGATCTCTCATGGCACGGAAAAGAAACGCTACGACCTAAGCAAATCATGTTGCGACAGTAGCTTCAATTTGAAAGAAAAGTGTATTTAAAACAAGAAAACCAACTCTTCCCTATGCGGCAGTATAAGAAGTTTTTTTTTTTTTTTTTTTTTTTAACAATAAAAAAAAATATTTTTGGGGTGTGATAACTTCTAGGATAAACTAGGCAATTAATATCCAAAAATAAAAAACAGGAAGTGTGTAAAGAAAAGGCACACTCCGGTTTGTCAACACGCTGCGTATAAAGTAAGCTGCATACTTCTCTTCATGGATGTCGTGATTCAGAATGTGAATGTATTGAATATCTTAGGCACTTAGTACATTGAATCAAAACCCTTTGTATATTTATATATATATTTTTTTACAAGTATTTGGGTTTGTCTATGTTGCCTAAGAGCTTTGGATATTCTCTCTGCCTTCGGAAGATTTTACATTATTTATTATGGCATTCTGAAGTGGCAAACTTGAAAGAGAAGTTGAAGCTGCCATGTCAATGCGGCAGCGCGTTGCAGTCGTGCATCTAGGGCACGCTGCACATACTCAATGGTTTGTTCATGTCAATTTGTCTATTTCCTGCCTCAATGTCTTCAGGTGATGCGGCAGCAACAACAACAATAGAGGCATCATCAGCAGCATCGGTTGAGGCAGCAGCAACATTAGTTGAGGCAGCACGATCAGCTGAGGCAAAAACACCGATTTTTGTTTTGGGAATCCAAACTTGATTCACTTTCTTCTTCATCGACTTAGTAGGAGACATTGATTTGTTGAGATATTTCCTGGGATTCCAAGGTCCTACATTTGAGGATAGAAAATGACCGTTTTCGATGTCTTCTTCACGTCTCCAACAATAGGGTTGAATATGACCAGGGACGAGGCAATAATGGCATACATATCGTCGTTTTGATTTGTTCTTCAGTTTAGGCAGGGGTTGCCTTGTGCTCGTCTTGCCTGATTTTGCATGCCCTTGCCTCTGCCTTCTGCCTTTGTTGGGGGCAGGGGCAGAAACCTTGCCTTCGGTTGGTGTGAATTCTTGTGAACTTGAGGGCTTAGAAGCATCATTTGAAACACCTTCTGATGCTTTCACAAAAGTAATTCCCGTGGATATCTTCTTTTGAGGGAACACGACATCGATTGTGTTTTGGTAACCGAGGCCTTGCCTTTCAACATTTGATATGCTCATCACGGCATCCAATTTGGAAGTGCCTGTGTTGAGCTTCTCAAAAGTATTGTTGGCAGCCTCCAACTTTCCATTTGATCGCTCGAGATCGATCTTGAGTCTGCCTATTTCCATATCCTTCCTCGTCAGCTCCACATCAAGCTTTTTTAATCGTTCTTCGTAATATCCTTTGTCGGCCATCAAGCTCTCCACCACCTTGGATTGATTCCTGAATCGTTCTTCGGTTGAGGCTTTGTTGGCAATCAAATTCTTCATCATCGTGGACTGCTTCTTCAAATCCATTCGAAGGTTATCAAAATTGTCTTTTAGTTCCATGAAAAGTTCAAGGGAGATTGGAACTTCTTCAAACTCATCGTCATTAATGGAGGCAGTGAGACACATGAAACTCCCTGCCTTGGTTGCAGCAGCTGTATGGCATACTTTCGGGTATGCTGTGGCAGGGTCTGCGGCAGAGGTTGCGGCAGAGTTATCATCTTCATCATTTGATAAGAACCTGCCTTCAAAGCGAGCTGCAAGGGCAGTATTAGTACAAAAATTCTCAGCCTCAGTTTGATTAAAGAGATCTAAGTCCTGATATGCTATCATGTTAACAAAATTTTCAATTTTTCTATTTTTAGATGGGCATTGGGTAGCATAATGTCCAATTCCATGGCATGAGTGACACTCAATTTTGGACCAGTCCTTCTCTTGGCTTGAATTGGAATTTGAGTTTGATCGTTGAGGCACAAATCTTCTTTCTTGACTCGTTGCGCCCTTTGATGGATTCCTCCTTCGTCGTGGATCAAACTTACCTTTGAGAGATCGTACAAGAATAACATCGAGCTTCCTTGAGAGTAGATCAAATTTATCATCACTATCGTCGTATCCAAGTAACTCATAAATTTCGTCATCTGTCAGGGCATTGGCTGCGGCAGGGTTAACAAAGGCAGCATGATTGTTGCCTTCCGAGCTGCCTTCCTCCTTGTCGCTTGGTTCTGCCACAAAGTACGTCACATTTTCCTCATTATTTTTCTCACGTGACTGACCATGAGTTGCACGATCTTGCATATTTAGCTCATAGGTCTTGAAGACTGCCATTAAAGAGACGAAGTCTTCAGAGGAACCTAAAGGGCCATCTTCATTTGCCGTAACTTTTGCTTGGAATTTTGAATTCAAGGATCTCATTACTTTGCTACAAACAGCCACATTGCTTATGGGAGATCCAAGATCAGCACATTCATTGACGATAGACATGATTTCGCCAAAGTACTGCCTTGCCGACTCATCATCACGCATGCGCAAATTCTCAAAACGAGACATGAGCATGCGGAGCTTTGTCTTCTTCACTGTGGTATTTCCTTCACAATGAAGAGCGAGTTGATCCCATATGTCTTTAGCAGATGCGCATTGCTTGACAATTTTGTACATATCACAATCGATAGACTCAAGGATGGCACACCTTGCCCTATCGTTGGCAGTACTTATGGCAACCTCATCGGTAGACCATTTTTCAGGTGCTTTTTCAAGCTTACTACCTTCCGGTAACTCCTCCATGGGAGGTTTCCATCCTCGAAGGACTGAAAGCCAAACATTGCGGTCAATGGATTTAATCCTTGCCTCAATACGAGTTTTCCAAAATCCATAATTATCACCATTAAGAACAACCGGTGTTCTAATAATGTACGAGGTGTCTGACATTGTGAGTGTGTAAAATCAGAGGGACCGTTAGCACTAAGTGAGTCTAGTGTCGGCTCTGATACCACTTGAAAGTGCGTGGGCAGCGGTATTTAAGAAGAAAATACGCTGCCTGCTGTAAGACAGTGCGATGCGGCAGCACGAAGCCTTAAAATAGAATTCGTTCGTTTATTCGTGATTTACGTATTTTAGTTCGTTTATTAGAATATCAGATTAATATAAATATATGTGATATATGTATATTGGCAGCGGAAGAATTAAAAATAAATTAAACGAACGAACGCACACACACTCACACGAAAGCAAAATGAAAGAACACAAGAATTAATCTTTGTATGGGTATTTAAATTAAATTTAAATTACCCATACGAATGTGCCTTACGGCAAAAATATATTATTAAAGAAACGAGTCTTTACAATGAGTAATCTCGGATTTACAATCGATTAAACTCAAGGCAGTGCGAAGGCATTCCTTAACGTTTATCGGATCCGGAGATTAATGAACAATCAACACGAAAACAAAGCTACTGTAATAAACCTATTCTAAGCTCTTGATAATCAGCGTAGCTACAAAATCACTCTCACAGACGAGAGGATGAACGGCACGAAGAACTTCACAAGCGAAGTCTTCGGCACAACAAGCTAGATGATCGATCTAGGTGAAAATGTGTTTATGCATAGATAAAATTGTTGAGTAATGAGCTGAGGAACGTCTGGTATTTATAGGTGAAACTCTCAACCGAAATCCCTAGTAAAACTAGGTTTGAAGTGGTTGAGGGAAAGTAGCAACCGCCTTTGACCAGCTCCTGGTTCTGCCGCTAAGCGAGCTGTTCTGCAGGCAGGGCGAACCTTCTTCGTTAGATTGAAATGCTTTGCCTTCTGCCATGCCTTCCATTCTTCTTCGTTTTCAGGTTCTCTATGATTAACGTTCGTACTTAGGTCCTCTGCCCTTGTTCGTCCTGCGGCATGCCGAACACCTTCGTCGTGCGGCATGACGAAGCTTCGTCCTGCCGCAAGGTCTAGCGTAATCTTGAGTCTTCTGCTCTTGTTCGTCCTGCGGCATTCCGAAGCTTCGTTCTGCGGCATGCCGAAGCTTCGTCCTGCCGCAAGGTCTTGCGTAAGTATTCAAAGTATATATCTTCAGCTTGCATTCTTGAGTCCTCAGCACTTGGTCGTCTTGCGGCATTGCGAGTCTTCGTCATGCCTTGCGAGTCTTCGTCATGCCGCAAGGTCTGGTTCAGTAATCCAAAGTATTGATTGTTCGTACAAGCACGGATCAAGTGATACATCATGCTAAAATACATCACACATAGAATGAGTGACAACAACAATATACAAGTGTGAAGAAAGGAGAAAAACATGTAAATATGATCAAGGCATTGTTATGCACAGTAACTCTGCGGCATTACTCTGCCTAACCATATTTACACTAACAATGTGAATAGAGGAGTAATTTAGTTACAATCTTCATCCTTAACTAGTAGTAACATCTTTGCAGCTTCTGTCAAGTAACTTCACCTCACATGGCATGAATTAATTTGATCAACTAACATATGGGAACTCTCTCGTTTTTATTACTTGCCCTTAATGTTTATTTAATTTTACGGGAGCTCTCGTCTTATATTGTATTTCGCGTAATGTTTATCTTTGAATCTGTTAGTAAAGTGCTGGCTGGTCACCTGACATGAATCTTCTTGTGCCTACAGTGTTTCTTCTTTCTTTCAATCTCATTTAGGAAAAGAGGTGTTCCTTATACCATTACATATTTGTGTTTTATCTTTTGGCAGATGAAAATGTGGCTAGCTAGCGTGCTTTTGAGTATTAATTACTATAAAGAAATATCATTGCAAAGATATTTATTAAATACTCGTCTTATGAAGTTCAATGGGATTCGTTTCCCTAAACTAAAAAGCATCACAAGTTTCTTTTCCATTTCCCCCCTCAGATCTTTTTCTTTTGTAGGTTGTTGACTGTCTTATTGATCCTTTTGTTTTACTGAAACTAGCGACAAATCACTTTCTGTGTGTAGATTTCATTGGTTGGAATGCTTGCGTTGACTAACAAATGAATAGCAGGGGAAGAAGACATCAAACAATGTTATTTGAACTACTAGAATGATAGGATGCCTTTCTCCTGATCTGAACCAGATGCACCGTGTACGTATTTCCAGAGCTGTGGAATCTTGAGACAAGGTAAGCTGCACGAGAATTTTATTTGAACTTGTTACGTACTCTCCTTTCTTAGTGTGACAATGACAGTGCTGATGTGTTTGTTTGATACACAAAGATATGTATGTACTTTTTTTGTTTTTCTAGGATGGGATACTATGTAAGTCCTGATACGTATGGATCTTCTTCAAGTGCAAAAACAATGACCTATATTGGATGAGACATAATTAATGATCAGTAAGTACTAAGTTCTCTAATCATGGGCTCTTTTTCATTTGAAGACACTGATAGATGCACTGTGCTAAGAAGTTAATTGGCTACGACGAACCATCCACAAGCTAGGGAGAATTATGAGTTTGGAAAGCAATATAAAGGTGATATGGTCTGGTGATCTCATGATATCAATCTCTTGACTCTAATTTGATTCTATTTTCTATTTTAGTTTTGGCCGTGCCACAACTTGAACAAGCACCTGTACTAACTAATAACTATATTAGCATTGGATTCCTTCGTCTGTTTTGTGTAGCTTTTGTCAGCATGGTCTGTATCTTCAGAGATGCTTTTGTTTGATGCTTTTCTTTATTAGCTGCTGGTGCTCTGTTAAACACGATTAATTCAAAAATCAAAAGTGTGGATTAGTTGTATTTGAATGTCAGTGTGTTTGCAACTAAAAAAAGAAAAAAAGTAAAGAGCAAAATTGAAAAAGGAAATTAAAGTGCATGTGTTATTTATTTAGTACTACTCCTACTATTTAGTTATTGTGGGCTAGGGCTAGGTGGTAGGGTCGGTCAAACCCAGTTCCAATAATAATCAAATCATGTCTATATATATAACCAACCACACTCACACAGTCACACTCTTCCTCCTCCATTCTCACTTCCCCAGTTCTTCTTTTTCCCTCTTCATCAATATTGCATGATGCTGACAACAAATTAACCCTTTGTCATTAATGCTGTATAATATCTCCACAACCTCTCAGTAAATGCTATTTCAACTGTCCATACCCCATTCCATTAATATTATATACATTGTTTCTCCTCCAGTCCAGATCCAACATTCACTCTGCACTTCATCAATTATTCCTTCCTTACTTCTTTCATCATATCTTAATTTCATTTCTATTTCAGCTAAAGCTTTGGGTTTTCTTTTCCAAATAATTTTTTTCCAAACTGAAACACTATTAATCAGTTTATCAATCATTAATGCTGCTGCAGCTTCTTCTATCTCTAGCAGGGTGTTGGACTTGGGTGTTTCTTCTTTCATGGACATGGCTGATTGCTCCGACCACTACTGCAGCTCACCAGTTGAAGAGCTACGAAATGCAGGCTCTTCTTCAGCTCAGGAAGCATCTCCAGTACCCTTTGCCTCTTCAAGCCTGGGGGAATATGCAAGATAACAACAACAATAATAATCACACTTACACTGCTTCTGATATCTGCGATTTCTACTCCCCGCCTCACGCCAGCATCGCGTGCGAGCACGACTCTGTCACTGAGCTCCGGATTATGGGTGACGAAAAACACCCCACTGCACTGTCCCACAGTTTCTCCATTGATTCTTTTGTCACCACTCTCACCAGGTTGTCTAGCTTAAAGCTCCTTACCTTAGTATCTCTAGGCATCTGGGGCCCACTGCCCGATAAAATCCACCGCTTGAGTTCGCTCCAAGCTTTGGACATGACCTCCAATTTCTTGTTCGGTTCCATCCCGCCGCAAATGTCCAGGCTGATGAAGCTTCATACTCTCACCTTTGATGACAACTTTTTCAACGACACAGTCCCCGATTGGTTGGATTCATTACCAAATCTCACCACATTGAGCCTAAAGAACAACAGGTTCAAGGGCCATTTCCCTACTTCAGTCTCAAGGATCACCACACTCACTGAATTAGTTTTGTCACACAACTTGCTTTCTGGTAAATTGCCTGATCTCAGTGCCATGTCTAACCTTCGGTTGCTTGATTTGAGAGAAAACGATTTGGATTCAGTATTGCCTCCTCTTCCAAAAAGGCTGGAAAATATCTTCCTGAGCAACAATTCGTTTTCGGGTAGGGTGCCGGAACAGTTTAGGGAATTAAAACAACTTCAGCATCTTGATCTTTCGGGAAATTATCTGAGTGGAACCCCTCCTGCTATACTCTTCTCTTTGCCTAATATTGTTTACCTGAATTTATCCTCCAACACTCTCATTGGATCACTTCCCCAACATCTCAAATGCGGGGATGAACTCGGTCTAGTTGATCTTTCCCATAACAGATTGATTCATCACCTTCCAAATTGCTTGTTGGATGGCAGGACAGTTAAAATTGTGGGGAATTGTTTCTCCATTGATGCCAGGAATCAGCATCCAGCAGCATTCTGCAAAGTCAAAGGTGACAATAAGGAGGGTGCGATGAGGGTCGTAGGTGGTGTGATTGGGGGAATTGTGATAATCATTATTCTGTTGTCATTAGTAGTCTTGGGTCTTCTCTGTTTATGTAAGAAGCAAAGAAAAAAACAGACCTTGATCCAGCACAATATTGCACCAAAGGTTAAGCAAGATAATGCCGGGATTTCCACAGAACTGCTTGCAAACGCAAGTAAGAGTTTTGTTAGGTGTTTGTTTACTTACTATTGCTTTGATATGGTTGGGAATCTCGTCTTCCATTGTTGGTCTCCAATTTTTTTTAAAAAAATGTATTATCGTGTGTGTGCATCAGGAATCATTTCTGAAGCAGCAAAAATGGATAATCAAAGTGCTACACCTTATAAGGTGTTTTCTGTAAAAGATCTGGAAGTTGCCACAAAAAACTTTGATCAGTCAACTTTTTTGGGCGAGGGTTCTATCGGAAAGGTATGCTACAGAAGCCATTATACTACTTTGCAATATCTTGAATATCTCTTATTGCTGGGAGTCATATGGATCATAGTTCCACAAATTAAAATTAAAAAAACTTGGGTTAACTTATTTTTAGATCATCTTAGTCTGATAGTATCGACCACATTTTTTTTGGTTTAAAGAAGATTAATTCTGTATTCAGGTTTACAAGGGAAGATTAGAGAATGGCACCATTGTTGCTATACGATCTTTGGCTCCATTTAGAAAATACTCAATCCGGAACCTCAAGCTGCGGCTAGATTTGCTTTCAAAGCTTCGGCACCCTCATCTGGTTGGAGGTGTTGGTCATTGCATTGATGGGGATGATTCAACTATACATAGACTGTTCCTTGTGCAGGAATTTGTTTCTAATGGCAATTACCGTTCTCATCTTTTAGGTACTTTAATAACTATAAATAATTAAATTGAGATTTTATTTTCCTTTTTTGTGATAGATAAGTATGCTATATCTAGCTGTTCTGTTGAGATTGTCTTGAACTGTAAATGTGTTATGTATAGAGACCTCACCTGAGAAGGCTATGAAGTGGTCAGACAGACTGAGTGTTGTAATAGGTGTAGCCAAGGCTATCCAGTTTCTGCGTACTGGGGTGATTCCCCCTTGTTTCAACAATCGTCTCAAGACAAATAATATACTGCTTGATGAACATGGTATTGCAAAGCTTAGTGACTACGGGATGTCCATAATTTCTAATGAAACAGAAATATCTCAAGTATATATATGCTTCCTTCCTTTATTTTAATTTTACAGTGTTTACTTTAGATCGACTGTTATGCTTGTAAGAGCTGCTATCTGTGTGTCTAAGCCCGTGTTATATT